>PVHT020000180.1:11719609-11735012 GCA_004024745.2 Catagonus wagneri
ATCAAATTACCAATGACATTTTTCAAAGAACTAGAACAAAATAGTTTAAAGTTTGTCTGGAAACACAAAAAACCCAGAATAGCCAAAGACATCCTGAAAAAGAAAAATGGAGCTGGAGGAATCAGGCTCCCTGACTTCAGACTCTACTACAAAGCTACAGTCATCAAAACTGTATGGTACTGGCACAAAGACAGAAATAGAGATCAGTGGAACAGGATAGAAAGCCCAGAATTAAATCCACACATCTATAGTCAACTAATCTATGATAAAGGAGCCAAGAATATACATTGGACAAAAGACAGTCTCTTCAATAAGTGGTGCTGGGAAAACTGGACAGCTACGTGTAAAAAAATGAAACTTGAACACTTCCTAACACCACGCACAAAAATAAACTCAAAATGGATTAAAGATCTAGATGTAAGACCAGAAACTATAAAACTCTTAGAGGAAAACATAGGCCAAACACTCTCTGACCTAAATGATAGCAACATCTTCTCAGATCCATGTGTCAGAGTAAGGACAATTAAAAGAGAAATAAACAAATGGGACTTAATTAAACTTCAAAGTTTCTGCACAGCTAAGGAAACCCTAAACAAAACAAAAAGACAACCCACAGAATGGGAGAAAATATTTACAAATGATTCAACTGACAAGGGATTAATCTCCAAAATTTACAAACAGCTCCTACAGCTCAACACCAAAGAAACAAACAACCCCATTCAAAAATGGGCAGAGGATCTAGGCAAACAGTTCTCCAAAGAAGACATGCAGATGGCAAATAAACACATGAAAATATGTTCAACATCGCTCCTCATTAGAAAAATGCAAATCAAAACCACTATGAGGTAGCACCTTACACCGGCCAGAATGGCCATCATCAAAAAGTCTACAAACAATAAGTGCTGGAGAGGGTGTGGAGAAAAAGGAACCCTATTACACTGTTGGTGGGGATGCAAATTGGTGCAGCCACTGTGGAAAACAGGATGGAGATTCCTCAGAAAACTCAAAATAGAATTACCATTTGATCCAGCAGTCGCACTCCTGGGCATCTATCCAGCAGACACCATGACTCGAAAAGACACATGTACTCCAGTGTTCATTGCAGCACTCTATGCAATAGCCAGGTCATGGAAACAACCTAAATGCCCATGGACAGAAGAGTGGATAGGGAAGATATGGTACATACACACAATGGAATGTTACTCAGCCATTAAAAGGAACGAATTACCAACATTTATAGCAACATGGATGGACTTAGAAATTATCATGCAAAGTGAAACCAGTCAATTAGACAGCAACACCCAATGATACCGCTTACATGTGGAAACTAAAAGACACAGTGAACCTTCTTACAGAACAGACAATGACTCACAGACTTTGGAAAACCTTGGTTTTTCAAATAAGACAATCTGGGGGGGGTGGGGGGATGCACTGGGGATTTGGGATACAAAATCTGTAAATTGACTTGTGATGATTTATGTACACCTATAATTGAAATAAAATCCATTAAAAAAAAGAAACAAAAAAAAAATAAGCATTCCAACCTCGACCAAGTATATGCCGCTTCACTTTTCAGCATTTTTAATAATAAACTTCAATACCTATAAATTATTCTCTGTCATTCATTATGAAAACACAATCATTGAATTCCTGGAAGTGAGGATCGCTGGGGTCTTTTAATAGAGCACTTTGGAGATGTTTTGGAAAATGGAAATGATCTCTTTCATAACCATCCCAGCAGTGTAGTCTCATCAGTTTTGTCTGTTAAATGCTGCTGTGTGTCTGTGGGTTGAACCATTACATTACATCTCCCTAAAGCTGAATTTATTACAAGGTCCAGTGTGTTGAAGTCAGAGATAAGGATTTTACTCTACCAGTTGCTACCAGCCTGAGTCTCTTTATATCAAATATATGTGATAGAAGTTAAAAATATATAACAATATGTGTAATATGAAAATAATAATTGCCTCATACAACTGCCAAGTTGTCAGATTTAGCAAAAAAAAATCCAAAACAAACCAAAAACAGGACATGGCTAAATTTGAATTTAGGATAAATGTTGGAAATGATTTTAGTCTATGCGTCAAGATATATTTGGAATATATTCATACTATAAAAATCTATTGTTTATCCGACATTCAAATGTAGCTAATTGTCTTATATTTTGACTGGTAACCCTAATGATCAGAATGATTTGTGAGAACTTTGAAAATAACTCATGTCAGTTTTCTTTCATTCTCTTTGTCTGTTACTGGTAAAATAGCCTTGTGTCTAAAAATAGAGTTTTTGTAGGCAAACTTCCTGATTCATGTATTCTTCACTTTGCCTCTGTTCAGCCATGTGAAAGTATACAATTTATTCAACCATTCAACTTTTCAAGTTCATTGTTTTTAAGTGGGATCATTGTTTTTAAGTGGGACTAATAATAGTACTGACTTCATGTTGGTTCTTTTGTAAACTAAATATAAGTAAATATACATTAAAATGCTTAGAATGTTCTTTTTACATGAGCTATTATTAGTATATCTAGTATCATCTCTAGTTTTTGGATCAGAGTATCCACAAAGTAAATATGTCAAAGGGAGACAGAAGGAGAGAGAGAGTAGAGAGGAGATAGGGAGGGACGGAGGGAGGAAGAGAGAGAGAGAGAGAGAGAGAGAGAGAGAGAGAGAGAGAGAGAGAACAAAGCAGGAGAGAGGAAAAGAGAGAAAAGATTCCTAGAACCCCAATAATTGCTAAAGAAAAACAGATACTCAAATATGAAGAATATCCACACTTTCTACTCAGAAGAAGGTAAATTTGGTTCTAAAGATGACTGGTACATTTTTTTTCTTCTCTTTTTCAAAAGAAACTAGCATCAAAGTTGATTTAAAAAAAATAAAAGGCAAGAAAGAAATAGGAAAAAAAAAGCTGCTAGGATCTTACCCAAATAAATACATTTGGAAAAGAATCTATCTCTTGGCTTATGTGAAAATAATGAAAAGATTTGCAGTGATGACACATTTCAGGAATAAATTTGAAGAGAATTGTTTCATACAATTTCAAAAAGGGACCTTAGGGAAGGAGAGCCTATTCAGTAATTAAATTTCTTGTTGCCCTGGCACATTGACAGATCTACGGAGATGTCACTTCAGGGAATTTGATGACTGCTCTCCCCTGGGACGGCTTCACTTTGGGGAATCTGAAGCTTTACTTAAAGAGGTCATTTGCTCTGTAGATTCGAAGAATGATTACAGCAGAGACAGGTTTTCTTGTGACTGTAAGACATGTGGCATTCCTTTCATTTATTCGCATATCAAGCCAAGTTGGATTTGTTCAGTGGATGTAGGTATATTTTAAATGTTTCAGAATAAGGATTTCCGATATTTTTAAAAATAAAAGAATGGAATGGAAACTGGTGCTATTTTTATGTCCTCTGAAACCAGCCAGCAGTCCTGCCTATTATTCACATGGTTTGGAGGACAGAAGGAGGAAACTTTCTGGTCAGTAAGTGTACCTCTTTGAGAAATGCCACAGGGTCTTTTGCTGGAGAATGTGAGACTAGGGACCAGAGTACCAGGTTTACCAGTGCAGTCATGTGAGGATGCAGTATTGACATGAATAACAAGGTAAGAGGGCTTGGTGCACCAGGAAAGGAAAGAAAGGAAGAGTAGCCAGAGCTAGTGACTGGGAAAGGATCAGCAGTTTTTTCCTGAGGTTAAGAATATGGTAGGGAAACATCTTCAATTGGGGTCTCATAGGTAATCCAAGATACATGTGCACAGGCAGCCGAGGTGTGTTATCAGAGACAGATATTTCATTGGCACTTTTCTCACCCATTTTACTGAGGAAGATACTTAATGGGAGTGATAGTGCAGGGAGATCAGAACATTAGGCCTTGGAATTCCACAGACTTCGATTCATGAAAGCTCTGGAATTTAGTACCTTGGAAGATGTCTTCAGCCTTTCTCTATTTTCTTTTTTTGTTAAAAACAAAATTTAAATAGCAGTTACCTTAATAGGTTATTGTAAAAGTAAATGCCTAACATTTTCTCAGTACTTACCACAGAGTCTGGCACAAAATGAACCCTTAAATAATGTTAGTTGCTGTGTCCACCATCACCGTTCAAATTTCTGCCATGTTACATAGCATTCCTCCCTGTATCTATGTAGGTGGTATTGTATAAATAAATAAATAGGCAAACACAAGAGATCTTCAGGCTACACATTTAGAAGTTACAACTTAGGTGAAACCGGCTGTTCAGAACATTGCCAAAACATTCCATTCATTCAATACAATGTAATGTGCATTATGGGATTTTCATTAGTAGTGTAAATTTTAATTAACATTTATATTTTAATTGGAAAGCCAAATAAATGTTTACTGAGGCCGGTGAGAGGAATAGATGAGGAAAAAATAAAACAAAAGTCTCTAACTACGAATTGTTCACACAGGAATATTTTTATTTTATTTTGTTTATTGTTTTGTCTTTTTGCCTTTTTATGTAGAGCCGCACCCGCGGCATATGGAGGTTCCCGGGCTAGGGGTCTAACAGGAGCTGTGGCTGCCGGCCTTTGCCACAGCCACAACAACGTGGGATCCGAGCCGTGTCTGCAACCTACACCACAGCTCAAGGCAACGCTGGATCCTTAACCCAGTGAGCGATGCCAGGGATCGAACCCGCAACCTCATGGTTCTTAGTCGGATTTGTTAACCACTGAGCCTCAAAGGGAACTCCCTTTTTTTTTTTTTTAATATATTTTTAATCCACCGTAAACGGAAGGACCTGTGTTTTCCATTTCTCAAAATGGATATGTCAAGATGCATACACCTGAGCTCATCCAGTCAGATGGTACTCACTTTGTAAAACACATCGTTTAAAGAATTCAGAGTCCAAGGATAATGCAAAGGATACTAGTGTGTGAGAAGGTCACAGACTTGAGAACCTTGAGTCCCACTATTACATGCCAACTTTGTGTCAACATGAATTGCTAGTTGATGGCACACTAGTACTGCCATATCTGATATACCTCCCCTGCACACCTCCATTTTTCTCTCATGTGACCCCTCAGTCACTCCACCTTCAAATCATGAGCCATGTTGCTTTGTGGTAGGCTGGTTATATATATATCTACCCTGTACTTTTTGCTCCCAAGAGACTAATGGTGTAAACAAATAAGGTTATTTCTAGTACTTGGTAAACCCTGGAAAATAATCATGAAATGAAGATAATCTCTCATCAACGTTATGAACTGTGTTGACCACACAAGCAAAAAAGATAAAATCTGTCTTAAGGAATATTTCTTAACCAAAGAGTTGATGGTAAATTCCTTTCAAATATATTAGAAAATGCTATGGTTGTAGGTCTCCATCTTTTGACCAAGAAGTTAATTATGAATGACATAATCGTCAAAATATTTCTGCCAGTGTAGGAAGGGGGAAGAGATATAACACAAAGTTTCTTTAAATTAGTTATTATTACCTTGAATCATTAGAGTCTGAACTGGTTTTTAACCCAGGATACAACTTGTCTAAATCCATTGTAATAATACTGAATCATTTACTGATTAGAATTAGAGTATAAGTTAAATACGTTTGAGTGTTTTGATTCTTCTAAAATTATAAATCTGAAAACAGTCGATTCTAACCCTAGAATTTTATAGATTAATCAAAGATTAAGTTTAAAAGCATAGGCTTGCTTATCAAACCTATCTACAGCTTATAATACCTTTAGGGCACAAGTGGGATCTTCAATGAACTTATAGAGAACAAAAAATAACAACTACAGTCTAGTATATTCCTTAGGCAATGTAAACAATGGACTTACTTTACTTTTCTTTCTGTGAAGGACAGAACTTGTAAAGGCAATACATTTTTATCAGGGAACTGATATTATTTATAACCATCTACTTTTAGGTTGCCTTCATTATAATTTTATTCTTAGTATTCCTATATTAGATTATATTTAAAATTTAAACTAAAGTCTCATTATTTTGGAGACAGACAGGACATGAAACATATCAATAATGAAAAATATGATGGCTTTGAGAATGTTCTATTCAGAATGAACTGTGTTTTTTTTCTTACCATAGACTTAAGCAATAAACATCTTAGTCAATTTGTATTTAGTATGAAAATAGCTGTTTCCTTAAATTACAGTATATTTTTGCTCTGTTTTCTTTTGCTTCTTACTTTAACTATTTGACATTCCAATTTCCCAATATAAAAACTCTGAAGAGGAAATCTCAAATCTTTATTATTGAAAAATAGTCAAGAACCCACTTGGAAATATACCTAAAGAATAAAATTCAGTGATTTCCGTCGTGGCTCAGAGGAGACAAACCTGGCTAGTATCTATGAGGATGTGAGCTTGATCCCTGGCCTCTCTGGCTGGGTTAAATATCCAGCATTGCTGTGAGCTATGGTGTAGGTCACAGACATGGTCAGATTGTGTGTGTGTTGCTGTGGCTGTGGCATAGGCTAGCAGCTGCAGCTCTGATTTGACCCCTAGCCAGGGAACTTCCATATGCAACAGGCCACTGGTGTGCCTCCTCCATCCAAAAAAAGAATAAAAAGGCATTTTATTCTTATATTTACTTCAAAATTATAATTTTATCAGTCTTAAAATTTATTAATATTTCAAAATTCTATAGAAACTATAAAATCTCTAAAAAGTTAGTTTCTATCAATTTGTTTTATTGTTTAAAATTTTTTTTTGAAAATCTGCTTGGATTCTATTATTATGTTCATAAAAGTGTTATAAATATTGTTATTGGGTTTCTTTATATTTTACAAAATAATGTTTTGTTCACTTTGATAATTTTTTGTAAAAACATATTTTCAGAAATTTTCTTAAAGCTGCCTAAAAAAATTCTGTACCTTTCTAATGCCATATAAATATTAATTGTATCTCTTACAAGCAATTTTAAGTAATGTTATCAAATCTAAAAGTCTTGGAATTTAGATTTTAAGTGATTTACATTTATTTAAACAAATTTTATAGTTGATACACCACTGTCATTTTTCATTGCATTATGTTATGCTTATCTTTGATTATCTTTTCATTAATTTTGTGTATTATATGTCTTTTTTGGTTATTGTTTACCTCTTCATAAGTTTCAAGATAGCTTACACATTGTGATTGCATTATTAATGGTAATTATCTTTGTATTTTTAGTAAAATAATAGTAAACATTAATTTATTTAATTTTCAAAAAAATTAATTATAGATTTGCCCCCCTTCTGTGAAAACTGAGTAATTTAATTAGATGGGAGGCAATACGGCTTTGTATTTTTTTCAATATAATGATTTTTATTTTTCCATTATAGCTGGTTTATAGTTTTCTGTCAGTTTTTCAACTGTACAGCACAGTGAGCCAGTTAAGCATACATATATAGATTAGTCACAAGTGATTAGACATAGTTCCTGGTGCTATACAGCAGGATCTCCTTGCTTTTCCATCCCAAAGGCAATAGTCTACATCTGTTAACCCCAGACCCCCAGACCATTCCATTCCCTCCCCCTCCCCCTTGACAACCACAAGTCTGTTCTACAAGACTGTCATTTTCTTTTCTGTGGAAAAGTTCATGTGTGCAATATGTTAGATTACAGATATAAGTGATATCATATGGTATTAGTCTTTCTCTTTCTGACTTACTTCACTGGTATAAGAGTCTCTAATTCCATCCATGTTGCTGCAAAGGACATTATTTTATTCTTTTTTATGGCTGAGTAGTATTGCATTGTGTATATATACCACATCTTCCTAATCCAATCATCTGTCAGTGGACATTTGGGTTGTTTCCACATCCTGTCTATTGTGAATAGTGGTGCAATGAACATGCATGTGTACTTTTCAAGGAAAGTTTTGTCCGGATATATACCCAAGAGTGGGATTGCAGTACAGCTTAATCTTAACCAAGCAGGCTTTGAAATCAGATTTGTTTTGATTCAGCATTTGTTAACAATACTTGGATAAATTACTTATTTTTTCTCAATGGTTTTCACTTGAATAATGTTGATAAACCCACCTATCTTACAGGGTTGTTGCAAGGATGGAATGGAATGATACATGTTAGTTGCTTAAAATATGCAAAATAATATACCTAAAGCTCTTGAGGATTAATCATTATTATAATCTCAAAATCATCATCGTACTTAAATTATCATTCCCTTGAATTTAGTTTAGCTTTTAAAAATATTTTAAGGGGTTTAACCTTGGTTTCATGCTCTTATTTTGTTTGTAACCTTGAAAGCTTTCTTTTTCAATGTTTTCTTTCTTCCCACATTTTTCTCTACATCCAAACAGATAAAAATTACCTAATGTCAATTCTTTGAGAGCAGAAAGAATTAAATAGTAATAATTAAATTTCTCTTAAATCAAG
This sequence comes from Catagonus wagneri, assembly GCA_004024745.2. Classification (NCBI taxonomy): domain Eukaryota; kingdom Metazoa; phylum Chordata; class Mammalia; order Artiodactyla; family Tayassuidae; genus Catagonus; species Catagonus wagneri. The sequence continues at coordinate 11,727,975 of PVHT020000180.1, forward strand.
CTTATTTGTCCTCACCTCTCAAATATTAGGCACATGTAGCCTTATACTAGTTTATGTCTGTGTCAGTCAAGTAGTCACCATTCTCCTGAGATATATAAGAAGTTTTTAAAATGAATCCACTTGTCTGTCTTATTAAATATGGTCATTGTAAGAAAGTATATATACATGTGTTTTTACTCTTCTCATAATTTACTTAAAAGAAAATTGATAATTTAAGGAAAAGAGCATAGCAATGTAAGTTTGGGTTTATAATGATATGATACTGCTGCACAGAGGAAATGACTATTGAAAGAGTAAATGAAACCATACTATTGTAAGAGTTTACATTTCTGGAGTGCAAAGCAGGAAGGGGGAAGTATTGAGGTAAAGTGTAAAACATGAGGAGATATAATAGTCTTTAATGAGTTAAAGATGCATTATTGTTATTGGCTAAGAAGCCAATAGAGGAAATAAAATAGAGCAGTAAAACACTGATTGATTGATTGATTGATTGGTGAACCCAAACAAGTTATTAAAAAAGCAATCAAAGAATAAATTCAGAAGAAACAAATTAAAGACATTTGACTGGCTTATGCCCAGACATATCAATGATTTCCTTAAAACAAGTAGACTAAATGTTTTTAAAATAAGACACAGAACTTGTTGGACTGAAAAAAAAGAAAATTCAACAATTTACTGTCTATAAGAGTTCCATTTTATGTTTAAAGGCTTAGATAAATTTCAAGTAAAACAATGAAAAAATATACCATGCAAATCGTAAACATTAAAAAAAAAACTGGCATGACTATATTAATAAAAGACAGGGTGAACTTCATGACAAGAGTATTAAAGGAGACAAAGACGAAAATTACATAAGGATGCAAGAATCAGTTCACCGGGAACATGTGAAAATTCTAAATAGCTCTTTACCTGTTAAAAGGTCATCAAAGTTCACTAAGCAAACTGTGAGACTAAATGGAGAAATGGAGAAATTCTCAAAGATATTTGGATATTTTAACACTCTTTTTTTCAGTAATTTATAAAACAATAAAAAGCCAATAAATATATGAAAGAGCCTAACAGCTTTATCAGTCTACTTACCTACTAGCCATGTTTAGAACTTTCTAATAAAAACTCACAGACCACACATGCTTTTCAAAATCCCATTCAATATTTTTCAAGATACTTGCCCATAAAATAAATCTCAGTACAATTCAAAGCATGAATCTTACAAAGAATTATCTGTGAAAATTTAAATTATAAAGCAATAAATCAAAATACCATCAAAAACTATAGGTATTTGCAAATCAAATACAAATTTCTAAGTGACTCTTAAGCCAAACAACAAAATACAATGGAAATTTTAATATATTTTGGATTACGTAAGAATGAGAAGACAGGCATATCAAAATTTGTAAGTTATAGCTATGTCAGTACTTAGAGGAATAATTATAACTTTAAACAATATTAGAAAAGAAATACTTTCAACCAATGACCTATCCTTTCACCTAAGGAATCCAAAATAAAATAATGTAATAAAATAAAGCCAGAAAATAAAATATAAGAAATAATAAACAACAGAACCAATGAAACAGAAGACAAAAGTATATAAAGAAAATTAAGTAAGCAAGTCAAAGGCTGGACCCTTGAAAAGATCAATGAAATTAGTAACACCTAGCAAAAAGAGAAAGAACAAATTATCAATATCAGGAATAAAATTATAGACATCATTACTGATCCTACAGACGTGAAATGGTAACAGGGAAATGCCTTGAACGGCATTATGTTAATAAATTCTACAAATTCCTTAAAACAAGTTACGAAAACTCTTAGGGTCTTTTGTATTTCCATGGTGTCAATTGTAATGTCTCTTTTTTCATTTCTGATTTTTTTTATTTGGATCCTTTTCCTTTTTTTGATGAGTCTGGCTAAAGATTTATCTACTTTATCTCTTCAGAGAACTAGCTTTTGCTTTCATTGATCTTTTCTGTTGTATTCTTAGTCTCCATTTTGTTTATTTCTGCTCTAGTCTTTCTGATTTCTTTCCTTCTGTTAACTTTGGGTTTTGCTTGTTCTTCTTTCTCTGGTTGCTTTAGGTGTAAGTTAATTTATTATTTTAGATTGTTCTTGTTTCCTGAGGTAAGCTTACATCACCATAAACTATCAAAATAATCAGCAAATTAGGAATAAAAAGAAACTTTCTGAATCGGAAAAAACTCATTAGAAATGAATCATGCACCTAACATCATTCTTAATGATAAAAAATTGATCTTCCCCTATAACTGTAAATACAGTAAAGGAAATAGCCCCTCTTACCACTTCTACTCAATACTGCTCTGTAAATGGTAGCTGCAATAAGGCAATCATCATTATCATCATTTAAAATAATATTATTTGTGTTATTACTACTATTAGAGTAAACGATTGCAAGGAAAGAAGAAAACTCTGTTTACATTTAAGATAACACTGGCACAATTCTCTACTTATTAAATCCTAAGGGATTTATTTTGTAAAGTCTGGAAGGATTTAGCTTGGTCACAGGATATAAAGTTGATATATAAAAAATAAAATTCATTTTTATATGCTAGCAGTGAGCAATTGGAAAATAATTTTTGGTACTGTATTTTATTATGCTTTTTCCTATTTCTATTAAAATGATATTTTTCTCTTTTATTATGAGTCTACAGTATTATCAGTTTTTTTTATGGCTGTACTCACGGTGTATGGAAGTTCCTGGGCCAGGGACTAAATCTGAGCCACTGCTGTGATAAAGGTCACAGCTGCAGCAATGCCTGATCCTTAACCCACTGTGCCAAGCTGGAGATAGAATGTACACCTCAACAGTGATCCGAGATGCCTGAGAGACAACACTGGATCCTTGACCTGCTGTACCACAGTAGGAATTCTGGAAAGTAAAATTTTAAAAATATAGGTCACCAAATATGAAATACTTAAGGAAATGTTTAGCAAAATATGTGCAAGACCAGTACAGTGAAAAACTTCGAATCATTGTTTACAGAAGTAAAGAAAACATAAGTAAATGTAAAGTTACACCATATTTGTGAATTAGAAGACTCAGTATCGTTAAGATGTAAACTTTCTCTGCATGCTGCTATATCCTGAGGATATTTTTATCCTTAAGAGGATATCTTGTACCACTTGATAAGTAGATTAAAATTTATGTGAAAATACAAAGAACTTCAAATAGTCAAAATAACTTTGAAACAAACAAAATGGACGCATTTAACTTGACTTACTCTAAAGACTTAATGGTCAACTTAGAATGATATTGGTATAAGGACTTATATCTAGATAATTGAAACAGAATAAAGAGGCCAGAAATATCCACTTATATAATTAATTGATTTTAAATTAATAACCAAAGTAATTCAATGGGTAATAAAAATATTTTCGTCAAATAGTGTTGAAAAAATGAATACCTGTATAGAAATTTTCGTTGACTCCAGCTCATATATTGTATAACAATTAACACAAAGAAATGTCTTAGAACTAAAACTATAAAATCTCTAGAAGAAAATAGACAGGATAGCTAATATGAAACACAAAAAGCATGAAACGTATAATAATGTTTAAGTTCTGATAGATCAAAAGTAAAAATTCTACTTTTTAAAAATACCAACTGAAAACTAAAAGCTAAACTAGATGATAACTTCTTAGCACATATATATAAAAAATGGACTTAAAACCCAATTATAGGAAGAAATTGCAGAATTAAATAACAGAAAAAGAGCATAAACTATTCTAAAAATAAGTCTTAGACACTTCATTTAAAAAGATACAGGGGTGGCAAATAAGTGCATAAGATATTTTTAATGCTATTAGTCAACCAGAAATGCAAATTAAAATTACAATTAGATACAATTTCACACATACTAAAGTACCCAAAATTAAAAAACACATGAAATGCCAATTCTAGACAATAATATATCACAACTGAAATCTTACGTACTATGGAGAAAGGGTAAAATTAAACCACTTTTGGAAATATTTTGTGGTAGGTTCCCATAAAGAAATACATATTTAGCAAAGTAATTTCTCTCTTATGCATTTACCCAAGGGGAATGAGAGCATATATCCATTAAAAATTATACAGCTGTTTATAGCAAATGTGTTTATAATAGTCCAAAATGATAAAAAACCTAAATGTCCATCAGAGGTAAATGGATAAACTGTGGTATATCCGTTAAATGAATATTCTTCAGCAATAATAAGGAATACGCTATTCAGTGGATTACTCTTACAGATACTATCCTGAACAAAAGCAATTGCACACAATGGAGTCCATAGTGTATGACCCACTTTTATGAAATTTCACAATAGGCAAAGCTAATCTATATTGAAGAAGGTCAGATCATTGGTTTCCTAGGCTTCATGACCATGAGAATTTGTTTTCATGAATTAATACGGTGGTTGTGTTTTTGTTAGTTTACTTTTAATTTGCTTGATTTTGTTTTACTTGTCAAATTGGGGAGGGGTCTATCTGGAAAATAGCGTTTGTTCAAGGTCAGGTGGAGTTAGACAAATTTCTTTTCTGTATATAGAGAGCAGGTTGGTTTGTAGCATCGGAACAGTTTCCATCTTCCTACAGAATATTGTTTCTCCTGTCCTGAAATGTAAAATTCTACCTTCCTATATATTTTCTGAACCAAAAGAGGTATGATAAAGCCAACACTTCCATCAGGCTTCTTTGTTTTGTACTTTTGTGTGTCCATGCAGGAGACCCTTCCTTCCAAGAAGCAAGGGATTATTATCAACCTTTTTTGCTATGTAAACAGTTATTTTTCTTGGGACGATTTTGTATGACTTGATCTTAAATTACAGGTTCTAATTGTTAAAAGAACAATATGCAGTTTTTAGACTTTCAACAGAACAAAGAACCATTATCCGTATGGATCATTGTGTCGGTTTTTAAATCAGGAGTGGACATTGGGAACAGGCTCATAGTTTCTTCTTTTAAGAATGAAGCTAAGGAGATAACCTCTTAAATTCAGAGATATTATTAAAAGAGCTATTTTATTCCGAGTTTCCTGAAGAGACATTTTTTTTTCTAGTAACTCCTCCCCATTATTCTATCTTGAGAAATGAATGAATCATCACTTAGAAGACTCATTTTATTCTCCCAGTAGGGGCAGATCTATAGCTTAATAGTATTCAAAACTGAATCTGTTTATACAGCAAGTTGCCAACTAACACTTTCCACATTTTTAGACTCGTAAACGAGTGGCCTCTCTTTTGCTTTCACTGGTATTGAAAGAACCCCACCCCAGCAGAATAAAAGGTATATATATTTTACACGCTAAATGTATATGTGAACTGGGAAGTTCCTATAATTTTATTCCTACTAGACTAGCTTGGATCTAGGTGTGATTGACACCAGTATAATCATTATAATATGAAGAACAAAAAGGGGAATTCCAGTTTAACCAAATCCACATTATTGAGATACAGTTTTTGATAAATTTATTATAGTATTTCTAAAGAAAGTCAAGATGATTACAGGTTCTGAAGGTATCTTTTAGTAGAGCACACGTCAATCTGGAGATCATTTCAGTGTGTTTTCTATTAAATATAAACACGTTTCAATGATGAAAGCTTAAGTACTATGTATTTTCTGTGTGTAGTTTTCTTCATTTATTTTAACTGTTTTGAAATCCTATACTTTTTCCTTTTATCTCTCCCACCCTTGATTAACTTCTCTGTCATCACTGATATTACTTTGTAGATTATTTCAAGATTCATTCATTTATGGTTTTACTTGGCTGAATGGGGTATCCTGAGGCCCCAAGGAAGTATGTAGAATATACTAAACATCTCAAAACAAGGATTGAAATTGCTGTGTCTTCTTCAGATATCTGAGTGAGGGCATCAATTGCTGTTGTCTAGCACCATTGTTTCAGATCTATACTAATGAAATTTAAGTGAATCCTAAGCTGTGTTTTTAATTTTGAGTGCCCAGGCTTTGTTTCCTCAGGAACCAGGCAGGAAGAAAACCAGAAAATGATGAAATATTTCCTAGATAAGCAGATATCAACATCTGTATAATAAATGCTGGATTTATTTGTGCTTTTCTGTTGACCAGACATTAGAAAATCAAAGGAATGTAATGTCGTAGGTATAGAAAAACAATATGCATATTCAGGGAGAGGTGCCTTTTAAAAATCATTTCTCATAGCAGTATTTTTTGAGAAAAATAAAATTTTTGAAACAGAAATTTAGGCTTATACACCATTCTAAGCACTTTTCATACTATATATAGTATGAAAGTATGTGCAGTATTTATGCAATATATATAATGTATATGTTGTGTATGTTGTGTGCATATAGATAGATATTGATAGATAGATGTATTTCCTCAATATTTTTCTCAAAATTAGCCAGGTTTTCCACAACATAAACGTTCCAAGCATCTAGCATCTATAGGTGCTTGATTTCTCACCTCTAACAGGGGCATCTGGGCTCTATTCTTTGAGCCAGAAAATTCCTCTCCATATTCAGTTCAATCCCCAAGTGTGGTATGGGATCTTCATCTGACCAATCCCTTACATTTTCACAGATACCCTTTTGTGCCAAGGCTGTCCAAGGTGTGTAAGATTTGCCAATGGAGGCTGAGTGGAGACTTGTGGCCTCAGCTTGGCATAGGCCATGAGATGATTCTACTTTCAAGAAGACTGAAGAATTCTGATAATCTCTGGTTCTTCATCAACCCAACATTGCTCCTCAAACATGTCCTCCACCTGTCCCAAACCCTTAGCATGTCCAACACTAGTCCTGGCCCACTCAGGGCCATTGGTGTTCTGCCGTATAATACAATGTTGCAGTAACTGTCTCTAGCTATGATCACCTTAGAAAACTCTACATAGAATTACCATATGACCCAGCAATCCCACTCTTGGCCATATATCCAGACAAAAATTTCCTGGAGAAAGACACTTGCACACGCATGTTCACTGCAGCACTATTCACAATAGCCAAGACATGGAAACAACCCAAATGTCCATCGACAGATGACTGGATTAGGAAGATGTGGTATATATACAC
>PVHT020000180.1:11736012-11818298 GCA_004024745.2 Catagonus wagneri
GGTATATATACACGATGGAATACTATTCAGCCATAAAAAAGGATAAAATAATGTCATTTGCAGCAACATGGATGGAATTAGAAACCCTCATACTGAGTGAAGCAAGTCAGAAGGAGAAAGACAGATGTCATATGAAATCTCTTATAACTGGAGTCTAAAACACTGCACAAATGAACATCTCAACAGAAAAGAAAATCACCATCTTGGGGAACAGACTTGTGGTTGCCAAGGGGGCGGGGGAGGGGTGGGGAAGGGGTGGGAGGGAATTGGGGATAACTAGTGCTTTAATGATGGAAAAGCAAGGAGATCCAACTGTATTGCACGGGGAACTATTACTAATCACATGTGACGAATCCACATTTGTACATGTAACTGGGTCACCACGTGGTGCAGTTGGAAAATCTGACAGAAATCTGTAAACCAGCTATAATGCAAAAAATAAAAAATAAATTATATAAAAAAATTTAAAAAAATAAAAATAACAGCTGGAGTTCCCATTGTGACTCAGCAGAAATGAATCCAACTAGTACCCATGAGGATAAGAGTTCAGTCCCTGGGCTAGCTCGATGGGTCTAGGATCCAGCATTTGCCTGAGCTGTGGTATAGTTTGCAGACATATCTTGGATCCCGCATTGAGGTGACTGTGATGTATGCAGGAAGCTGTAGCTCCAGTTAGACCCTTAGCCTGGGAACTTCCATATGCTGCAGGAAGCCCTAAAAAAAATAAAATAAAAATAATAACTGGATTTAGCTTTGGGGTTTGTTGTATAATTCAAGTATTTCTGGCAGCAAGAAGCTCTGCATGTTTTCACTAATTTGAGTGGATTTTAGTGTGAGGTCCAAACAAGAAAAACATGTCTCCTAAAGTTCTTAAATAGCTCTGGGTGATTTCAGGCCCCTGGAGAGAGAGTCCTGATTAGTCACCACCAGTAAAATGTTGTTCCAAATAATTAGATTACAAATATAGATATGAAAAGCTATTCCAGTGACAAGTTACTCTTGTCATCCCCAGGTGGGTCACTTATGTAATCTCCATCTATTCATGCAGATGTGGCTTACATTCAATGCAATGGGGACCTCATATGCATTTGATCCTGTCTGTCATCTTAGGAGGAAGGAACAAGCAAGCATACAAAAGACAAACAAAATAGAAAGATAACAAAATGTTCTTTCATTGCTCCCCAAATCAGGAAGCAGTGTTTGTGGTTCTGTCCATTTATATCCACACAAGGAAATGATGACACATTCAAACAGACTCAGGGAAGTTTATTCAACAACTGTTGTCTTCCTAGTTTCCACCTCTGGACTTGAAGATTGACTTAGCTTTCTACCTTTATTTCCAAGGCTGTCTAGGAGGGTGTCTTGAACTTGTTGTTAATGAACATTTGTTAATTTCTGAACTGATATTGAAATATCTTGTCCTGGAAGCTATCCTGTGGTTCCTCCATGAATCTAAGACTCAGAGTCAGTTTCTTATTTTGTAGCTCTCCTCCCCTGCGTTTACCTTTGTGTAGTGAAGCTTGAGTCTGACCTTAGGTTTTTGCCTTATTGCTTGGTTTTCAGATGAGGAAACTGTCCTTTTAGCTCTTTCACATTCTCTTGAGGTCTCCTGTGCTAGTTAATGTATTTCTTTCAATTGAAAATATAAACAAAAAAATAAATAACCCTATTAGCTTATAATTGTCATCTTCTGGGGTTGCTTTTCAGTGCCTAATGGGGAATTTTTTCCTCTAAGAGAGATCTAACTTGGTTCTATTGCCCAATGTTAACCACATGCTCTAGTAAATATCTTTGCCAATGATTAATAGAAAAGGCCATGAGTAACTGTAAGGTGAGTGGCACATTCATAGACAAGTACCCTGTCTGTTTTGCCTGTGCTAATGTCCTCTTTGAGGGAATTTTTCAAATTAAGCCTTTAAAGGAAAATAAGTTCTCTAAAACCAGCCAAATATCAGAAGACATTGCAAGGGAAAAATACATTCTGTTAGGCATAAAATATTTTTGAAATGGCATTTTTTTTTATTCCTTTAATATTCTTATCCTATTCTGTCTGACAGGCATAAATTCAAAGGTATCCTTGTCTCTTACCATTTGTGAGTATGCCCAATTATGTTTGCATCAGACATTTACAGAATGTGACATTTACCTGGTTTCCAGCTAATATATAAAAATAAATCTAAGTCAAATTTAATAGCGCTTTCAAAGTGCCATGGCCTGTGTTGATATATGAGAGGGTAACATGTAAAGCACTTTAAGACAAATCAGCACAATTGTATGAGAGTTTGGAGGCAACACTGCCTTGTATTGTGGACTAAATAGTGATTTTTTTTGGTCAATAAGACATAGGCTCAAATCTAGGCTGTGTTATTGATTAGTTTAGACTTTGGGCAATACAATTGCCTTCTTTGCCCCAGTGTCCTGAACTATATAGTGAGAGACAACATTTGACAAAATGAATTGTTCTGTGGGCTAAAGAAGATGGCATTTTTGGAGAACCTAGCAGAGTACTTAGCCTAGAGTAGGCTAGCAATAAATGTTAGCTGAGATCCCTTTCTTTCATTTGACCTCCTCAGAAGACTTTTTGTAAGGGAGATGGACATTTAAATTGGATTGAGAAGCATGAATAGGATATCAAAATATAGACGATATAGTTAGCAAAGTTTGCAGAGTATGCATGTTTGGTATTAAGATTTTTCATTACCACCCTCATTTATTAAATATGATATGTTGCTATGTGGAATATCAGATAAGAGTACAGGTGCACAAGAATACTGTAGTGTAATACTTTAAAATCGGACTTTTCCTTTTCTCTCTCCCTTTCTCTGCCTCTCCTCCTCTCTCCCTCTTTCTCTTAACTGACAAGAAAGGAAGGATAGAGGCAAAGGAAGGACACATCTAATCACAGTTGTCTCTAAACCTTTGTGTACATATTAGGAGGTGAATCATCACTCTCATTATCTTGGTAAGTAAGCATCATGAATCATTACATTTGTGAGAGCTCAATAACCATTTATATTACATTATTAAAGACATCATTTTTTTAAAAATCTTTTTCTCATGCCTTTGACCCACACCTAGCTTTGTACCTGACCTCTTAACCATCACTCTCTAAATGTTTACTGAGTGGGTAAATTTGGATTTGGAGTTAATTCTTCTTTTCTCTTTAAGTTCATTATGTGCAAACCAGTTATATTATTGTCAAGAAAACTCTGCATACTATTAATATCGGATATACATGGTAAATAGGGTATTTGTATTCAGCTGGTGTTTGGTCTAACTTACTATCTTTTCAAATGAGGCTTGCGTGGTCAAAGTCTGTTTAGAATGGAACAGGATTGATTTCTTTTTTCCTTTTACAAAAGCAACAACAAATATACAAACTCTGCTTCCTTGGTGAAATGTTTATATGCAAGAGATACTGCTTATGTCTATTTCTAAACACATATCCCCCAGCCCATTAGTGTATGTTTAAATATTTTACACTTTCTATTTTTCTACTAATTGACCTTCTGACTAAAGTAATTTGTGATCAGTAAAAGAGTCACCAAAATTAACGTGCCAATTTAATATGTTGAAAGAATCTAATCAAAGTAGTTATTTTCAGTGGAAAGCTATCAAATTCATTTTAGGAAGTTAGCAAAATGCTGGTACTAAAAGCTGACAAAGATAGGAAACACATACAAAGAAACAATAGTACAATTTCATTCATGAAAACTAATATATCAGTATAAAGAAAATATTTGAAAACCCTTTTCTTTTATAGATATGGTTATAACTACAAAATGATTTCACCCTCATCAAGTGGAGTTTGCCCCTTACCTTCAGGAATACTTATTTGGATATATACCTAAATATCTACCTAGTTACAAGTGTAATGAGCAAAAAGGCCCATAGACATCTCAGTTGAGGAATTTATTTCTCATATAATTTCGTTTTTCTTTAAGTAAAAGGATAAATATCTTAACTAAGAATAAAATATAAGTTTTGTATGTTTTTAACACTGTCTTGGAAATTCTGAATAATATTGTATGAGAAAGAGCAAGTAAACCAAAAAATAATTTTAAATACACAGTTTGTAAGATTTTAATGAGTTATCTTAGGGCACAGTGGTTTGGGGATCTGGCATGGTTGCTGCTGGAGCGTGGATTCGATCCCTTGCCCAGGAACTTCTTCACCTCTTCATGCCATGGGTGTAGCCCCCTAAAAAAAAGAATTTATGAAAGTTTTATGTATAAATATATATAACATATTTTCTATTTCAGAAAAACATTTACATATATACATATATGTGTATGTATTTTCTGTTTCAGTAAAACCCCAGTGATTCACTTTGGGTATTCTCATCACCACAAGAGAATGAGGTCAACATGAGACCAGTTCACCATGGACTGGAATCTGAAGGGGCCCATTGCTCTGTGTTCCATATACCAAGTCAATAGAAAGGGAGAAACAAATGCACACACGCCGACATACTGGGTTTCACCTAAGACATGTGGAAGTTTCTCCTTGAATGAAACTTTGCTAACCAGTCACAGTCACAGCAATAGGACAGTTCCCAGCTTCCATCATCAACTACTCTCCTCACCATCCTCATAGACCATCAGCTTAGAGGAAGAGAATTAATTGACCCCCTAAGCAGACAAGTTCTGAAGGGGCCAAAAGGCCAAAACCACTTAGGAAATTTTACCACATAGCTTTTCATCGTCTGGTAGGAGGGAGATAGAGGGAACAAGAGATTGAGGAGGACAGAAGCTCAAAGGCTCAAAGTGTTATCCCATTACTTCTCCCTCTTCCCTCTTGGGAGATGTAACATGGAAAATGAAGTTGAGGCAACAAAGGTCTGCTCCCAATCCCCCAGTTTTTCAGAGAACTCCACTTGTGCATGGCCACTACATAGAGAATGTTGGCATTATTAGAAAATTCTCTCTACTGAGAAATAGTCTATCTCGTTTTTGCCCAAGAAAGATGTTGAGAAGTATGAGTTCTTGAGTCAAGCAAACCCTGGGTAATGGATTAAAATAGCCACAAATGACTTGCCTTGTCTGTCAGTAAGAGGTGTGGGTCTGTATTCTCTGTCCTCTTTCCTAAATGAGGCCTTTAACTCCCTTTTGACCAACAGAGCACAACATAAATGAGGTTATAGGACCTCTGAGCCTACATAATAAATCTTGGAATTTTCACTCTGGGAGAAGCCAGCCATCATATAAGATGTCTGAGTTCCGAGATTGGTATGGGTGAGGAATTCCAAACCAGCCATATGGAAAGGCCACTCACAGAGAGAGACAGAGGGAAGCCTGGACATCCTTGATTGTGATAATAATCTTAGCCTAGATATCAGACATGTAAGTCAGGAACCAATGCTAGACTCGTCAGGCCGGGTAGAGAAGATATATGGAAGAAATAACTCAAATGATAGCCAAGAGAAAGTCCCTAAACCAATGGCCCTATTAGGACTAGCCCAAACATCTCTGCTTTTCAAGCTATCCGAGTCAAGGCCTCAGTCATTATGGAAAAGGGGTAAGTTGTTTTTACTGTGCCCCAACTTAATTCATAACCATCCAAAATTGTGAGCATAATAAAATAGAAATATGACCCAGGTCCATTATTTTAAGTGATTATTTTTTCATCTATAAATTGAGAACAAAATACTACTATCCTTCTCACATTACTATTGTATACATTAAATTAGACAATGCATGTGGAGTTCTAAACCTAATACTTGATACAGAGCATGCAACAAACTTATTATATTTTGATAAGCTGTGCCTCTGAGAAACTGAAAAGTCATGAGAAGAAACAGCACCATAGCATCAGTAGAATTCTTAAATGAAATTTATGCTGAAACCAGAGATCGTCTCACTGTGGAATTTCAAGGCAATTCCAGAGTGAAGTATTCTGAAAAATATACTTCGTGGTACCATGACTATGTTTCAATTATACACTTAGCAGTTAGTGATATCATTATATTCCAGAATGATTATATGTCTCCCCAAAAGGGGTAACAGTTTCATTTCATGGGGAGTCCTGACCCTGGCTTATTTTGATGAAGGAAAGAAGGACGACAGGAAAGATGGAAGAAATGAAAGAAGAGAGTAAGGGAGGAAAAGAAGGAATCTGGCAGTGAGAGTCATATTCAATGTGAAAATTCCTTTGATATGTGCATTTAGAGCTTTAACAATGAAGGCCATTTGACTCAGTATTTCTCAGCTAGGAATTTATCAGAAAGAAATGCAGTAAATTATCTACACAATAGATGTTACTAAGATTAACATCAGATAGCATTTGAAATATTCAACATAAATAATTTATGGTTAACCTATTCTAAATAATATTGTGGATCATTAGCTATTATATCTATTGAGCGTTGAGGACATAAAGATAAAAATTTTTTAAACTCATTATGCCAAGTAATAGATACGAGTACATGAGGTTTATAGGTAACTGTGATTGGAAAGGAATCCCCAAAATGGTACCAGCAGTTTTCAAGGATTTTTAAAATTATTGGTAATTTGTTTCACCTTTTTCTTTTCTGTATTTCTCAGATTTCTACCATGAGCTATGATTTTTTAAATAAAAATGTGAACAAAAAAAACAAACTTTGTTTTCACTTAAGTAATGGCAAATTATAAAATCGTAAAATAGCTTATCATATAGACAAAATGAAATAAAATCCCTGGTGAAATGACTATTTTTACTCTATAAATCTTCTCTCTCGTATGTGAGAACCTTTCTGACAGCTTCAATGAAGATGTTAAAAAATAGAAAAAATAATAGAGAACTTTTCTCCTTTCTTCATCAAGGTGTGTCTTGGGAGAAACTGTCAGAGATTTTAGTCTAGCTCTGATTAATCTTCATTTTCACCTTCAGATAAACAACCACATATTACTGTCAATCATAGCATGGAAGGAAAAAATAAGACCCCATTGAGTATATTTTAAATACCCCATTATTCATGCAAAAGGTATAGTAACATTTGTGAGAAATTGTTTATCCAATAAACTCGTATGCAGCTTGTGCATTTAGTCAAAATGATCAGAGCCTAATTATCCTGTTGCTTGAGTCAGATGCCTACAGCATTCTAGGGAATGGATAGCCCTGCCTACATTGATGAGTTTCCACAGTCCTTCCATACCAAGAATCCTAACTTCTCTGAATGTACTTTTCAGGAGTGATAGGCAAACATTTAAAGAGAACTTCCTTCCTGGTTCAGGATTTTGACAGTCCTACAGGAACTAAATTTTAGTAGATATATATTTGCCACCAGATTTTAGCAACATAATTCTGTGTTTACCTTTTTTTATTAGTAGTATTAAGTTTATAAATCATTGATAATATCAGTGCAAATGAGGGAGATAATCTTTAACAGACGTGTCTTTTCTTTGTATGTTTTGCGCTAAAGATACTGAGTTTGGCTATTGAATCATCTCTCTTTTCTAGTTAGTTACTGCTTTCAGAAGTCTTATGGTTGTCATGTCCTTTTCAGGGCTGACTTACTTTTTTTCTGTCACTGTTTAAAGGAGTCTAAGCAATTAGCTTAGGATTCCATGCCTGTGTGAAATTATACTCATTGTCATACTTAGGTACTCCAGAGCATAGATACAGTCTGATTTGGAAAGTGCCTGATAAAAATCTAGTCAGAGACTGGCATGGGATTCTCACAGATGAATAGTATTAAGACTTTAATCTGAGTTCATACCCAAAATGTAGTTGAAAACATCACTGCAGTAAGTCATCTGGGTGAAAAATAACTGTACTTAGAAACTTGTTAATAGTAGGAAAGCACCCACACCGGCATCTCTTTATAACTAAAGATACTTTTCACAGTATTTATTAACCATCAACAGTAAGAGAAGCTCTTCTTACCACGTTCTCCTATCTTCAAAGAGCATGAGCATTATGATCATTATCATACAGTCTTCCTGTTTTCATGTGCATGGTGAGGTCCTCTCCAGAGACATTCTTTTCCAGTATCTCTAGGATGTAGGACTGTAAAGTACCTCTAGGATACAAAAAGGTCCAAAACTTTACTGTTTTGTCCAGTGGGCCTGAAGCCAGAAAATCTGCTTTAGTCCTTCTTCCTAGGTTACTATGTTTTAACTTTGGGCCACAAGCAACTTAGCCCTTATGAGCCTCATTTTTATCATCTGTAAAATGGGAATAATACCTCCAAGCACTCAGTATGTTTGTGGATGTAGAATGAAATCACAGCTTAAAGCCACTTTGTGCATTGGGATCTGCTAAATCATTTTGAGGAGATCTAATTGGGTTTGGTATTGGTTTACCTGCTTCTCAATACACTTTCGTTACAGGGGATTAGAACACATTTTTTAGAAGTTCTCTTCGTGGCTCAGTGGTTAACAAATCCGACTAGGAACCATGAGGTTGCGGGTTCAATCCCTGGCCTTGCTCAGTGGGTTAAGGATCCGGCGTTGCCGTGAGCTGTGGTTGAAGGTTGCAGACACGGCTCGGATCCTGCGTTGCTGTGGCTGTGGCGAAGGCCAGCAGCTACAGCTCCTGTTAGACTCCTAGCCTGGGAACCTCCATATGCCGCGGGTGAGGCCCCAGATAAGGCAAAAAGATAAAAAAAAAAAAAAAAAAACACATTTTAAAAATTGAAGAGCTTTTCAAATGAACATTCAACAAGGATGGTTTGTTTCAGAGATTTTCTTTTGATAGGGCAAAATTCAGTGTTTGCAAACCCAAGTGAAAAGTGTTTGCCTTTCCGTTTTCAATACCATGCCCAAATAATCATCATTGCCTTATGAGTCCTAATTACTCTGGGTGGAGAGCGGAGTGGCTCCATACTGCCATTGATTAAAATGAAATTCACTTATCAGATGAAGATTTATTAAAGCCTGTGTTTCTAGATAGCTGGCTTCTCACCACCCAGCAATTTGCCCTCAGGGAGAAACACTGCCACTGGCAGCATAAAAGACCATCTTTACTTCTTATGTACATGGAAGCTGAACACAGTCTCTTGCTGGCATAGGGAAAGTCCAGGAAAACACAGAAAGGAAATGAGCTTTCAGGTGGAAGAATGAGATTTCAGTGTGACAAGGGTACAATTTCTTGCCTCAAATGAAGGAACAAAGCACCAATTCCTTGCGAGTTGCAGGTGACCCCTACCTCTGATGAAGGATAGGAAAGTAATCGCTCTCCTCTGCCATGGAATGGACTCTTCATTTTGAAACCAGGCTGGTGTGCTGATTAGTTCTGCTAAGTAACTCTGAAGAGACCCATTTGTTTAGCACTATGTGTAATTTTAAAGGAAAGGATGTGTCAGCAGCAGGGAGGAGAGTCAAATGAGGTCACTGGTAAAATCGCGGGAGAAATTTGCCAGTGCCTCTGCCTTGTTTTTTTCTATTCCATCTTCACTGACCTTTGCACCAGAAAACTGATGCACCAACTAAATGGAACCTTCATTTTCTCATTCCCTGAATGACCAGGCCAGCTCCCCAGCACCTTCAGAAATGGATCTTCATTTCTCTGTTGTTGGGGATGCCACATTTAACCCTTAATGTTAGGGCAGTTTTCACCAGCAGAGCTTCCATCGGTATAAGCTGGTTGTATCATAGAAGCCCTGAAAGTTCAGAAATCCCATCTCTGACACACTGTTTCTTTGTGTGCATGGTGAAATAACTGCCACCCTCCAAGAAATTGGGGGATATATATGGGCAGATATTTTTGAATTTCTTAACACGACACCCCAAGAAATTGACTGAACACTGCGTTTTAACCTATACGTCACCCTCAGATGTGAATTGGTTTATGCTCTAATAAGGTACTCAATCTTTTAAACAATGTCAGTTGAATATGATTTCATCTAAAAAACAACAATTCAGTAAATATTCCATTCTTAACTTTGATACTAACATTAATTTTTGAAAAAAAATCATAAAGGGAACTACAAATAGCACAGCTCATTCCCTTCTCTGCCTTTCCAGAATATTAAAATGCACCCCATTATGAACATGATCGCTTTATATTAGAAGTCTCTTGTTTAAACCTTTCTTCCCATCAGTTTAGTGAGCATTTGTGGCCAATGATCCGGTCTATTCATCTTCGTTTTCGCAGGGTCTTAGCAGAAGTTTGGTATATGGAAAGCCTTTCAAAAATCTGAATTGAATAAATATATATTGAACAGTGTGTGAGTTTTCAAAATATGAGAAAATGAATTAAATAGCAAACTGAAGTTGCCACTCACTTATTTTTCTTCCTGTGTAACAGCCTTATACTTTTTCATACAAAACCCTTATCTTCTTATTCCCTGCCTATTATTTTCTGCTTCTGGTTATCAGCTTTGGGGCACTTCTGTGCGGAGGTTTTGATAGGTCTCACTGACTCCAGAATTTCTGAACTACTTAAAAGGGTTTCAGAAATGAAAAATAAGGGGAAGGGCAGGCCTTTCTTGGTGGTTTTATTTTTCTGAGGGAATATTAACCAAGGGCATATATAGTGATTCACAATTTCCTTTGTTATTTGTTTGCTTCTTTGTAACACTCAATCTATTTCAACATTGGCTGGACCATGTGGATTTCAAAAATAAACTGTCAAATGCTTGAGCAGTAAAATACCTGCAAATAAGGGCTCTCTGTGTATGTGAATTCTTTGTGTACTTTGTGTGGTGTTTGTTGCCACTTTGTCTATTTGGAAAGCCAAATAGGGACATAAACCAAGAGGTTGGTATGTAAGATGCTGTTGGCAGGAACCAAATCTTGTATCTGTGATGTGGCAAGTTTGGCATAATCTTTCTGGGCCCCCTTTCTTCCTCTATAAAATGGAGATATTACCATGAGAAGATTATCTCAGAATTAAATGTTACCAAGTCAATAAACTCATGTATTCCTTTATTCAGCGATGTCAACATTTAGAATGTTCTAGGCTTTTGTGTGTGTGAGCAAAAACAAGCCCAGAACCTGGCAGAACCTACAGCACATGCTCTAGTTTTCTTGGGAAAAAAAGAACTTAATTCTATGAGAATATTGACTATTCCCATAAAACAGTCTCCAAGGAGTAAGATGTGGAAGACATGCCATAGTAGACTCTTTTGCCTAAGCCAAGATGAGATGTGAATAATGAAGAGAACCTTTTCAAATGAAGGAGGAATGAGCAAAATGTTTCAGGCCTAAGGCCCCAGAGGGGCAGCATGTGGGAGAGGGGGTGAATGAATGGGCAATATGCCAGGAGGGTAGTTAGGGAGGGGTGGACTGGTGAGAGCTAAGATTGAAGAGCTAGGCAGAGGCCAGTTTTAAACCCTGCAGACTATATTAAATATTTTAGACTTTCTGTCAAGACCTATAACAAATGCTAACTCCATTTCAAATGTACTGGCACTAAGTTTCCTAATTTTAGATAGAAACAAAAATGTTTTCTCTTGAATCATATCCAGTGTGGTTGCTCAACCCACCTGGATGATCTGCAGCCCAACCTTTCCATTCTGAGCACCAGTCCCTAGGATATTGTTAGTGTGGCCACCCACAGTGGCATGTTCTAGTTCCTTTAAAATCCCAGGATTGGAAGGGATGTCCACCATCCTCTACCAGATGACCTTGTGCCTGATTAGAATATGCTGAACACAGAAGGGCTATCGTAACATACAGATTTCCTAAGCTCAACACTTCTTCCTCTGCCATTTAGTTCTTTCTCCATGTTTCTCCATTTTGGATAGAGCGGTTCTATGGGTCATAGACAGGGCACATGGAAAGGATGAAAGCATAAAGACAGATTAAGGCATAAAAAAGAGAAAAATTTTAAAAATAGGACATCACAATAATTGATCTTCCAAATCCAGTTCGCCACCAAATCTAAAGTGTTCTATCACTATAATATTTTCTTAAATGCTCCCTCCTCTCCATCCCTGCTGCTACTACCTTGGATCACACTCTTAATCTTTTCACACTTATTTCTGTGATAGAATATGGGTCTCAGTGTTAATTAGGCCAATTCCTATTCCTTAAGTTGTCAGACAGATCTTCCTCCATGTAAAACTGGATCTAGTTACTCTAACACCCTCCAACAACTCCCTTACAAAATGTATGGCATTTAGTACCTGATCTTCAGCTGGCAGATCTGTACGATGAGATGCTCAGATGGTTTTTCCATTCTGTGGTTGGATGAGCCAGGCATTCCCAGTACACTGGATCTGTTCTCCCTCCTGAATCTATTCTCATTCTCCCATGCCAAACACTAGCAAGTTGTGGTGTGGTGGTGGAGAATTGCTGCTCTGGCTCATGAGATTAACAAGGGTGATTGATAGTAGAACTGTACTAGGAATTGTGCTGAGGACTTTATGTGCCATCTTTTATTCAGTCCTCATGACCATGTTTTAAAAATGGTGTCATCAGCCTTATCTTTTTTTAATAATGATATCTACTTTTTCCATTATATATACATATAGAAACTGAAGTTCATAATGTTATTAAACTTCCCAGTCAGTGAGCGGCACAGTTTGAATTTAGACACAGGCAGGCCATCACCAGAGAACACACTCTTAACCAATGCTTCATACTTCCATGTCCTAATGGTTTCCTAATTTTATTATAGACAAAATTTAATGAGCTAAAATCAAACTGGGGTTCTAAGCTGTATAATCATAGTGGATTGTCCAAATTCACTGTTCCCAATTTTTCTTTCTAAATGCAAGGTTATTTGGCCCGCATTAGGGCAGATATCACTAGCTCTTCGACAATTTTGTGTAATACTGAAATTCCACTTAAAAATACTGCAACAAAATTCAGCCAGTGACCTAGCCAACAATTAGGTTCTCAAAGCCTCTTGATTGGTTTACATCATTCTGAAAGAATCTGGAGTTAATTTTCCTGCCCCATTGTCCAGCCCACCCTCCCAGAGCAGTCTCACTGGCCATTTGAGATTTTGCTAAAAGCCCAACAGACTGTCTGTAAAGAGCATTATCATATGGTCTTAGTAGCATGAACTGAATAAAAATGGACACATTACACAGCCGTGGTTCCTCAAACAGTGATTGGAAATAGATCAAAAGAGCTAAGGCACTAACTCAACCAGCCTTTCCATCATCAGCTTGTCTCAGGGTGGTAATAAAATTCTTGGGCTGCTAAATTTATGGAGTAGAAGTGCGAGCACAGCCTCCCACTGGTACCCATGGCTTTGTTCAGGTCAATAACAGTGGTCTGGAGGTCTGCATGCTGACCATTATAAGCACCAATGTGAACTCTCACCCATGTGTTGTCATTAGCAGTTGCTTCCATATTTGTTCCTTAGCTAGAAAGATAAATCAGGCTGTCTAAGGAAGGGGTTTTGCATGAAGTTATATGAGAGTATTTCCTTTGTAGAAGTGTAATAATATTAAGGGTTTAATGCCCGAATACTGTCTATATTTATATACTCCACTAGCTTAGCCAGCAACTCTGAACCATGAAAGAGGGAGTGTGATGCAGCCATGAGTCACCTCATCTGACTGAAGGTATAGCTTCTACTTTTCCAAGGGCAACGATGTCTTGTGCTGCAATGAAAAAAAAAATCATGTTGTATGATTCATGCAATTAATAAGCTTAGATGTCCTAGCTGCATCCCTGTGTTTATAGTGGATATAATTGACCTTATAGCAAATTTGAAAGGCAAGTTGTATTAGTCCTTGAAGGATCATGCTTGCTCTCCCACTGGACCTTTGCAAATGTCACTTCATCTGCCTTGACCACTGTTGCTCTCTTTGTGATAATAGTTAACTCTTACTCTTCTTTCAGATGACTGTTCAGGAGTCCTGCCTCAGGAATGCCTTCTCAGACCTTGTTGACTAAATCTCTGTCTCCTGTTTTTACCCTGTATGAGTGCTCACTTCACTGTAGTAAATATATTTGGTGACTCTCCCATTTATGTCTGTGTCTTCCTCTAAATTGGCACCTCAGGGAGTTCCTGTCGTGGCTCAGTGGTTAATGAATCCAACTAGGAACCATGAGGTTGCGGGTTCAATCCCTGGCCTTGCTCAGTGGGTTAAGGATCCGGCATTGCCATGAGCTGTGGTGTGGGTTGCAGACGTGGCTCAGATCCCACGTTGCTGTGGCTCTGGTGTAGGTCAGCAGCTGCGGCTCCGATTAGACCCCTAGCCTGGGAACCTCCATATGCCGCGAGTGCGGCCCTAGAAAAGGCAAAAAGACATACATACATACATACATATATACACACATACAAGCATAAATAAATAGGCACTTCAGGACCCTTGTGCTTTGGCTCACTGTTACACCCTCAGTACCATGCACAGTCTTCAGCTCAAAGTAGAAAAGCAAGAGCCATTGTAACCAAGGATGTAATGAGATAAATAATTTTAGAAACAAAGAAAGATATATATCTTTTATAAATATCTAAAGAGGATTATTAGTCTTAAATTCTATAATCATTCATTTATTCTTTCATTTTCTTCAACAAGTACTTTTTATTTCTGCTGTATTTTCCAGGTTTTCCTAAGGCCTGCAATGGTGAATAAAAAGATGTGTATTTTTATATAAAGAATCTTCTGAAAACCTCTTTCTTTTTCATTTAAAAAAAAAATATCAATACTTGTCCTCTATTTATATACCAGTGTTTGGTGTCAATCTTTCGGTTTGTTCCCTCTAAGAATATAGGAAATTAATTCATGGAAAGGAATGTTTTACAATTGCACAAAAATCTGGAAACAATTTCCTTTGGAAGGAACTTCTGGCTTTATAATTGATTATCAGGATATACGAATACTACATGTATTTTCACAAATACATAAAAACAAAAAAACCCAAAAAATTTCCACCTTCTTTATAGACTAAGAATAATGTGTTTTAGGTGGCTTTCTTTTTTTAATGTTAAATAGAAATTTCCTCTTTCATGGGATCAGATCTTTTGGAAACTACTGCCAGAGAGTGTTTGGTTATAAGGAAAATAAACATGTGTTAGTGAAAAATGAGGTATTTGGCTATTCAATGGATATGTGTATTTCTTACATATGATATGTTAGCATATCACAGACAACTGCCTGAAGTGATGGTTAGTTGTCAGAGGAAAATCTTGGAATTCTTGCAGCAGCATATTGAATAAATGCCAAACATCTGGCTTGCTTTCCAGAGAGATCTAAAATTTTATTTTTTTTTTTTGCAAACTAGACCCAATTTGTATCGAATTCCTCTCTATAACCAAGTTAAGATCACCCATAGTTAACTTTTACTCACATGATTTTATTGGCCACTTGCTTGTTTGGGGGAACCAGAAAAACAGGACAGCACATCTCTAATAATAGAGTTCACTGAGTTTGCATACTTTTAAACAAGAGCAAGATCCACTACTTGGCAGGACACTAAGGCAGTCATACATTCCAACCTGGAACATTGACTCATGAACAAAAATAGCTCTACATAAAAGCCTAAATCTAAAACAGTTGTATGTAGTTCAACTTTAAGCCACATCTGCTTTTAATGTTAGTAAGACATGTAGAATAGCATTCATTTCACATTTATTCAACAGGTGGAACTTTAATGCTATGGCTTTAATGTCCTAGATCAGAGGATCTCAAAGTGTAGCCTCTAGACCAGCAGCAATATTATCCCATGAAAAATTGTTAGAAATGCAAATTCTAGATCCCACTCCAAACTTATTGAATCAGAAACTGTAGGGGTTAAGGTACAGAGATCTGTGTCTTAAATGCCCCTCCTAATGAGCGTTCCTAACTGCCTTCTAATGAGTACTTAACTTTGAGAATGAGCACTGCCCTAGATTCAGGTAAACCAAATTCAATTCTGGCTCAGTCTCTCACTTTAATTCTTTGCTTCCCCCCCTCCTTTTTTTGCTTCTAAATTAAGATGCACTAAATCACCTCTAAGATTTATTAGAGATTCATGTAATAGAAAAAGAAATTTCAGACAGAGTTGGTTTCAGCATCTGAATTTGTCCCTCACTACTATATGGCTTTTAATTAAACAATAATAAAAATGAATTTTTATTGAGCATTTACTAGGTGCCAACCCTATGCTAAGTGCTTTATCTTTGTCTGAATTTGTCCTCAAAAATATTGTAATATTGTCCCATTTTATAATTTATTACTGAGATTTAGAGAGGTTTTTTTATTTTTATTTTATTTTTACAGTCATACCTGTGGCATATGAAAGTTCCTAGGCTAGGAGTTGAATTGGAGCTATAGCTGAGGACTATGCCACAGCCTTTGTAGCACTGGGTCCAAGCCACATCTACAATCTATGCTGCAGCTTGCATATCTTTAACCCATTGAGCAAGGCCAGGGATCAAACCCACATCCTCACAAAGACTGTGTTGGGCGTTTAACCCATTAAGCCACAATAGGAACCCCTAGAGAGGTTTTTTAAATTGCATAACTGGAATATATATATAAACTTATTCCATAGCTAGTTCAGACTACTTGTTAGGAGTAATTCTTCTCTAGATACAAAATCTCTATAATCCTGAATAACATGGCATAATACAACAAACCACATAGAAAATTAGTGAGTCAAATGGGAGGAACTGGACATCTGATACACTGAAGATACTCAAATACTATTTTTTTTATTTTTACACTCTTCTAGCATACTATCCATGATATTATATGAAGTATGTCCAAATTAAAAAGGATGATTAAGCAAAAATGTCACCTCCCTCTTCCTATTTATTTTTTTTGAAATATTTATTCTACTACACAAATTCAGGTGTTCTTGAATAGACAACAGGAGGGATCTTATCCTTACTAAGTGTAAATATTGTGAAGAGCACATCTAGGTTGGCTGCCAATGCTCCCTGTCTCCTCATAGTCTACCTCTGTGTGATCATGACCTCTCTTCAAATGTGGGTATCAATTTTGACTTGGTTTTAATAAACAGAATACAGCAGAATTGATGTGATATCAATTATGTGATTATATGACATAAGATTATAACTCTTGTCTTTCTATCGGACTCTCTCTATAGATGCTCTCCCTTGATGGTTTTTGATGGAGCAAGCTGCCATGCTGTCAACTTCCCTGTATTTCAAAGAACTGAGAGTGGCTTCCAGCTTACAGCCAAGATGCAATGGAGTCCCTCAGTCTAACAGCCTTCGAGGGGCTGAATCCTGCCAACATTCACTTGGAAGCAGGTTCTTCCTCAGTTGAGCTTTCAAATGACATCTGAGGCTGACTGACACCTTGATTGGAGTTTTGTGAGACCTTCTGAAGCAGAAGACCCAGGTAAGCCATACCCAGATTCCTTATCTATAGAAGTGGTGATGGAGTGCTTGTGCATTATTTATCTGAAATCTCTAAATTTGCTATGTAGCAAATGCAAAGATCAAATAGTTTCCACTGTGTACTGTCAAGTCCCTGTGTTGTATGCTCCTTTCTCAAAGTACTTGAAGTCAGAGTAAAATTAGATGAAAAATTAAGTGGCATTCTGCAGCACTGAAATAAAGGCAGTGTTCCCTAGGTATGGCAGGGAAAGCTTATAGAAGTCTACTGAAAGGACAACCATAGAGCCAGGCAGGTGGTCCCCAAAAGAGACCTACTGAGTCTTCTCCTGGACTTCAATTTTTTACCTGTCCTCAAAGGTCTCAGTCACATATCCTCTCCTCTAGAAAGCCGTTCCAGGGAACTCCATTCTGAAAGGACCCTCTTCTGTGCTCCCATACAATCTGACTCCACTTCTTTGTCTGGCTATCTTCCCATCTCCTTTACTTCATCCATTGGACATGGAGTAATTTATCATTGCCTCCTTGCTCAGTGTGCTCTCTTCTTGTTCCTCTCCACTTTCATGCTTCACCTGAAATACCATATGTAATATATTCCCAATTTGTGATTACCATCATGTGAACTAATTTAAGGAAAAAAAAAAAAAAAGAATATACTGGCTCTTTCAATGAAACTGTCCAATAGGTGGTGCTAGTATCAACAGCCCGTTCCATTTGATTAATCTGTGGTATCAGGACTCATTATCCTTTTGTCCGCCTCTTCTCTCTCTCATCTGTTCTCCTCCCCTTTTGTTAACTGTTTTTTCTTCCTCACCTTCCCCCAATTCTAACTTTTTACTCCTACCCAGTTTCACCTTCCTTGCTACTCTTTTCATCCTCAAGAGATTAATCCATGTAGCTCAATGATATTTCCATTAACTTGGTGCTGACAGCATCCTTCCTGCTAAGCTTCCCTTGCCTTGCATTCTAACCTACCCCGTAAGTGGTTCACAGTGCCCCTCATTATATTATTGGACCCCCTCTCAGTGAATCATTTTGATCAGTCTTGGTAAAGTCTTTACATTTGTCAGTTTGAGTCACATGACTGATTAGCACCCCAGAATCACAGGGAGTGATGAAAAGAAACTTTCAAAATGGAAGTATTTCGGGACAGATGGAAAAATAGCAGATGACCGTTAAGCGCTACTTTTTACTGACTCATAAGTGAAAACCCAACCAGTTCCAGGTTCAGCCTCACCTCCCCTTTGACTGTGCTCCTGTTCCTACATTTCAGGCTTTCAGCTTTTATGAAATAACCCCCTATCCCTTAAGAATGTTGTGAGTTGTCTAGAACTTCATTCCATGGTAAACTATCCCCTTCATCCTAACTCTTTCAAAAAGAACTTCTTCAATTATTTTAACTTTAAATGACTTTATTTTTATTATTATTTTTGTAATTGAAGTGTAGTTGATTTACAATGATGTGTTACTTTTTGCTGTACAGTAAAGTGGTTCAGTTATACATATACTGACTTGAAAGCTCAGTTCCTTGGGCTGGATCCTAAATATTTCATCAGATCCTCTCCAGTAGAAGCTGTTCACTCTTCCCGTCCCATGTCACTGTACAGAATTACCTGTGATTTTCAGGACGCCACTCCACAGTCCTGCCTCTGTATATGCTGGCTTCTCTTTTCAGACTGTCCTTTTTTCAAGTCCTTCAAAGGCCAGCTTTCCTCTAGTAAACTGTCCTGGTAAACTCTATTCTAAATTTAGAGACATTTTTCGGTGCTTTCACTGTGACCTGACTTCCCTCTTTAGACTGACTGTGTTGCTATCTCCCTTCTGAAAACAATAATGTCCAAGAGATTAGGCACTGTCTCTTTTCTCTCCTAAGGCTTTAAAATTACCAAAGTCTCTTGCTAACAGTATGCATCCAAATGTTAATTAGGTTAATGAATCCATAGTCATATTTAATTTGCACCATGACTCTGTGTATGTGTACACCTATCAATGTAATATATATATATATATAATAAATATATATACATGCATATATATATATATATATATATATATATATATGTAATCTGTTGATCTGTTGGTACATTTCTTTCCAACCATTCTGTTTGCATTAAAAAAAATTATTGCACTTATGCACTGTACATTTCCTAGTCTTGTTTTCTAATATTCTCCCTTATGCAATACAGGGTGTAACCTCAAGCTTCTTTTGTTCCCATTCTTTTGAAAATGCTCAACCTCCTCTTAAAAAGCGCTCACCCTTCCTCCTCTTGCAGCACATTCTTCTGGGCTCTTTCAGTCAATAAGTCAATTTCTGTTCCTTTTGTGACTCTTCCTCTGAGATCCTCAGGTCGAGTTATTTCTTACTTCTCTGTACTGGTCCACTACATGACACGTGTATCTCTTGTAATACTTACAGACCTTGTAAGTATGTGCTCACTGAATGTTTTACCCATTTGTCACTGAGCCCCTTACCTTGGCCTCTTCTGCTGCCCTGTCCTTTCTGCTCCCTTCCTGCCCCCTTCTACCCTTGTTCTTCACCTGTGATTTTCCATTCACTGTGCACTTAGTATGCAACTGCAAAATAAATGAAGCGTGCCATAAGCTTTTAGTCCTGTACCTGATAGAGACGAACAAAGAGAGGCATATATGTTATGTTAATTGCCCAAGGACACACCAATGTGCTGCTTTCATTTTCCTGAAGAAGAAAAAAATCAATAATATGCAGCCTCTTTCAAATAAATTAAACACAAGTAAACCAGTTTTACATCTAGAGTGAGTATTTGCAGTATTGATGCTTCAAAATGAAATTGAGCATTACCCATCACCAGAATGTCGTAACAACAATGAGTTAATACTTCCATCAGCCGTGAGCTGTAGCTAAAAATTCCCTGAAAAGTGGCTTCATCTCTGTGGCAGCTCTTCCAGGCACCAGTTCATCTCATAACAATATTGAGGCCATGCAGGGTGGCTTGCATCAATGGCCAGGTGTGCTAGTTCTGTTAAGATTGACAAAGGGACCAAAGAGAATAGAGCTCCTCCCGAATAGAAGTTTTATTTAAATTGTTCCTCTCTCCCTCTTCCTGACTCCTCATTGCTGAACTGTGATTGTACCACCTTCTCCTTGAGAAAGACAGGGAAATAAAAGCACTCACATGCATAGATAAAAAGCATGTGCTCCCCAAAGTCATTCCAGCAATGCACAATAGAGCTTGCTGCAAACACAAGAGCAACATCATCTGTCGACAAAGAACATCGTCCAGATGCTGCCTTCTTTGCTTTCTGGTTGTTTTCTTGTATGTTTATTTGTGAAAATGACATAGCAATAAACAAAAACAAGAGGTACAAGGGTTTTGCTCATGCAATAATAACCAATAGGTAATTGTAAGTGAATTTCCTTCAAAGCAACTGAGGAGGGACTATATTGTTGTGCCAGGAGAGAAAAGGCACACACTGAAAGAACCTATTATTAGAATCTGAGGGCTCATTGCTACATTTCCTGTTCTGACAAGGTATCGTTTTAACCCATTAGCAAAAAGTAAACTCCTTGGAATTATCTGTGTTGTTAATCCAGGCCATCTGTTAATTCTGTCAATGATGTCTATTGAGTGTCTACTTTATACACAGGTGGGAATGTCCAGGAGCATTCCATCAGTATGGTTACTTAGCGTTATTGTAGTTGTCCCCAAATATGGGTCCAAGAGAGCTGTCTCAGATTGTGCTTCAAAAGGGCCTGGCTAGAACCAGCAACATTTCCTTTCTACCTCCGACATGCAACATAAAACAAACTGAGTGACAAAAAGGCCAATTCAAGATTTAGGTACTAGTTTCTGTAACCAGTACCTAAAATCTAGGAATAATTTTACCAATTTTTTTTCCAATTTTGGATTGCCAAGTCCATACAATTTTAGATTGTATTTCCAAATCTAATACTTTTCCATTTATGCAGATGCTGCTGGTTCAATACCCCATCTTCATAAAAACTGCTCTATATCATTTCCCCCAAAGCATTTTCTGCAACACAAGAACAATAACATTAACTGTTACCTTGCTCATAGACTTCCTTTTCTGTCATTTTTTTCTTCACTAATTGGAACATCATGCAGGGCAATAAAACTTAAGTATAATGTTTTCCTACTTAGCACACCCATTCCTAGACATAACTTCACAGGACCCCGTAAAATTATATGGTTTAATTATAGTTAGTAAGGCAGACTGAATGGTGTTGCATTCATTTGCTCACATAGCCATTTATTTGTTTATTCAGCACATATTCTTATGTTTGTGACAGTCATATCCTGTGCTAGAGACTGGGGTTACAAAGATGAGAAAGGCATAAATAGTTTTATTTGGGAATCAAAAGACAGAAGGGGAGTCAAGCAGATCTAACGCAATCAGCTATGTCTGCAGTTGTGGGCAGCAAGTGCAGCGGAGGTGCTCTGCTTCCAACCAGGTTGGAGAGGAGTATCAGAAAATGCTTCAAGAGTAACTGATGTCTATGCTGCCTTGGAGGGTTGAGGTCCATGAATCTAATGGGATCAGTGATTGGCTCCCAGAAGAAATAATGCCAGAGATGAAGGAGGGTTTTTTTGGGGGGAAGGGGAATTGTTTGTTTTTTGTTGCTGTTATTGTTCTATTTTTTAACAAAGGCCCTAACATGATACTAATGAAGAAATCAAAAGCCCTTGGCTTAGGGATCAGCTTTCTGAGTTCAAATCTTGGATTGTACAGGCCTTTTGTGGTCTTATGTAATTCAGTCACCTGTGTGCAAAATAGAGGATTCAGGGAAATTGAGGTTACTCAATTTCCCTGAATCCTATATTTTTTTCATTTGTAATGTGTGGGTGATAATAACGCTCGGACTTTGTTAAGGATCAATTTAAGATAGTGCATTTGAAGTCCCTCGTACACTTACTAACCTGTAGATAGGCAGTACTCTAAATCAGAGTAAAAATGATAATGAATTTTTAATGAATTGAACACAAGTTATAACCCTACAATGATAAGAATTTGAAGGGTAAGATGTTTTCACTGACAGCATATATAGAAAATGAATATTTACAACAGCCTTGCTCATCATACTCACATATATTTTGTTATTAAATATTCTGTACAGTCCTCTGAATAATTGCTGAAATCTTGGTCTGAAAAAAGAACACAAGAAAATTGTATCCAGCCTTTTCAATGTAAGTGGAAGTAACCCAAAGCCAGGAAATGTGGATGGCTTGGCCAGGCATTTTCAATGGGCCATAGGCTTCTTGAAGACCTGAGTCAGGTTTACTCCCACTAGGTCTTAACACAGACCTCAGACACAGGAGGTAGCATAATGCTCATTCACGAACAACCCAAGGTTTTGTTTTGTGGTTTTTGATCTTTAAATTTTTATAGCTCACATTGTCAAAAATGCAGTCTTCCGGAGTTCTTGTCAGGGAACACTGGTTAACGAATCTGACTAGGAACCATGAAGTTGCGGGTTTGATCCCTGGCCTCGCTCAGTGGGTTAAAATCCAGCGTTGCCGTGAGCTGTGGTGTAGGTTGCAGACACAGCTCGGATCCCGTGTGGCTGTGGCGTAGGCCAGCAGCTACAGCTCTGATTAGACCCCTAGCCTGGGAACCTCCACATGCCGCGGGTGCAGCCCTAAAAATGACAAAAGGCAAAAAAAAAAAAAATGCAGTCTTCTGAACCATATATCTGAGACAAAGATAAAACTTGTGAAATGTAAAGAAATCACATGTATCAAAATACTTTGTTCATTATGCACACTCTTAATTCTTTAATGCAGTTCCATAGATTCCTGCATGAAAGACTTCTGTCTACAGTTTTATTTAACTCGTTGGCTTAAAGTTAAACCCCATGGCAAGAGGAAATATTCCTAAAGTTTTCTGCATTTTTTTTCTGTGGGAGCAATAAGGAATAGTTTGCAGAATCATTTATTGAATGAATAAATGTGGTTGGCTCTGCCTTTTTCAATATCGTCCTTTATCTTATCATTCCTGACATAGAAGCCATGCAGATTTGTAAATTTGCAAATCATATCTGACAACGGTCTTATATCTAGACTGTATTCATGCAGTGAGTTATTGGCCTTAGAAACAGGCTCATCACTGAAAGGAAATTCATGCCTATCGTGATGAAAATATATCTAGAGCCTCAAGCTTTCTCCTGAGTACTTTTTCTACTCTATATCCTTTCATATTTTCACATTTGAGGACCCTTTCTTATGACTTTGTCAATAAGAGATACTCTGTAAACTGACATCATCCTTAAATTAAGCAAGAATCGTTTCTCATTTGTAAGTAAATTTAGGAATTTTTCTCAAGATTTTATCAGCCGTAAGATGATACCAGTGCGGTAGAGATGTTCTTTTTATAGTAGAGAACCCATTTTGCTCTCTCATGCATGTTCCAGTGCTTTTGATTTTGTACAGGCCTTTTATAGTCTTATGTAATTCAGTTGATTAGAAAAGTGTGACATGTGGACCAGCATGTGCCAGGGTTTTGCATCATTTTCCCAATGCATGGCCTCCCAGTTGGCACATTCTTGAATGAGACATTTAATTGTTTTCAGCCCCACCGTTTACTCAGGCCAGTTTTGATTCAATAATAAGGATGAACTTCCCAGTATTCCACCTGATGAAAATGGAATCTTCAGACCATGGTTGCCCAGTATCAAGATATTGGAACTCTAAAGTTGTGGGAAAATACTTTACATGTCTTGGAGTTTATTATTATTTTCTATGTGGGAAAATTTTTACTAGTAGGTCGATAGACTAAAAGGGTGAAATAAGTCAAAAAAAGCAAAGCTCCATGAGTGACAGTAAAAGGATTTAAATTAGAATTTGATAATTTTATTAATTTTGTAAATGGGAAGAGTGTAAGTGCTTATGTGGTAATAATTCAATCAAAATTATCTAATGCTATCCCTTGCTACTGCAAAGTGAGTGATGGTGTCTCTCGTTTGTGGGTAAACATAACAGCCATTAATTTTAATGAGAATAATGTGTTTCTTTTAAAAAAAAATGTAGAGATCATTGGAGGGAGCACACTGAAAACTTTCACTGGCGTAAGCTAAATGATAAAAGCATTATCTTCCAGGTCAATAATGCACTAATCAGGAGGTCTCTGTGTACAAGGATGCTATGGACAGTGATTAGCAAGAGTTATTAAGTCAATAATTAAATCCCTAGTTTACAAATGAGTGACATTGGCACTAAATAATAGGTCAACTCTCATGGTCTCCAACAGTTCAAACCTGTGACTATTCTCATAAGGAGAGGCATATCTCATTTTGTATAGCAGCAGGAGCGAATAATTATTTTATAATAGTGAGTAATAAAAATATTAAATAACATTTAATAATAATAAAAAATGTTAAAATATTTTTCCTTAATTAGAAGTCAATATACGATGTGGCCTTTTTTTGTTTTGATTTTGGCTTCCCTTAGAGTAGGGCCCAGATTCCAAACGTCTAAGGTGGGGCCAGGAACAAGCATTTGAACAAGCACTTCAGAGGTTTCCAAGGTTCCATATTATGAGCAATACTTCCAGTTGTGCCAGAATTATTTTTAAAATGCAAACTTTATCTACATCTCTCCCTTCACCATACGCACCCCTAAAGCTTCCCCACCCACAATCCTTCAGGATAAAAATTGACAAATCCTTATCTTAGAGATTATAAATTGGAGGTGGACAAATCAAAATACAGTTAGTTTATTTGAATTTTTTTGAATATGTTGTCAACATTAAAAATTAGGGATTTCACAGAAAGCAAAAGATTGAAAGCTGTATTTCTATTATTATTCCAACATGACTTGTCTAGTCCTACACCAAGCTCTCTCAAGTGGAACCCACTGTGTCTATTCATTAGTCCCAGTCATTTCTGTTCAGCAGCACCAAACTGACTCTCTGGCTTTGATCTGATGGGACATCTAAGATGCTAGAGATTTTGGGACCCCCGCACCTACTCCTGTCAGAGAACACCTCCTTAAATGCTGGCATGGAATTTTGGTCTCTAGCCAAAATGTTTTTTTCAAATACGCTCTGTTGTTTTTCAGTTTTTAATTCTGTGCTTTGGAACTTATTTTACATTCAATCCCATCTAGGATAAACTTACCTTTCCTTTAAAACTCAACTCAGAGATGGTACAATTTAGAGTAGTGAGCATTGTTTCTTCTTTCACTTCCTACTAACACTGCTTACCAGTATTTAAGTATTTTTCTTAAATCCATTTACATATTTTAACATGCTAGACTTTGAACTTTACAGAGTTAGGCTCTAATTGCCTGTGTATCCCTCATACCTAACCTCAAGCCAGGAACATGGTAGTTGCACATATATGTTGAATGTGGATGGATGGATGGATGGATGGATGGATGGATGGATGGTTGGGTCAACAATATAAACATACATGCTAGTTTACGTAGCTTCTGTGATCTATCCTTTTAATTGCTATTATTTAATAGGATCTGTAAGATTTGCAGAAATCAGTACTAGTCAGTGGTAAGAAGTAATAATTAAGATTAGAAGGTAACTTTGTCTGGCATGCTGGTTATTCACATTGATCCGGAAGATTATTCATGGAAACAAAGTTGCAACCAGCTGTATATAGAAACTGTAGAATATTTATATTATCTACCACCTGAGGGACAAAGAACAGAGGTACAGAATCTAGGAACATGAGCAACACAAAGTAGGTTCTCAATAAACATTTGTTTAATGATTGAAAGAGTGATACATAAATGAATGAATTTGAAGATGATTGTGATTACAGATTTCAGGAAGTTCATACACTAGTGAAGACAAAATTAGGGCCACCACGGCCAGTTGTACCACTTATCAAAAGCTGCCCTTCTTTGGCATAAATAGATCATAAAATGCAACCTTTACAGGCAGATATATTATAAAACATGCTTCTTATTGAACTAGTTAAATCCAGTCCCACACCAAGCAGCATCAATAACCAGGGCTGCATTTGAACATCCTGTCACTTGTCATAGGGTCCTGTATAGGGCATAACCTCTACAGCAGTTTGTAGTAGTCCTGTGTATTCATAAAAAACAATTGGATACTAATATTCTGTGATAAGCACAAGCAGTTGAGTGTGTCCCAGAGGGCAAGGAGAGCTTAGATGAGGGACTCTCCATGGAGGCCAAGTTGTCATTGAAGGTTGCAGACAAAGTGCATCTGAAAATAGTTGTAGAGAATTGGGAGAGACTAGGCAGTCCCAGAACACAGAGCAGGGCATTCCACACATAGAAGCTCAGCAGGTGCTCACACACAGGGACTGTTCAGGGGTCTCTTACTGAGTGAGTTGTGAGGATGCCCGAGTCCAGTGAATTATAAATGCATGTTGCAGGAACTGAAAGGAAACATACAACCAAGAGTTAGGTAAAATCAATACCAACAGCAATATATTATTAACTCCTCCTGAGCGGTTATAGGTGCCAGGAAATATTCTAAACACTTTATAAACATTAAAGAATAAAAAGTACCCATAATCTAGTACTCTCTGTGTATCAAAAATTTCAGAAGCCTGTGAGTTAAGTTCTGCTATTATCTTTATTTTGCAAAAAAAATTATTTAGCACATTTTGAATTTTACTCACAATCTGAGACTCAAAGTGGTTAAGTGACTTGATGAAGTTTATGCGTCTAAGAAGTGGTAGAGTTAGGATATTTATGACCAGAGCTCTTCCACCAGCAAATAGAAGTAACCAATATGCAGGAGATAAACCACCGAGAGGCCCTTAATTTGGGTCCACTGAATGAAGAGCTTTCCCTGGTCCGTTCATCTGTAGCCAAAGTGAAGAGCTCTCGGTTGCAAAGCACAGCTGTTGAAGCACGAGATTTGCTAAGGAACATGAGCATCATCATCATAATAGTGGGGCACATATTTCATATGGGTTCCCAGTGGGTCTATGCTAAAGACAAAAAAGATCTGCTTTGCTTTGTTTTTTATTAAGCTCCACTAATAATTCAGAGAACCAGCTGTATTTGAAATAATAATTTTATAATACTGTAACCTAGTACTACTACAACTGCCCTCTATTTGTATTTAAATGAGTAAGTCAATTAAATTTACTTCAAAATGAAGAAATAACTCTTGCATTTCAGCAGAGGGCTCATAAGTTTAGTGAAATAAAAACACATACCCAGGGGAATAATAAACACAAGCAGTAGTTTGTGTTTAGGCCACTAATAACCAGATATACAGTGAAGTTTGGTGGGCACTATAATATATGTACTAGATAGATTAGTTGATTAATAGAGAATTGGAGGCCTTGTATAAGTACTAGCATAGGTTATAGTTCTTTCAATGTTTCTAGAGAGCAAAAATATGAATAACATATTTGGATCTTTACAACAACACTTCAAGATGTAAAAAGATGTCATTGTTATTTATTTTGTGGATGAGCTCTCAGAGTTTATATGACAGTCCCTAAGACATAGCAGAACTAAGGATAGCTCTCACAATTTCAAATGTCAAATCTCTGCAGTCTCTACTACTCCTTTTGGAGAAGAAGGAGATGAGAGAGGGGAAAAGTATCTTTAATGTTTATCTCTAACCCTTTAGCAAAAATTACAGAAGAAACCTTAATGAATGTACTAGACTTAGAAAGATAAGCAAACTTTGGTCCTTTACCACAACTGAAAGCCTGAATGAATGTCATACAACAAGATGTCCTGAATACCTTAATCCGAACTATTGGAGTCAAATGATTGAATTGATAAGTTTATCTTGAACTTAGTGAAAGCTCTGGAATTCTTATTTGTTTACTCAACAGAATGTTTTTGAAACCAGTTTTGGTTCCAGCTACTCTACAAGGTACTAAAGATGAAGGGACCCTAACCCTTCATTTTTGAAAAGCAAAGAGGCCAATTGACACCACACATATGAGTAAGTGAGCTACCCTAGCCCACTGGGAACAGAACTGTAACAGAGAAACACGTGAACCTAGACTTGTTTCATTGAAGAAGGGAGATGCTGAGCTGAATCTCAAATATTAGATCAGGCTGAGTCAGTTCAAAAGGAGGAGGAAAAGTCTTCCTTGTAGACACAGAAGGAAATACAAGGAAGAGAGAGGAGGGTGCATCTGAGGAACCTGAAGAGGAGTAGCCAATTGTTGCTTTCCTAAATAGTCATAGAAAGTTACATAGACTCTCACACTCATTCAGTGAATATGTAATATCTACCACACACCTGCAGTGTGCACAGCACTAGCCTGTGAATGTCTCAGGGAAGCAGCGGGCAGATTTCAAACATACCGGAAATAACACCTGTGATAAATGAATGGCTGAGCCCTGTTTCCATACAACATCTGACAAATGGATTGCAATGTAGAACCTAAAATCACTGCAGCTCTTAGAAAGGGCACCAGATACATTAACAGCAACTTTCATACCTCAAGAGCTAGAGGGGCAATAAACTAGCACAGGAAGGGACACCTGGAGATCTTGGGAAACGCTTATTGCTGAATGAAGCAAAGTCAGGAAATTTGCAGTAAAAAGAGAAACCCATGGCACGAGAGGGGCTTTGTGAACCCTGATTTTTACCCCTAACATGTGCCTTGGCCTGATGCAGTGTAGGAATGTGTTCCAAGGGAAAAAGTTCCTTCCATCGCACTGTTTCTGTACTGCTGCTAGAATAGTCACTGGGGAAAGTCCTAGCAGAGGGTAGGGAAGATAGAAAAATGCGGGAAATAAAGACATACATTTCATTCATTGTAGCATTTCTAGATACACTTTTGGGAGAATATTCTTACATCTTCAGGTCTGGCATTCAGGTCTAAAGGGTACAGAGAGTTTCATTCAAGAGGTCTGTATAAATCTAATGACCTGAGCATTGGTTTAATGTATAGTGAGGGAGGTCTGTGGTTTCACCAAAAATGTGTGTTTTGTAGGTAGGTGGACAAGTTCAAGTTCATTGTTTGGTATGTCCCTTACCATACCTCAGTTTCCCTCTTTATAAAATGAGAGTAATGACTGCACCTGTCATATAAGGCTGATATAAGGATGTAATGATAAATGCTGGTGAAATAATTGGTAGAGTACCTGGAATATAAAAGGTGCTTCATGAACGTTAAATATCCTGCTGCTATCCCATTTTCCCATTTTCCTCCTACTTTTCCTCCTCTCTTTAATTTTTTTTTTTTTTTTGGTCTTTTTAGGGCCGCACCCACAGCATATGGAAGTTCCCAGTAAACTAGGGGTTGAATCAGAGCTGCAGCCACTGGCCTACATCTCAGCCACAGCAATGCCAGATCTTAACCATGTCTGCAACCTACACCACAGCTCAAGGCAACACTGGATCCTTAATCCACTGAGCGAGGCCAGGGGTCAAACTTGTGTCCTCATGGATGCTAGTCAGATTTATTTCCGCTGAGCCACGATGAGAACTCCCTCTCCTTAATTTCTAAAACTCCATCTCTAAAACTCTTTGGAAATAATACAACAATAAAACTTCTGTTATGGAAAAGGACAAAAGAATAATGGACACAGAGTTCACTGAGATCCCAAGTAAGAGCCTGGGAAGTGAAGGCAGGGACAGAGATGCAGAAGGATGAGGAGAGCAGAAAAGGGGAGATGAGGGGAGATGAGGGAAAGGAGAGAGGAGAGGGGAGGAAAGAGAAAAGATTGGACTAAGCCTTATTCACTGTAATTATTCTCCATAACAAAACTTATTTTTCTTCCTTCCCCAAATATTTATTGAAATGCTTTTGTGTTCAGAACTGTATTAAAGTCTTTTTGCAATAATGAATTTGTCACAGTTTGCTGTTGTAGACTAGTTGGGAAGACAGCTATTAAAAGGGGCTGTTTATTACATGGGGAGGAATGTACGTGTTTCATTGTGTTATGTGTAATGAGAACACATAAGGAAGGCACATGAGCAATTCCTGTGCCACCAGGAAGGGAAGTAGCAACTTAAAATAGCTTCAGAGAACTGGTGGATTTTGGCCAAATAAATGATCAGGTGTCAGGGACTGGACTGAATTCTGAGTGACTGGTTAAAGTTGGACAGGCAAGAGGACATGAGTTGCTTTCACAGGATGAAAGAAGTTTGTTAGAACACTGGGGTGGACTGCAAGATATTGTAAATGATTTTAGAACAAAGCAGTGGCCATTCAGGAAAGCTTGTTAAGACACCTTTAGAAGCTTGGGGTTTGTACTGACAGCTGTGAAATAGACATCGAAATTTCTTTTTAAAATATAGTTGATTTATAGTGTTGTGCCAATTTCTGCTGTACAGCAGAGTGACTAAGCTATATATATATATATATATATATATATATATATATACACACACACACACACTCACACACATATATATATACATATATATGTGCATTCTATATATATGTGTATATATGCATTCTATATATATGTATTCTTTTCCATAATTGTCTATGCCGGGAGGTTGGATATAGTTCCCTGTGCTATACAGTAAGACCTCATTGTTTATCCATTTTAAATATAATAGTTTGCATTTAACCAAAAACTCCCAGTCTATTCCTCTCCCTCTCCTTCTTGGCAACCAAAAGTCTGTTCTCTGTGTCTACGAGTTCGTATCTGTTTTGTAGATAGATTCATGTGTACCCTATTTTAGATTCCACGTATAAGTGATATCATATGGTATTTATTTTCCTCTTTCTGACTCACTTCACTTAGTATGAGAATTTCTAGTTGCATTCATGTTGCTACAAATGCCATTATTTTGGGTTTTTTTATGGCTGAGTAGTATTCCATTGTGTATATGTACCACAGCTTCTTAATTCATTCAGTTGCCGATGGCCATTTAGCTTGTTGCCATGTCTTGACTATTGTTAATGGTGCTTCTATGAACATAAGAGTGCATGTTTCTTTTGAATTTTAGTTTTGTCTAAATATATACCCAGGAATTGGATTGCTGGATCGTGTGGTAGTTCTATTTTTAGTTTTCTGAGGAATCTTCATATTGTTTTACACAGTGACTCAACCAATTTACATTCCCACCAGCAGTGCATGAGGGTTCCCTTTTCTCGACACCCTCTCCAGCATTTGTTATTTATAGAATTATTAATGAGGACTATTCTGACTGGCATGAGGTGGTACCTCATTGTAGTTTTGATTTGCACTTGTCTAATAATTAGCTATGTTGAACATCTTTTCATGTGCCTACTGGCCATAAGTATAGATGTGGAAGGTTTTAATCAGAAAAATAACAGGGTCAGATTGCTTCTCAGATGACATAGATCACTGTGCACTGTGAAAAAGAGAGAACTATGCAGGAAATGCTTTGGAAATTATATAAATGAAAGTTTAGGGTGGCCCACACTTGGGAGTAGAGATGAAGTGAAATGTGTGGATTCAAGAGAAATCCAGGAGAGTCATGAGTATTCAAAAATGTATTGAATGTGGAAGTTGAAAAGAAGGAAGAATGGCAGATGACACAAAATGTATACATGTGTTTTTAAGACAAGTTAGGGAGAAAAAAGTCAAGGTATCATCTTTTACTGTGAAGCAGTGAATAAGAATGATTTTTAAAATTAAACTGCTAAAAGAGTGAAAAAAATTTCAGATGTGTGGTCTAATGATGGACACAATATTTATAAAATAAAAATTGTCTCAGAATGTCTTAGAATATCATGAATTGAAATTTTGAGACTCATACATAGTGCTAGGACTCTTCCCCTTTCTCATTCTCTATTCTGTGTTTCTCCCAGAAGGCTGGGATATATCAAAGTTATATTTTTTTTAACTAATTGATGGTGATCTCAGTGTTTCCAATAGTCCTTTAAAATATTTAGAAATTTCTCCAAATTAGAATTCTAGATAATCAGTCTTGTACATTCCTTAATTTAATTCAATGGAGCTTTGGATGAATACCAATTCTTTAAATAATTTGCAATGCTAGGACCTTTGACCTCACTTTTAAACCACAAATATAGTTTTTTTTTTCCTAGTTATTTGCAAGCACCATCAAAATTTCTCCAAAAAGTGGAATTTTGGGTATTCAGAAATGCTTTGTTCAGTTCTTTTATAACATTTATTTAAAGTGGCTGGATAATATTTCTTTTGATTTCAGGCACAAATAACTCTGATCTTGCACTCTCCATGGCCCATAAAACTTCTGAACACAGAATAAAGGAAGTAGTCATTCATCAAGCTACCTAGGGAAAGGGGAAGAGGCTGCCAAATTACTTTTCCAGTCTGTGTTAACGCTGACTATCCAAACCAAGAACTTTTAACTATGCTGCTATTCTTGCATTCAGAGGTCGTTTTTATATAATGACCTCTATTTTCAAAAATAAATCTGAACCCATGGACTTTGTAGAGGATAGAGGCAATGAAAATTAATGCAAAAATCACTTGCTAAAATAGGTACATGCTTTTTCTCTGATAACAGCTATGCTCCCTGTTCTCTGATTTAGGCCCCTGAGTACTGCCCTCGGTTTTATCAAACTATGTTCAACAAAGAAATCCTTATGGCCCTACTATGTTCAAGACAGTATAGAAATGCAAAGTTAACAATAGAGTTTCTCTAGATTTTTTAGTTTTTTAAATTAATGCTAAAGTTTCACATCACATTAATGTGAAAATTTGCAGTAACAGTGCCTTTTGAGATTTAATAATTAAAATATGTGAAGGAGTGATATCAGCAAAGGCTGCAATGCTTGAAAATGCCCACCAAAATAGTTTTCACCTAGTACTGATAATGTAATATTAATAATGTCAATTAATGATGATGTTAATGGTAATTATTTTAAGAGCTTATACTGGAAACTGGTTGTGATGGCTTATATGTGAACTGGATGCTCACATATTTGGTCAAACAATATTCCAGTTGTATCAGTGAGGGTATGAGATTAACATTTGACTCAATAGACCGAGTAAAGTACATTGTCCTCATTAGTATGAAAAGGTCTCATCTAATCAGTTGAAGACCTAAATAGAGGGAAAAGGCTGACAATCCCACATAAATAAGAGGAAACTCCTCCTGCCTGACTCTCTTTGAGCTGAGACAGCTTTTTTTTTTCCTCTTATTTTTGGATGTTCACTTTATTCAGTTAACAATCGTTGTTTGGGTCTCTTCCATGTTGCAAGCATGTTTCTAGGTACTAAGACACAACAAATGGTGTACAAGTAAATGTTTAACAACCAGTTACCCAGGAAAAAAGTCTCCTTGTAACTTTTGTTTATTCTTATATAAATGCTTCTAACATGACTGATCTTAAGCTACTGGCAAGATATCAACTGGCTCGTGAAATTCCTGAAAGTTTAGCAATCCACCCTCATGACCTTGAAGAAGCCAACGACAGCACACCACTGACCAGGGTGTGAACAAAGCAGACAAGGGCCTTTCCCTCCTGGAGTGAACAAGGGAAGAGAGAGAAAAAGAAAATAAATCCACCTCGTAATTAAACATATGTGAAAATACCATACAGTGATCATTTCTCTGAAGGTGACTAGGATGGAAAGAACAGAATGGAGAAAGTGAGAAGTGAAGACATTTATGATTAATCTTGAATAAGAGAAAAGCTATTGTTCTGAAAATAATGTATGTTAATTGTATTTCCAGGAAGGGAAACAAGCACTTTAGAAGTCCTAGTGTACACACACACACAAAAAGAGAAAGCCTGCCTGCTGGGATTTCACTTTCTAGCTCTAGCACTTAATAGTCGTATTCTGCTCAGTGGTTGCTTATGTACACATGCTTCTTTACTACGTCACTGCGGTGCTTCGATCCTTAAAGGCATAACAGAGCTGTGATTCAAGTGAGGATACTCCCATTGTCTGGCAGAACACTTAAATATTTTCTGGATAAGGAAATCTAGAAACTCCACACCATCATCTGGACCTGAGATCATTTTTGGTGGTACCTAAACAGGCGGTTTTTTACTTTTTTTTTTAATGAATCACTGTTAAAAATTTTAGTCTTTGTTTCTTTTAATTTTCCACCAAATAAAGCAAAATGTCCTAGTGTGTTGGAAGAAACTCTTTGACCACATCAATATTTACTCATCTTACATTATAAAAAGAATAAACCTTAGTGTCACATCCCTGAGCAATTAATCAGTTTAACGATAATGTGTTGCTTTTGTCAGATTTATGGTTCTATAGTTACATTTCTGGTTTAAGTCAAGTTTTACTTTGTATTCTACTTACAGTGTTTATTTAATTCAGTTTGATTTTAAAGAAATCAAAGTATAATTATGAGAGGGTATAAAGAAAAAATAACCAAATAATAGTGCTGGTAGATGTAGAAAAAAAATCTTGAAATTAGTTACATGAATGACTGAGATTTAGCAAACTGTCTGAATGACTAGACCATTCTTTCATAGTACTCTGTTAGGGCAACCAAAGTGTATGATTTGAAAGTGTCCTTGAAATTCACTTCAGAAGAGGCCCTTGCATTGATTACTAAATTCAAGATCTTCAGTTTACACATGATGAACATAGGCCAAATGAGTGAAGCAGTTTGAACAAGGGTCTAAGACAGCTCAGGCTGCTATAACAAATTACCACATACTGGGTGGCTTAAACAACACAGTTTTTTTTTTTTTTCCTCACATTTCTTTAGTCTAGGAAATCCAAGCTCAAGATGCTGACAGATTCTCTGTGAGGTGAGACCACTGCTCCTGGCTTACATGAGACCATCTTCCTCATGCGCCCTCACACGGTAGAGAGCAGAGGGTGAGAGATACCTCTACTCCCTCTTCTTATAAGACCACTAATCCCATTCATGAGGGCTCCATCCTCAGGACTTAATTATTTCCCTACCTCCTATTACTATCACATTGCAACATACGAATTTTGAGGGGACACAAACTCTCAGCCCTTAACACCAAGATGATGCAAGGAATTTAGCTCTAGGGCTAGAATTCAAAAGAGAAACTCCCGTTTCCAGATGTAATGCTCTTGCTAAGGCATTAAGTTGAC
Organism: Catagonus wagneri; assembly: GCA_004024745.2. Lineage (NCBI taxonomy): Eukaryota > Metazoa > Chordata > Mammalia > Artiodactyla > Tayassuidae > Catagonus > Catagonus wagneri. The sequence goes on from PVHT020000180.1 coordinate 11,771,094, forward strand.
CTTTCAAACATGCTTTCACTTTTCCTTTACTTCTTTCTTTTTCAAAATCAGACTCTTGTACTTCAAGCCAAACTAATCTGTCTGGATCAACAAATCACCTTTTGAACTGAACTGGAGTAACATGGTTTTGTGAAATACCCACGATAATTTATGTTTCCACCTATAATTAAGAGACTCTGACCATTGTTCTGAATTAATTTCCTAATGCCATTCACCCTGGAACTTGTTATCTCAGTTTTCCCAGGTAAGAATCAGCCAAATGGCAAATCAGTACAGTGGTCACTTGATGTCCACAAGAGGGTGGTTCCAGGAAATACCCCTCAGACACCAGAATTGATGGGCGCTCAAGCCCCTTATATAAAATGGCATAATACTTGCCATTTTATATAACCTGTTTAAACTATGTACATCCTCCTGTATACTTTAAATCCTCTCTAGATTAAGTATAATACCTAGTACATTGTAACTACTATGTAAATAGTTGTACATACAATATAAACATTATGTTGTCAGAATGAAGCAAATGCAAGTTTTGCATTTTAGAACTTTACAGAATTTGTTATCTGAATATTTTCTATCCCTGGTTGGTTGAATCTATGAATGCAGAACCAGTGAATACAGAGGGCTGTCCATACATGCTTTTTGAAATGGCTCATGGTTTGAATTGGATTATATATTTTAAACTGCTCTACATTTTCTCTGATGATGTTTACAGCTTGCAGATCTCCCACAGTTCCTGAGCTTCAGCTTTTCTGGTAGATGAAAACTTAATACTCAGGTAGCACATGCCGTTGAAAATCTGAATATAACTTTACAGTCAGCCCGTGTATCGGTCTATTTATTGGAAAAAAAAAAAAAGGTGTGTAAGTGAACCTGCACGGTTCAAACCCATGTTGTTCAAAGGTCAACTGTATTATGATCTTCTGTTAAGTACCACCATAAAGAACAGAGGTTTCAACCAGAAGTAGATATTGTAAAAGGATTCTGTAGCCAGATGTACTCTCTTCTAGTACCTTAGCACAACTCAGAGCTAGTTGCAGCTGCAGTAGTAGAAGTAGTTTAGCATTATAGCACTAGGGACCATAGCACCTAACATTTATTGCTTGTCATGGCCACTCTTTATTATAAGTATTACTAACTGATAATCTTGACTTTGCCACTTATTAGCTGTCAGCTTGCACAATTTCTGTAATCTCTCGAAGTTTTAGCTCTTTTTTTTTTTTTTGTCTTTTTGGCTTTATGTAGAGCTGCACCCGCGGCATATGGAGGTTCCCAGGCTAGGGGTCTAACAGGAGCTGTAGCCGCCGGCCTTCACCACAGCCACAGCAACGCAGGATCCGAGACGCATCTGCAACCTACACCACAGCTCACAGCAACGCCGGATCCTTAACGCACTGAGCAAGGCCAGGGATCGAACCCGCAACCTCATGGTTCTTAGTCGGATTCGTTAACCACTGAGCCACAAAGGGAACTCCATCAAAGTTTTAGCTCTTCATCTGTAAAACAGAGATAATAATAGTACCCACTACAAGAACCTAACTTGATAATTTAATTAGTCGATATGTGTAGATATTTAGGGCTGCTCTGGCACACAGGAGGTGTTCATTAAATAGTAATTAAATAATTAAGAGACTGAAAAGCATCTTTGCAAAGTAATTTGTCTAAAATATGTTTTCATCAAGATGACTTTCTTTTATGCATATATTCTTTTTCCCTTAACTGAATGGTTAAAAGTCAATGACTAAGTAGAGGAACTAGGGTTCAAACCCAGATCTGTCTGAGCACAGAGCCTGAGAGCTAAACCTTTGAACTCCTCTGTGTGTGGGCTGCAAGAGTTATTCTCCTTGGCTCTAAGTCCATAATACATAAGAATTATTGAAATCCAGGTTGATGGATCCCAACTGGTCTTTTCATATGTCATCATTAGTGATTTAGGGACACCTGACTTAAAAACAGTGGGGCAGTAAAATGAAAAAGCACATTTTTACATTTATTATCACCTAACTGAATGCTTCTGAAGCTGACCCAATGTTAATTTAAATATCTGCTTGGTGAAAGGAGCTCTGAGACAAGTCATATCATTTACAATAAGCATCATGCCAGAGGGCATATTTCTGCATGAATTCCCTCAATGGCTAGCATCTGTAGTCCTCATTCTGCATTTCATGTGTTGCTGCAGAATGAGAGCTTATTTTTATAGTTATACAGTGTGCCACTTTCTCCCATGGATGGTTTAAAAAAAAAAAGCGTGATTTCAATTGTTGGCTTTGTAAGCTATAATCATGTAATTGGAAACAGCTGTGCACACAAGAAATATATTTCAAAGCAGTTTAATTAATACATCTTCATTGACAAATTCCACTCATAATACTGATATTATTGTGTGATTCTATAATCAAAAAGGGAATTTCTGAGCCCTAGCTGTTTCCAGAGTATGTGCTCAACTTTTACTTTCTTAAAGAAACCTGAAAAGGATATTTTGAAGATGGCTTCATTCACTCTCTCAATTCTCTTCCTGACTTACTTCAACCTCTTTTTCTCCTCAGAGCTATAGGGCAATGAATCAAGTTTCAGAGATTGATTTCATTGTGTAGTGGATGCTATTGTAAGCACCATATCTCCCCCTCAAGTCTGAGACATTCGTTCTCCCAGCTGCTTTGTCGGTGCTCCCCCTAAAATTACTGTCTAAAATCTGCCTATTAATGGGAGTTTGTATCCAGAGATTGGCCGGTAGCAGGGAGGTATAAAGGGCCTCCCTGTTGCCTTAAGGTGGGGCAATTCTGAAGGCCAATACCAGCAATGGGAACTACTGAGACCTTTGCTGCAATGGTGTTACAGCCTAGTTCCTCCCTCTTCCCAATCCTTCACGCCCTTCACTGCCTCGTAGATGCACATTCAGAAAATACTTTAATAAATTCTCTGCTGGAAAACTCCGTCTCAGCATTTATTTCTTGGAGGACCCAACTTCAGATAGATTTTGGACTTATTCTTACTTCATATTATCTCCCTTGCCCTAAACCTTTGACAAATTTCTACTTATTTAAATCTCTAATGCTGGTCCATTCTTTATACAGTGTTTATTTCTTGACTCTAAGATGTGTCTTCGATTCTCTTGAACTCTTATTGACACAACCTAGTAAATGTTTTTGTTTGGGGTAAAAGCCCCTATTCTGACTCCATCCTATTAGTGTTTGTCAAACCTGGACAGTCTTATACTTTAATGAAGCAACTTCTTTCTATCTACATTTCAGAACACACACACACGCACATGGGAGCTCCCATTGTGGCTCCGCAGGTTAAAAACCCAACATAGTGTCTGTGAGGATGCACTGGGCTTGCTCAGTGGGTTAAGTATCCCACATTGCTGCAAACTGGGGCATAGGTCGCAGATGGGACTTAGATCTGGTATTGCTGTGGTGTAGGCCGGAAGCTCCAGCTCTGATTCGACCCCTAGCCTGGGAACTTCTATATGCTGCTGCAGATGTACCCCTAAAAAGCAAAAAAAAAAAAAAAAAGCCCAAACACACACACACTCACACCCACACCTACCACACATATACACACGTACCTACACATACATATACACACAATGTGTTATGGAGCAGGGATTCAAACAAGATTCATTAAAATTAAATCTTTTTGCCTAAAACTTTTTGAGCAAAATTATCTTCAGAATATCAAGTTTTAGTTATTAGAAAATACACCAAAGACAAAACAGCGGTTAACTTCTATTAAGTACTTACTATGTTCTAGGCATTGTAATAACTGCCTCGTGTGTATTAAATTACTCTTCATATCTACCCAAAGTATGTGCCTTTAGAAAGATGTCCTTACTTGCCATAGTTTACCTGAAGAAAAAGACTATTTAGGATATTTTAACTTTAAAAAAAATAGAGATAACGTAGACATGGTAGCAACAGATGTCTATTGCAAGACATTTGTTTTAAAATGCTGTTGAACTATTTTGAAGTCTATAAAGAAACATAATTAGCATATACTTCTCTGCAAAAAGTTCACAATATTGAAAACATATGCTTCTGAATGAACATTTGTCAGGTAAGACTTTATGTTTTTGATCTTTTACAATGCAAATATTTTTAATGAGTGGCACTATATCTGCATCATAAACTTTGTCATTTGCTAATACTACAATTCAGATTCAATTATGATTCCCAATCAGCTTTCTGAAGTTAGATGGTTTATCTGAACAATTGAGAGATTACTGTCCTGAAATCCTTGACAATTCCAGTTCTCAATTATATAGTCTGACATAAAGGAAACTCTATTTTACTTTAAAGGAAATGACATAGAATTTTTATATATTGTTCTTTTCTGTTTTAATTCAATGGCATATAAATCTTCATATTCCTAGCCCTAATAGAGTACTTTAAACTGATTCGATTTAGTTTAGATTCATAAGAATGTTGAAAAAATGTATTACCAGTATTTAAGGGTCATGGGGAAAGAGGTATCAAATTGAATGCAAATCAGAATTCTTCATGTTAACATTTTAATTGGAGCAGTTTTTCAGTTCAAGAAAAATCTATTCACCCTTAGAGATAACATTTTATTCAGTAGTACCCGGAGTGCTTCTGATTTAGATATTATGATTGACATCTTAACTAGTCACAAGAGTGGCAGAAAGTCACTTCTCAAGTGCCTTCTCTTGGCAAGATTAGCTAATGTCATTGTGTTCTGTTTTGAAACAGTACTTTTAAAGATGTTTCCAATCTACATTTTGATGGTGCATAGCCAAGGCAATCATACGTTCTTGGTACAGTTCTGATTTCAAATAGTTTTTCCTTTGTTGTCATATTAGTGAGACCACATGTTTCAGTTTTTTATTGAGTAAATTCTAGCAGTTATGCATAGACCATACCGTACCTGAATCCTAAAGTAGAAATGAAAAGAAAATTTAGAAAAGGAAAAGGCTTCTTTTGGAAATAAAAAGGGAGAAATTGCCTAGGAATCAAGTCTTTAGGTGTGTTTATGTTGCAATCTACTTGAAACAAATAGTGGTTATATGTTTATTCATGAAATAATATTGAATCTCACCATTGATAGGGGTGAGGAATAATTTAAAAAGCTAAAGGCACATTCATTAATTCCAAATATGTGTACATTAAACAGTATATGGCAAAGACTGATTTCCATAGACTAAAGTGTGTATGTCCTACCTAAAAGCATTAAGAAGGTAAGAAGGAGCTGTAAGATGAATTTAATACCATTGCTCAACTACAGACATTCACATACAGACTAAAAAGATTGTTAAATACAAGTGATAATTCTAATTGGAAAAGTTATGAGATTGATAGTGTCTGAAACAAGTATGTATCCATAATTTGCGATAAACTTGAATGAACTTATCAATTATCTCTGGGCAGCCTTTGTATTTTTGTAACATATTAGCTTTGAGAGCATAGAACGTAACAATTAAGACTAGATAGATCAAATCACCACCCCCAGTTTTTCTGTCCTACATATTGTGAGATTCTGTGGGTTGAGCTGTGTTTCACAAAATTCATTGTTGAAGCCCTAGATCCCAGTACCTCAAAATATGATGCTATTTGGAGATAGGGTCTTTACAGTGGTATCAGTTTGAGATCATTAAGATCTCAACCCAACATGACTGGTATTCTTATAAAAAGAGGAAATTTGGACTCAACGAGACATATGTGGAAGGAATTCCCTGTCAGCGCAAAGGCTGCCCTCTGTAAGCCAATCAGAAGGGCCTAGAGCAGAGATTACCCTTCTAGCCCCTCAAAGGAACCAACCCTGTCAACACCTTGGTTTTAGACTTCTGGCTTCAAGAACTGTAAGAATAAATTTCATTTTTTTAAACCCCCCCCCACTTATGGTACTTTGTGACAGCAGCCCTAGCAAACTAATATAGATTTTGGTATGAGAAGAAGCGTGCTGTTGTAAGAAATAACTAAAAATGTAGAAATGGCTTTGGGATTGGTTAATTGGTAGAGGCTGGAAGAGTTCTGAGGTGTAGGTCTGAGAAAAGACCTAGATTAACTTGAAGACACTGACAGTGGAACAATGGACATTAAAGGTAATTCTGGAAAGAGCTCAGAAAGAGGTAAGAATGATCAGAATGTTGCTAGAAATATAAATGTTAAAGTGTGTCTGCTGAGATCTCACATGCAAATGAGGAATATTTTACTGAAGACTTGAGGAAATGCCATCCTTGTTATAAAGTGGTAGATAATTTGGCTGGATTATGTTTCAGTATTTTGTGGAAAGTAGATATTTGTAAGCAATTACTTTGGTTATTTATCTGAGGATATCTCTGAGCAAAGTGCTAAAATGTGGCCTGCTTTGTCCCTTATTGCTTATAGGAAAATATGAGAAGAAGATGAATTGTAAAGGGAATTGGTAAACAAAAGGGACTAGAACTTGAAGGTTTGGAAAATTCTCAGCCTGTCCAGATAGTGTGCTCTAGAAATTGGGACAAAAATGTGACTGAACAAAAGTTTGCTCAAGAGAAGACAGGTGATTCATAGGTTCTGTCAGCCACTTCAGCGGAAGTCAGGAATGAAGTGATCAAGGAAAGACTGTGTAGGACCTTCTTATCTGGTGGCTTGGACCTCTGTGAATCACACTAGAGGCCTACAAGATTTCTAAAAATTTCATATCAGCAGAAACACTGCCAGCTTGGATTTACGGGGCCAGAGACAGAGACACGATGGCCTGAAGGAAGGTTTTCAGACTTCTGGGATTCTAGACAGGAAACAGGCTGACAAATCTGTCTAGCTGCAAATGTGCTTTCTCTTTCAAGAAAAAGGAAGAATAATTTGGAAGCAGTTTAAGAGGCCAGCAAGATTGCCACTGGCACTGTGAGCCCGAAGGGAGGCCAAGGGAATAGGCTCGCCATCCTCGTGGGCCCAGAGGACAGAGACTAGAGTCAAAGAGGATTATTTTCAAACCTTAAAATCTAATGTAATTTGTGCTGCTAGGTTTTAGATTTCCTTGGGACCCATAATCCCTTTCTTCCCTTTGAAATGGGAATGTTTAACAGGTGTCTTTACCATCACTGTATTTTTTTTTTTTTTGTCTTTTTAGGGCCACACCCATAGCATAAGTTCCCAGCCTAGGGGTCCAATTGGAGCTGCAACTGCTGGTCTACACCACAGCCACAGCAATTGCAGAGCTGAGCTGTGATTATGACCTATACCACAGCTCACAGCCGGATCCTTAACTCACTGAGCGAGGCCAGGGATCAAACCCGTGTCCTCATGGACACTAGTTGGTTCATTACCACTGAGCCACCATGGGAACTCCCCATCATTGTATTTTTGAAGCAAATAACTTTTTGTCTAGTTTCAGAGGTTCACATTAAGAAGTGGTATTTTGACCCAGTGTGAATTATACCCAGAGTCACACATACTTTATTTAAGAGATACCTAGATGAGATTTTGTACAGAGTTGATGCTACTAGATTAAGATTGGTGGTAGTGATGAATGAGGTGGGGGAGGTTGCTGAGATGGGGCAAATGCATTTTGCATGTAAGAAGGACATGAATTTTGAATATAGAGAGAGCAGAGTTTTATTGTTGAATTGTTAAACTGTGCCCCCACCCCCAGAATTTATATGATGAAGTATTAACCCTTCATAGCTCAGAATGTGACTTATCCAAAGGCAGGGTCTTTACAGAGGTGATCAAGTTAACATGAGGTCATTAGCATGGACCCTAAACCAAGATGATTGGTGTCCTTATAAAAAGGGGAAATTTGGACACACACATGGAGAACATAATGTGGACATGAAAATGGCTTTCTATAAACAAAGGAGAGAGAACTAACCCAGAGAACTAACCCAGATCCTTCCCTCACAGACCTCTGAAGAAACCAACTTCCAAAAGCTTGATTTCAGACTTGAACTATTATTTCCATGTTATATTTTTCTTGTTTAAGCCCTCAGTTTGTGGTGCTTTGTTATGGCAGCACTATCAAACTAATACAGATGTCATCTTTTTAAAATGAGAAGGCTTGGAATGGCATGGAATTTGGGAAGGACAAATAGTTCTGTTTTGGCCGTATTGAGATTTCTAGTAGAGAAGAGAGTAAGCCCTTTGATATATGAGTCTGGAACTTAAGGCACAAGAGGAGCATAGCAGTTTAAATTTGAGAATCAACAACAGCAACAAAAGATGACATTTAAAGAAATAAAACTAGATGAGAGATCCAAGAAGGAGCAGAGAGAAGGGTAAGGCTGTAGTCCGAGCCTTAAGAGGATTACATAATTTAAAAGGCAGAGTCATTATCAGTCTTTTTCAGGAAGAACTCACCTTTCTGTTTTGTTCCTTGTTTACCACCCAGGTATTAGGAGTTGTCAGTGGTATTAATCAAAATCTAGGACACACCTGGGCCCTCTGTACAATCTGGCCATTTCAGTGCTTATTGGTAGGAGGTGAGGTCCTGGTCCCTTTCTTGTACTGCCTGCCACCTGGTAAAACATATGCACCTGGCAAGGTTTGTCTCCAAAGAATCAAGGAAACGGAAAAAAAAAAGTAAATAACTGCCTATTAAAAATCCAACCTTTAAAGCCTACTAGCCAACATTATCTGATTTCCAATATTTTGTATAGGAGAAATTTATTATGAGGAAAGTCCAGTCTATGAAGTTTTGATAGGAATATTGTTATTCTTTAATTGTTCAAAAGATTTTCTTAAAAACTGAGTCTTCATCCAACTTAACTTTCTCCCTTGGAGAATAATGATCAGAAAAGCCCAGATCCATTCTCAATTTAATTTACAATTTTGTTATACTTAACTTAGTTTTAAATGGGATGATTTGTGCTCTCAATTAGCTGTGTATAAGATATGCTTCTTTCACCAAGATGATTCTTAGAATATTTTATTTTAGTTTAATATACTTTTTAATAGGATCCAAATCACAGTGTTAAATGTGTAAACTTTGTAGAAAATGAATGAACATCATTAAAATAGAATATGTGTACGCTTTAATTGCATTACCTAATTTCTTTTAAATATATTTAGGGAGAGAATTACATTCAAATTTTTCTGTGATCCCCGACTTTTCCCCACCTCGGCCTCAGGCATCCTCATAAAAAAGAGAATCTGTCCCAATATTATCTTGAGACTATAGCAAGCTCCTTTTTCTTTTTCTATGTGTGTTCTTTAAATTACTCAGCAATCTTGATGCAAATATTTTATGTTTCTGACATCTTTGCTGCAGTTGTTTATATAAAGTATCACCACTTCTGTGACCTTGGATCAGTCTCTCTAGTTTTCAGTGTATCAGTTTTCTTTGTAGATTTGAAAACAACAGTCTGCTTGTTTGGTTCTGTCTTGTTATAGAGGAGGGTTTCAGACTGGTGGGAAGAGACCCTTCCCCCAAAACACACACTCTGTAAAAATTGATTGTTATGGGATTTCTTAATGAATAATTCAGGAATGTAATGGAAGTGTGGGAATTCCTAGAATAAGAACACATCCAGTTTACCTAATGTTGGTTTCCTACTTTCTCATCAAGAGACCCTGTAACAAGATGCCTTTGTAACTGATCATCAGTTTCTTACTATACCAATGTGTTTTTTTTTTTCACTCAGACTTTTATCAACATCCAGGAAGCAATTACATAAGATGCTGTTCCTATTGTAGACTATGTTTAGAGCCCCTCTTAGTTATCAAACCACATTCAGCATCAGTAAAGGTGTGTCTTATGGGAGGAAGAGCAAGGCAGGTGTCTGTCAGTTGTCACACTACTTTCAAATTTATGGTGAGCCAGAAAGCCCATTTTCCAGAAGAAAAATTTAGCTTATAAAGTGTATGTTTGACATTTATTTAGTCCTTAATATAGTCTTGTAGTTCAGTGATGTCAGTTCAGTGCTTTGGGTAAATGAATGCTATGGATAATGAATAACCTGAGGAGGAGTACATGCCATTAATATGCAGTGAGACTGTTAAGACAGTTTTCTAAAAATTATAATTGTAATTATTGCTGGAAATTATTGCTAGGTTTTATAATAATTTGCAACTAAGGTTAAATACAGTTATTCCTTCTGTCCGCAACTGAAAATCTCCAGTTCTGGTAAAGTGGTTAAATCTGAGGTTTGTCCTTCATGACATATGCTCTCTAGTTAGTGAAAAATGCAGTAAAATGTCCACAGTTAGGTCTGCTACACTAAGTTAATGCCATCTTAGTATTCATGTTTGTTGTGGACAGGTAAATGGCTAAATTAATTACTGACTTTAACACAAATATAAGTGAGTATACATACATATCAAATTAGCATGGTTAATTAGACTAAAGATTTTCCATTGTTTATCATAGTCACAACTCTAAAAAATGAAGTCATTTAATTGGTGTGTGTTTCCTATTTTTTTCTTTTAAAAGTAAGCTTATGACGACTTTAAAAATGTAAAAAGAGAAAATGATTTTATTTATAAAGAGGTGGAAAGTATTCAGAAATTCCGTGCTATTCTAAAGAGGGACACTGGTGTGTGTTTAGTACTTGTATAATAAAATTTATAGAATTCTAAAATCATTTTCCTGATCACAGAGTAGGAATGTTCAAAGATTTCAGGATGTATCCTAAGGAGCAACATTGGCATGAATAGAACCAGAATTTGTGTTTTATTAATTTTTAAAATAGGAACTTCAAGGTTGTTCTGTGGGACTTGCATATGCACACTATGCACACTGTGGTATGTGGAAAGAGGTTGCCCGGGGGGACCTGTTATACAGTACAGGGAACTCTACCCAGTAGTCTGTATTGGTCTATATGGGAAAAGAATCTGAAAAAGAATGAATGTGTGTATATATATAACTGAATCACTTGTTGTGCAGCAGAAATTAACACAACATTGTAAATCAACTCTAAGTCAATAAAACTTTAAAAAATGAAAATAAAATGCAAAAAGTAATTTATTATAAAGTTATTCAATAGAAAAAAAAAAGAAGTAAAAGGAGAGCTGAATCCCGCAGGGAAATATCTGTACATAAACTAGTGCACGGTACAGAAGCTTTTATTCATCTCTGTTGGTCTGCTTTTCTTCCTGTTACTATGTTTTTTATCTGACACACTGCTATATTGCTCTCTGATGTCCATCTGCATATGTTTTATCTATCTAACTCCCTCTTTCTCTCATTGCCCTTCTGTTTCGAATATCTGTATGTTTGTGTGTGCTTATATAAATACAATTATATCATATATATTTGAGCAACTTTCATTTCCAGTTAATGGTATTTCATGAACATATTTAAATATTATTTATAAATAAGTTATTAAAAATTGGACAAATGCAAACTACTTTAGAAAAAATACCCTTACTGCAACATATCTTACATACACAAAGTTGTAGAGACTTGTATGAGCACCTGTAGGTCACAGTTTTATCAAATGTAAATCTTTTCTATAGTTGTTTCAAACATAAAAATGTAAACAAAAAAATGTAATTTATACTTTCTGAACATCCCAACCTGATATACATAGCATTGCATCTCAGTGTAGTTTTAATAAGCATCCCCCTGATCATTAGTGGAACTGAGCATTTTTAAAGAGTATACCATTGTTCGGTTTCCATCTTCTGTGGATCATCTGTTTATATGGTGAAAGTTAAATACTTACTAGTCCCAAATAAATTAAATCCATCTTTAATTAAAATTAATTTAGGATCTTAGGCCATTGACTTCCAGAAGGAGAAACGGGCTGCTAACACAACTGCTTGAGAATTCAAAGTAGAGGACTAACCTTTAATGATGTGTTACAAAGATGAGAAAGAAGACTGAGAAACATTTATTAGTTAAAGAGACACAGCCATTAAAAAGAATGTAGGTCTATCCAGATTTACACGCATTGTCTTGGCTGTTTTCTTTTCCCTTTCTCTTTCGCTCTTGTTCTTGCTCTCTCTCTCTCTCTCTTTTTTTTTTTTTGCAAGAAATTCTGTTGTGACCTGCTGACTTCCAGTAGTTTGCTGTTCTCTAAGTCCTAAACTCAAGACTGCTTCTTGTGAATAATTGTATTTATTCGTTCATACTTATTTATTTATACTGTTTGTTTGTATGACTTATTTATAGTATGTATTGCCTTTATTTACAGGTAATTAAATTTTCTTACGGAATAGTATTTACCCATATTTATGCTCATATTTACCTTCCATCAGCCTGTTATAATGAACTCACTTACTGTAAAAGACTGGTCATATTACTTGGGTTCTACAAGCACTAGTCCTTTTTCAGTTCCATTCCTTGTAAATATAGTTTTCCTGTGTGTGACTTGTCTTTTCACTTTGATCATAGAGTCTTTCTTTGAATGGAAGATTTTAGTATTAATGTAGTTTAATCTATCACACTTTTGGTGTTTGTGTGAATGCTGTGGATGTGTGTATTAGCAAATTTCTTCCATACCATTTGGCCATATAAATATTCCCTCATATTTATTTCTAATGATCTATTTAATTTGATTTTCAAAGGTAGGTGTCAAATCTATTATGAAATGGTTTTGGGTAACAGGTGGGTTAAGAATCAATTTTATTGTTTTATTTCATATGGATCATCACTTTATCACTATGCCATTTATTGAATAATCCATCTTTCCCCACAGACTTTTAACACCAACTTTTTAGACATTGATTTTCCAAACATATAGTCCTTCTCTAGACTCTACTACTGTAGACTTCTGAATCCTCCTTTTGTGTTTTGTTTGTAAATCTATGAACAGAAACTATACTATGGCTTCTTAAGAAATTCTGGCACAACATTGAAAAAGAACCTACAAAACATAATGTCCGTTTTTCTTAAAAATTTATGCCAATGTTGTCAGTCCTTTGTTGTTCCATGTAAACTTTAGTCACAACCTGTCATCTTCAGGAAAACCCCATTTGGGATTTTCATTGAAATTATGTTGAATTATTAGTTTATTTTGGAGAGAATTTCCATTACAATAGTGAATCCTCTCATTAATGAACCCGATGTTTATCCATTTGGTTAGTTCTTTAATGCCTTTTAATAATAGTTTGTAAATTTCTCAATAAACATTTTCCAAATTTGTATTTACTGATATTTTAATTTTATAATGCCAACAAAAAATGTTCTTAATCTGTATTTTCTAAGTGGTTAGCTATTAGTATATAGCAGTACAATTGACTTTGATATGTCATATATGATTGCTTTAATTTGTACAAATACCTTTTATGTAGATTCTCTATTTTCTGTTTAAAAATTATATAATGTGCAAATAATGGCTATTTTCTTTTTTCTTCTTATCTATTTCTTTTTAATTTCTTTTATATTATCACCTTTCTTGATCTCCTCTATAAAGTTCAATAAAAAATTATTTCTTGACTTAGAGAATAAATTTCTTAATGAGTAAATTAACCATATACATAAAGTTTGGTAAGTTTTTTATATGTTTAATATGCTAAGGAAATACATATCAGTTTCTAAGAGTTTGCTAAGTTTGACAAGGTTTGATATGAATGATGTTGAATTTTTTTGAATGCTTTCTTTAAATCTGTTGAAAAATCTATTTTATCTACAATATTTGCTCCTTATTTTGGTTTTAGTTAATGTGATGGATTGCATCAAAAGTTTTTAGATGTTTAGTCATTCTTCCTGGTATAAACTTTATATGTGATGTGCATGATTCAATACATGTTTTTATATACACATGCATTTAAAGTGTGATTTTTTTTCTTATTTAAAACATTTAAATATGTCAAGTAATTTGTACTATTATTGTCCTGGTTTTAATAACAAAGTTCTACAACTGACATAAAAGTAGATGGATATCTCCCTTTCACTGTTTTTGTTTGTTTTGTTTTCTTAAATATTTTGTGGGACATAAGGATTATCTATTCCTTTAATGTTTTCTAGAAATTTCCTATAAGTTACTTGATTTTGTGTGTATGTGTGTGTATATAAAACCACATGAACATATGTTTTCAAAAAATTTATATTTTTATTCCTTCAGAGTCAATTTGGGTTATGTTAACTGAAAAAAATACATAATCTAAAAGTTGAGAATTATGTTTTATTCAGCAGGTACATTAGTACTTAAGACTAGGAAACAGCCTCTTAGGTATTCAGAGACTGCTTCTCTGCTAAGGTGGGTAACGTAGGGGCCAGGATATGTAGGAGTTTTTGTGAAAATAAAGTAATTGAACATTAAAAGAGTCCTGCTATTTAATAAATAAATAAATAAATAATTCAAGTTAATGAATTTAACACTTTTCTGTGTATGGGAAGATGCAAGAGCCTAGACTTACTGAATTCATTCCTTCGATATACACCTTAAGTATCTAGGGCGAGTGCCCTCTTTTCCCGTATCCCCTCAGGGCACACAGTTGAAGATGGCTACAATAGCTGATGGCTTGATGACCACAACATTCTTTGTTTACTGATATAGCAGGTGGTATTTTTCATCCACAGGTGTGTATATATATGTATATGTATATATGTATATATGTATGTATGCATATAATATATGCACATATATATATTAACCATTTCATATATTTAATATATATATGATTTATATATATACATATAAATAGCCACTTCACCTAAATTCTCAAATTAATTCCCTGCAGTGTTTTACTTATTTTTATTTTATTATGTATATATTTTTATTAAAGTATTATATATATTTTCATTAAACATTGATTTACAATGTTCCTTCAATTTCTGCTGTACAGCAAAGTGACCCAGTCACGCACACACATATACACATGTATTCTTTTTTTTCATACTATCTTCCATCATGTTCTAACCGAAGAGATGAACATAGTTCTCTGTGCTGTAAAGTGGGACCGCATTGCTTATTCATTCATTTTTTTTTTTTTTTTGGCCTTGTCTTTTTAGGGCCGCACCATCAGCATATGGAAGTTCCCAGGCTAGGGGTCTAATCTGAGCTATAGCTGCCGGCCTACGCGCTACAGCCACAGCAACGCCAGATCAGAGCTGCGTCTGCGACCTATACCATAGCTCATGGCAACGCCAGATCCTTAACTCACTAAGTGAGGCCAGGGATCGAACCTGCAACCTCATGGTTCCTAGTCGGATTTGTTTCCACTGTGCCACAATGGGAACTCCTGCTTATCCATTCTAAATATAATAGTTTGCGTCTACCAACCCCAAACTCCACTTCAATCCTGCTCCCTCCCCCTGCCCCCCTGGCAAACACAAGTCTGCTCTTCATGTCCATGATCTCTTTCTGTTTTGTAGATAGGATATTTCGTGCCATAATTTCGATTCCACATGTAAGTGATATCATATGACATTTGTCTTTCTCTTTCTGGCTTCACTTAATATGAGTATCTCTAGTTGCATCAAATTTGATATAAATGGGATTATTTTGTCCTATTTATGGCCGAGCAGTATTTCATTTTATATATGTACCACAACTTCTTAATCCATTAATCTGTTGATGGACATTTGGGTTGTTTCCATGTCTTGGCTATTGTGAATAGTGCCACAGTGAAAATAGGCTACATGTATCTTTTTGAATAAAAGTAAGTTATAATTTTTAGCATTTCTTTTACAATTGTGACATCCATCCATGTGTGTATCTAAATATTTAGAACCATTATGTTTATTATTTGTCTGAACTTTATTTTTTATGCTGTTAAATCTTTCTAAAGACTTTTATTTTATTTGGTTCTTCAGCTATGTGTTGTTGATCCTTTGTTGTTTCTGTGTATGTTATTCCTTAAACTTTGCTCACACGGTATTATTTTCTTTCGTACATTTTCTTCATTTATACCACTAATCTTGAATAATTTGTTGAGTTGAACATTTATATTATTTATGTTCAGTCATCTTCATTTTAATAACTGAATTTAGAACTATTTGTATAGTTATGTTTATACATTTTGATATGTAATATTATCATGTTTCCCTTTTAATATTACATAATTTTATTTGTATTTATTAGGAAAAATTTAAAAAATAGCTTTCTGGGTTTTCCTTTCTAATGAAGTTGCATTATGGTCATGGATGCCTATGTCAGATGGTCCCACTTGTAAGATAAGTTTAGTTAATTTTCAAAAGTGAGTCAGAGCATATTTAGACTTCATTTTTTTCTTTGCCTTATTTTTTCCTTTTAAAATATCATTTGAGAAGCTCCCGTCGTGGCTCAGTGGTTAACAAATCCAAATAGGAACCATGAGGTTGTGGGTTTGATCCCTGGCCTTGCTCAGTGCGTTAAGGATCCAGCGTTGCCATGAGCTGTGGTGTAGGTTGCAGATGCAACTCGGATCCCGCGTTGCTGTGGCTGTGGCGAAGGCCGGCAGCTACAGCTCCTGTTAGACCCCTAGCCTAGGAACCTATGTCATGGGTGCGGCCTTAGATGAGGCAAAATAAAATAAAGTTAAATTAAAATAAAATGTCATTTGAGCTTATAACCTATGCAATAACCTATGCAAAAACATAATTCACTTATCTCCATTATTTTAGTTTTCTCTCTGCTTCTGTTTCCCCCTCCCTTCCTTCTTCTTTATTGTCTTCTCAGAAATTCCATAATTTCAGCTTCATTTTCCAGTGTCTTTATATTTTAACTTTATCTTTTTATTATAGTTTTATCACTATTTTTGGATGAACACTAAACTGTATTCATTCTCTCTCTACAAAGAATATAGTTTTAATTTAATCATGAATGTTTTTCCTCATTTCTGAAAAAAAAATACAGCTTTTCAAATATCACATCTTTTAATTTCCTCTCTTCTGTTCCAGAACCTCTCAGTGTCTCTTCCATGAGTCCTTAAATTCAATCCTGCTTAAGGGGATATTTCTACTTTCTGTTCAATTCATTAATTCTGTCCTCAACTGTGTGCCATGCTTGCATTGTTTTTGCCTTTTATTTCACTTGCTCCATTTGACATTCATAGGCTTCTATTTAGGTTTTTCATATCCTCCTTCTTGCTCTTTTGTAATTTCTAGTTCTGTTTTTTGTCATTGTAACATCTTTCATTTCTCTGAAGACCTTAAACTTCATTGATGTTAAATTATTTTATGTTCTATTACTTCCATTTTTGAGAGATCTGCTTTTACTGCTGATTTAATTTTTATGATTCTTTATATTAGTATACTTCTATTTTGAGAGAGCTGGGTTATCTTAACTGAGAATGAGTTTCTTTCTCTCTCCTTACTGTCTCCTGAGGATCTGTCTACAACTCCTTGGCTCCCTCAAGTCTTAAAGGCAGTCTTACTTTGTAGGTCACAGTCCTTGAGCTTCTGCTCTCTTTGACTATAGAACGTGATAGTCTGTCTCTCTTCTGGTTGTGGATTAACTCAGCTCCTGGCTGGCCATATGTGTTTACTTTATCCCGCCTTGCTAGACAGGAGACAGCAGTCTTACCATGACCTCCTCTGAACCAGAAACACGCCCCCCCCCCCCACACACACAACTTCAAGGATGCTTACTTACACCCTTGCCTTTCTGTTTTAGTCAGTTTTGTGGAAATATTCATTTTGTTTTCCAATGCTGCAATGTCTTTTCAGAATTTTCCCATATACTTTACATACAATTGCTATGATGTTTTAAGTGGTGGATGTGGGAAGTGCAATTTTGAATTTATGATCTTTTCCAGACTAAATGTATAAATAAACTTTGAACATACTAGCCATATATCATTGATTCCATTATTTTTTTCTGATGAGTTTTATTTCATTGTTATTTTGTTTTATTTAAGTATTTGAAGGAGTACTTTCTACATTAAAGAGAGTAAAACTACCTTCATCCTATGTGTTTTATTTTTCTATGTCTCAAATTATGTATGTAAAGACATAAAACTTTTTATTTTTTTAGTGATTTCAACATCAGATTTAACAACTTATACCTTTATGGTTTCTTGGTATGCACAGAAAAACATCATTAGCAGAAAAAGAAAAAGAAAAAATCATCTAAGCTTTTTTCCACTTTATTTAAATATTTCATGCCCCTGAAATCTATCTTGATGAATGAAGCTACATAAGGTTCCAACTCTCAAAGATTTATGGATATACCAACATTATTTAAAATAATCCATATTTCACTTCTCTTATTTGAAGTTCCATTTTCTCACATACTAAGGCCACAGATATATCAGTTGTATTTCAGGCTTTATTATCTTCTGTTGACCTCTTTGTATCCTTATCATGCAGTTTTAATGGATACACTTGATACCTTTAAGTGTTCAAAAGATCTGATACTATCTTATTCTCTTCATTCATATTCTTCTGTCTAGCTCCATGGGCTTGGTCTTTCAGACAAAATTTTTAGATTTAGATTTGTATGTTTTAGATTTAGATTCATATTTTTATATTTAGATTTATGCTTTCCCCTAAATAATTTAAAGAAATTTATGAGGACATCATTATATTTACATATCAATGTATGAATTTAAGTATTCTTATAAGGATGAGGCATCACATGATCCTTTATGTCTCTCATTCTATCAAGGCCCAAGAAAACTCTTAATAAGTTAGACATTAATTAGTGATCGTTATCATTTTCTTTCTTGTTTTATATTTTTTGCCAATTGTTTATATATAAGGAAACCACTGATTTTTGTCACTCATTTTATAAGATAACATCATTGCATTCTCTTTAGACTTTTTTTTATTTGCTACCCCTGATTTCCCATAATCACTTATATAATTCAAAATGATTATAAATGTGCCTTCTCTTTTCCAAAATGTTTCACTCTTACTTATTTCTCTTTCCTGATTTTATTGTCTTATATTTTCAAAATAGTTCTATATTATGATTATTATCAACAATCTTAGCTTTATTTTGATAATAGTGGAAATGTTTCAATATTTCATAGTTAAGCATGAGGCAGGTTACTGACCTTTGGAATTTATTAAGTGCCTTCTTAATACCTATTAAGATGGCTATATTATAAATTATACTAATATCACATCATTCTTACAGTTTTTAATTGAACTTCAATTGGTTGCTATGTATTACTCTATAACTATATTGCTAAATTCAATATGCGAGCAGATCTTTTTATTTGATATTCAAAATGAGATTGCCCTGTGGTTTTCTACTTTTGTGTTATTTTTGGCAGGTGTTAGTGTTTTAGAGAATTTGCTCTTTTAAATATTTTTTCTGCTGCTCTATTTAAGTATAACTTTAGTTTGAAAATGGCTTTATTTAAAATGCAAAGATACGCAGTTGAGACCCACTGATTTGATTTTACAGTAACATATGGATATGAGAAAAAAGGAATTTGCTGAACAGGAAAACTTTACTCAATCATTCATTCAACAAATTAAGTATCTTTCATGTGTCAAGCACTGTTCTAGAATCTAGGAAGAGAATAAAGTAATCTCTTCAGATAGGCAAAGTTTCTGCTTTCATGAAGCTTGCAATCTTCTCAGGAACAAAGTTAGTAAAGAGGTTAAATAACATCACAATTTTGAAGTGATTGTATTTAGGTATGAGCTGTTAAGACAGAAAATTGGCCAAGTAAAATAAGCAAAGGTTATGAATAGAGGACACATCCATCTATGCTCGAGAGGCCCTCTGAGGTGATATTTGAGCTAATAATATATACAAGACACAAAACTAAATTACTCAAATGGTATTTTTACAAATATTAAAAGGACAAAGAGGGCACTTAAAATTATCTCTCTTTACAGTCTTTTGGCATATGCAATACACTGTAAGTTCTTTTGGTGATAAATATAGGAAAAAAGAAGGGGAAAAATCTTATACTTTCTTATACTTTCATGTATAAGACACCAAGGAATGATGTCTGATATTTATGGCAGAATCTGTGCATCCAAAGCACAGAATCACTCAGAGTGATCCCCTTGGCAAAGGTTACACATATTTCAAGAATTCAGCTATGACTCAATGTATTTAGGGACTTGTCGCTGAATATTACTCCCCAGTTTGTGAGACACAAGAAATTCTGTCCACTATTTTGTAATCCTGCTGGGTTGGGAGTGCACATTAGTTTGACAGGAAACCCAGGTCACCAAACTTGGCTCTAAATGACTAATTTTAGATGTTCACAAATGTAAGTGGTGTTGTGCCTGAGCAATAGTAGTTTACGTAACCATTCACGCACCATTGTGTAAAACAGGATATTCTTTACTTTTGCCCACTGCAAGTACCCAAAGAATGATTTACATAAGTGCCTAGGAAAAACCCAGTGAAGTCCTTTCTCAAAAAAAAAAAAATATATATATACTAACAATTATTCTAGATTTTAGACTTCACCAGATGAGCTTTTGCTTTCTTATTCATGTTTCATCACTTAGTATGCAGAAAATGCCTGAAATATTGTTTGCTTCTCATTTAATATGTATCCAATGAATGAAATATTTTTAATTCAGTGTTTAATGACAAGCAAAATGTTGAGCTTCTGCACCCTGTAGAATGAACTATGTTTTAGTTTACTGAACAATTATCTAATGAATAAATATTTATTCAAATTATAAAAAAGTGAGATAGGACTACACAGAGGGAGTTGTGGTTGTACACTGTACACTGTAAGTCGAATAATGATGATGCATTCTTTTGCCAGGAGGTACATTGGAAGTGAGTCAACCAATATTTAAAAAACATTTGTGGAGTTCCCTCATGGCTCAGCAGGTTAAGGACCAAGTGTTGCACTGCTCTGGCTCTAGTTACAGCTGTGGCACAGGTTCCAGCCTTAAGCCGGGAACTTCTGCATGCCACATATGCAGTCAAAAAAAGGGTAGCGGGAGGGAAATAAAGAACATTTGTCAGGCCTTGTTTTAGTATTTGTGGATACAGCAATGAATAGAAGAGTCTTTGCCCTCAAGCGGCTTCCTCATATTCTGGTGGCATTACTATTTTCTCTTTAGTTAATTCTCTATTTATTCTCCACTCTCTCCCCGAAACATCTCATATGTTTCTCTGCCTGATGTTATCCTACTTAAAAAAAAAAAAAAAAAAAACGGGATGCTTCCATGAATCTGAGTTGAATCAAAATATGTATAAAATTACTGAGATCTCATTTTCTTTGCCAGCTACAGCTCAGATTTTAGTTTTAACTCAGAGAAACATTTTGAACAGAACATACAGCGCTGACAATGGTTTTCCTATTGCTCCAGCCACTGTCCTTCTATGCTACTGCAGATTCTGCAGGCACAGAAAATGCTATTAAATGGACAATTTAAGCAAATCCTCAGTACAAAATGAGCTTTGCATATGCCGTCTGTCAAAAGTTCTGATGAAAGAGATTCTGATAAACTTCCTGCTTGAATTGGGTAAAAGAAAAGGGAAAATAGAGCTGAGAATTATTTTCTGAGCAAAGTCTGCGTGGAAGCCACAACTCCATTAGTCTACGACTTTGCCTCATGTGTGGTTTCCTGGGGCCTGTTCTCAGATTCCTGTCCCGTTGTGAGAGTTATCATCAAGAGTTGCCTTTAAGACACCTAGCTGATTCACTGTGATATTTTAAATTTCTTTTTGTCAACTACACATGAGATGCAGAAATACTAAATCCTCAGTCTCATAATAAATTTTTGTGGGTGATAGGAATATTGATATAATTGTTTACCTGTCTTAAAAATAGTTTCCCCCATGCAATTACATGCAAGAGCATAATCCATCATCCAAAAATCCTTCTATTTATTTATGTATTCTTTCTTTAAACAAATGCTTGACTATCTAGCATGCATTGAGCATTGTATTAATAGCTAAAATATTCCTATGGAATTGATTATTCATTTATTTAATTTTAAAGATTATTGAAGGGAACAATTCAAGTTTGTATATATATCTCTTAGACAAATGATATTTCCCTATCACACTTATTGTACTCTTCTACAATCCATTTTTAATTGCAGTGAATTTGTAATGTTTTAAAATTTGTTTGCACATTTTTACTAGGCATTTGCATATGAAGGCAATTGCTTTCAAAATATCACTTACCATTACAGAAAACTGCAATTCAAGACACAATCACACAGACAGTATTTGGGAAATAATCTGTTTTGAATCTCATAAAGTTGTGTTAGACACTGCAAGCATGGCTTCCTTAGACTTATCTGTTAGAGATAACCTGATAGAGTGAATAGGACACTGGGCTTATTGAAAGGTATGTGATAATTTAATTTGGAGCCATCCAAGAATCCTTCCCTAGTTTGCAAGCATCCTGAGGGAAGAGAAACTACCTTATTAAAAGGTATATAGCCCCAGGACACATGTGATGCTCTTAAACATTTGGTGAATTAAATTGTATTGAAGACTGCTATAAATTTTACTGGGTGCATCTCATTCACCACTTATAAATTCAGAGAGCTGTCGTTGATGGTCAGGTACATATTATCTCATTGCCTTGCGCCCAAGTGTACTACTGGTTTCATAAAGTCAGACCTTAAGTCAAAGTGATTCTAAAAGTAATTATAGGGGGTCATTCATTTGCTTCCAAAGCTGATGCATAACACAATGTGTAGTAAATTTAATAAACAAAATTGCATCCTATTCATGCTTGAGTTTTCAGTATTTCATTCCTTCCCATTTTGTTTGAGTTTCCTTGCCCACGATCTTTCGTCAATGTTTCTGAGAAATCATGAGAACAAAGACGACCAAAACTTTATTTTGGGGGCTTGGAAATAAAATTGTTCGAAGGCCCAATGCAGATATAAATCATTTCAGGCTTGGAGAAAAAATAGACTTTGATTTGCTGATTTTTATCCCTTTTATACTCTTCTAACTATTATATGAAATTATACAAGACCTTTATAATAAGTCAGGCTCAGGGAAAAGTCATCTGTTTATGCAAATAATCTAGGACAAATTGATTTGCTCCCATTGTTTAACAAGCTCACAAAGGTGGCCTGATTTGGAAGACCGGCATTTAAAGTTCTTGTGCTCAAGTCCAAATTAGAATTTGAAAAAATATAAAGCGATATAACCAAAGTTTTTCTCATAATAACAAAAGACATTTTAAAAAAATTAAAAAAGGTTAAAATGCAATATATTAACAAACTCTTAACCATTCAGGTTGTATTCAGCGTCAGGTTAATTGCACTTTTGAATGCATGTCTGATTATGAGAGATGCAAATTAGACTTTTGTATTGTTCTGACTTTTGTACCTGGGGAGTATTCCGTTTGGATGAAAGAATCTTCAGTTAGATTTTAATTTTTTTGGAACTGTTCTGAAGCATCAGAATCACTAGCCTTGTGTGTATGCTTCTTAATATGCAGGCAAGAAACAGCATGAAATGATTGCTTAACACTGTAATGTCTTTAAATTACAGTCTTTATAAAGCTGCTTCATTGAACTGGTATATTTTTTCATCATTTTATTAGACAAATTGGCTTACACTGAAAATGTATGGTATATTAAGTTCACAAAGCTAAAATACTCAACTAGAGTTTGTACAATTATTATGAATATCCCAGAATCTAATTTAAACTGTTATCATTATAAATAAATCATTGAATACCCAAACAACTCTTGTTTATTATTTAAATTGTTATTTTTCTGTGCACTTGCCACATTATTTATTCATTTAATAACCAGAACTTCTAAGACCGTGCATGTTTTTATGAACAATCATAAAATGTTGCTTTTGTGATACACAGAGCCAAAAATGTATTTCAAGGTTACTGCCTCTCAACAGCTAGTAGATCTTAATTACTAGTTGTGTGAAACAATGTATTCGATAGGCAGGTTTTTTTTTTTCCCCAAAATTACCCTATATGTATTCAGCGATTCAGACTTCTAGCCAAGTGTTCTTATAGAAAGATGTAAATTAGTTTTTATGAGCATTACAGAGGCAGAAACTGATGTATCTTTACAGAAGTTCTCTGCGATGAATAAAGCCTCTATGTAGGGAAACTGTGCTATGGCAATTTGTGTTTATTATTCACAAATTATTCCATTGTTTATTTATTTTTACTCATCATATCTGGACTAATTATCTACTAATAGTCCAGCACTGTTGTGGTCACATATATAATGATGTTCAAATATTGAATCTATCCTGTGAAAAGGATGCCCTTATCTCAAACTGAGGACACACAGTTTATGATTAGAAGGAGCATCTGCTTTGCAGTCATATTCACCTAATTTTAATCCAGTTTTATCACTTACACTCCATATAACTTTGGAAATGGTAGTCAACCACACTGAGTTGCAGATTCTTATGTGTAAAAGAATGAGAATGTTACCATTCAACATATTTTAAATAAAATGGTCTAACAAATGTAGAGCATTTGGGAGTATTTGCCATATGTAGGAGGTTCTCCAGAATTGCTCAGTTTCCTCTTCTGCTTCTCCCCACCCAGAGCAGAGATTCTAAATCAGATTTTGACTTGCCCCAAGACACACAATTTGTGAGCAAGAGATCTACCTTTCATTCCAAGCTCAGTGCTTTGTTTAGTGAAATCAACTGCCTGCCTAATTTAAGATTATTTGTCCTTTTACTTTAACATTTTAAATTTAAATGCCCTGTATCCCTTTATCCTTTATTGAGATGATGGCAATGCCAGTGAATCGATAACTTTCAATAAATACACTTCTTATAAAATAAAGGAAGTTCCTATCTATCCACCTATCTGTTTATCTATTCTATCAGTAGGAAATAGTGTTGAAATAAAATAAAATAACCCCATTTATTAATAGTATGCCATGTTTTGCACCATCAGTACAGTAATGTCTTCAGATTGATGAGATTGTTATCATAGAGTTTACAGTCTCATTCAAACATAGTGTTTAATCAAATAATAACAGGCAAAAATGATCTAGTTATACAAGTGAAAAATATGATGATATATGAATATATTATTTAATATGAATGTAATAGGGGCCTGATCTGAACTGGAGATCAGGAAAGACTTCTAGAAGAGAATTTTAAAATGGCTTTGGCTGTGGTTGCCAAGGGGGAGGCCGAGGGAGTGGGATGGACTGTAAATCTGAGGTTAATAAATGCAGACTGGAGTCAGTAAGCAATGGGATCCTGCTGTATAGCACTAGGAACTGTAGTCACTCGTGGTTGAGCATGATGGAAGATAATGTTAGAAAAAAAACATGTGTGTGTGTGTGTGTGTGTGTGTGTGTGTGTGTGTGTGTAACTGGGTCACTTTGCTGTACAGTATAAAATTGACAGAACACTGTAAACCAATTACAATAGAAAAAATAAAAATTATCATAAAAAGTGCTGATGGTGATTTAAAGTAATTCAAGAAATAAAATCAAGCAGTTCTGAAGACCTGGAGGCAGTGTGAAGTATGGTTTTTAGGGAAAAAAATAAAAACAGAGCTGAAACAAGGCTGTCATGGTTGGAGTTAAAAGAGCAAGAGTGGATAGATGTGTGATGAGGATGGGCTGCAGGGAGGAGCGGGACTAGATCTCACAGAGCCTTGCAATCCATGACAAGTAGTTTAGTCTTTATCCTAAAAGTATTTAATAAGCTAAGAGAAAGAGTTTTAACCAAGTTGGGTTTAACCAGATACTATTTTATTATTTTATTTTATTTTATTTTATTTTTATTATTTTATTTTATTTTATTTTTATGTTCTGGCTATTGTGTAGAGAAGAGTTCAGAAGGTGGATATAAGAGAGCCAGTCTGGAACTTGGTAAGATGGGCAAGGCACTAAAAGTTGGTAGATTGGAATATGTGGTGAAAGTTTTTGCTTCTGGAAAGCAGTGAACAGAACTGAGAGCTTTCTAAGATGTTCTGAGGAAAATCAAAAGAGCAGTGTGTTTCGGTTAACTTCTTTATCTAATTAACTTTCAATTATATCTCTTGTTGGAAATCATTGTAAATTGTTCACTTCACTTAGGAACCTTAATAAACCCAGTCTTAGGATCATTAGATTGTTCACTATGGTTATTTGTAGTAACAAAAATGTGCAAATAATTTAAATATGGAAAATGTAGGTGTATGCATATAATGATAGAGCATAGGAACACTGAAATATTTTTCAGAACAATATAATGACATGGAAAAATATTCTTAAGTGTATAAACAGTTTGTTAAAAAAAGAACACTTGAAATATGAACCCTCTGCCACTTTTCAGCCCAATACCAATGCACACACACACACACACACACACACACATTGATGAAAAATAAAACAAGAAGTACGTATCAGCATTGTGATGGTAGTTTACTGGGGAGTGGTGGGATACAGATTTTGGCATTGTGATTTTTTTTCCCTTCTCCGTATTTTAGACATCGATTATATTACCATTCAAAAGAGGGTAAATATATAATATACTGAGTTATTTCTTAATAACTTAGAAGTTATTATAGCTAGGATAAGAGTAAAGGATATTGGAATTCTCACTACATATGTCATGTTGGTCCAACTGGTATCTTTAAATAATACAGGCTAATATATCCTCCCTCTTTAGACAGCTAGAAATTGATAAGATTATTTTTTCTAAGCTTCAAGTGTTTGAGGATGAAAATCAATTGGGGAGTTCCCATCGTGGCTCAGTGGTTAACAAATCTGACTAGCATCCATGAGAACACAGGTTTGATCCCTGGCCTTGATCAGTGTTTTAAGGATCCAGCATTGCTGTGAGCTGTGGTGTAGGTCTCAGATGCCGCTCGAATCCTCCATTGCTGTGGCTGTGACATGCTGCTTGACCCCTAGCCTGGGAACCTCCATATGCCATGGGTGCGGCCCTAAAAAGCAAAAAACAACAACAAAAAAACAAACAAAAAGAATCAGTTATTGCAGGGCAATCCTAAACAAATATAGTTTTCACAAAGCCCAAAAAAGTAAATTAAAAATGAAATGTGAGCTTCAATGATTTTCTTGCTTGGTTAATTATTGATGCTACACAGGGGATAGTGGTACCTACAGCTCATTTGGAAAATATTTAAGAACATTTAATGTAACTGAATCAGAATATACAATTGTTTCCTATATAGTTAGATTTGTAATTATTAGACACTCTTCAGGCAGCATAGGCTAATACTTTGGACCACCTACATTTTCATGGTTGAAAACGTTTAAGTCTATCAATGCCTAAAATCCTGCCATTCATCTTCATCATTGTCAGCTTTGTTCCATTATTTTGATGCATGAAGGTGTCATGCGCCTGGCTAGTGTGGGAACCTCCATGCATGAATATCAGATCCCAGAGCTTCAGTTCTCATTGCATAATAGCATTCTTACCCTTGAAGTGATTTAATATCCATTTTACCAGGCTGAAAAGGAAGGTATGAGAAGCCGTTTTTTCAGTTAGTCCAAACACCCCTAAATACAAAAGCTCTAAATAAAGTAACACTTTTTATGTATGCACTGTACAGTTTTTTTGTATTTTCAAAGTATTTTCTTCACTAAATAGTCAACATAATTTTGAAAGCATGTATTTCTTTTTCTCTCATTTCTTCATAGTTCCATCTTTACTGTCCTCTTTTGGATTAATTGAGGATTTTATTAGTATTCTTTTTCATCAGTTCAATTGACTTTGACTTCAATTCTTATGCCTTTTTAGTTTATAGTTTTAATTGATCATATTATATATTCTTAACGTATCACAACCTACTGTGAATTTGTATGAAACATCTTTGTGGGTAATGTAAGAACTTTACCCCCTTCTGTCCATTTATCCAGGACACTTGTGACTTTCTTCATGAGCCCTAGCCCCTCTGCATCACATGGACAGGAGAGTGTCCACAAGTAGAAAGATGTATAAATATGAATCTCACTTATTATGGTTCCCTTTACTCAAGAGCTGAATTTCTCATTGTTTTTTGCATGCTTTGGGTCACTTTCCAGTTTCTTCAGAATCGTTGCAGGTATCAGTGTTTGGTATTGCTATTTATGGTACAGTAAGTCCAATAAAATCTATTCCAGTGTTATCAAAATTAGAAAAAATAAATGAAACATATATGCTGTAAAAATCATATTTTATGCAAGGGATGGAATGTGGAATCATTCTTTCATGAGCTTTCTCAGCTGATATCCATGGTAGAGACAGGGAAATCATTGTTTACCCTCATTTTACATATGAAGAAGCAGAGATCTGGAGAATTTTCCTGACCTGCTCAAGGACACACATAAGAATAAGGTATCCTGATTCTTCATGTCCTCTGTCCTGTATTCCATCTCATGTCATAACCACATATTCACTTAATGTATTACAGTCCATTAGCGCTGTGTAACCTTGCTCATCAGAGAACAGTAAAAACATGAACTGGCACATTAAAATTCAGGAGTAAGGGAGTACTACTCTATTATAAAACTCCCACTTTTTTACTTGACCGTCGCAGCAAACAACCTCTATTTTTCAGGACAGTTAAGAAGAATCAGAGTGGTAATTAGGCAAGATAAAAATGTTTCAAAGTATAAATTTTGTGGATGATGTAGTAGCGGTGTGTCAAAGAGAAGTTTAGGGTATGTGATGTTGGAGGGAGGCTAACAGACTCTCAAGGTAAGAAGGTGCCATCCTCTCTAGTACTGAATTTATTACCTGGTTTCAGAGAAATTGAATCTTATTTCTGTGTCCACTCAGTCTATTATAGGTAGTATACTTATCAGAGCTCCCCCCAACCCCTCATATATAATGCAGCTCTGGCTCTTTGGCAGGGATGTACAAATATCTGATGAATTCAAGCAAGAGTAAGAGCACATGAGGGAGAATGGATGAAAGGAAGAAAAATTTTGATTCAAATAATGTTTTATCAACTTGGGAAATGAATGGTGACTAGACTAAGAAGTACTCAAATCCCCCCCCATCCATTTTCTTGGTGATTGGAGTATACCTTTTCAGCACCTCATATTTGTCATGTTGCCTGTCCCAACTGCATGAAACAGAAGTGGTAATTTCTCACTGCCCAATGATGCCCCAAAGAAAGGAGCACACCAACAACAGAATGGGAATCCTAAAGATCTGGCACAAACTTTAAACAATGATAAAAGTAGATAATCCACTTCTGAGGATTGGTTACGAGAACATGAAATTATAAGGAAAAATAAAATGAATTGTTTTACTGAAAATGAAATCTACATTTGAATTGAAAATGTATTTCAATACAGAAAAAAAATGTTTCAATCCATATATAGGATTGCTACTAGAAATGCTAAAGGATATTCTCTTGGAAAATGTCTGGTTCATAGTCTGGCCCATCCCAGCCTGTCATGTTCTAGATCTTTGTACGTCAACTCTTTTTTCCTATAAAGTCCTAGATTCCTCATCTATCAACCATTCATTGTATATAAAACCACATACTCAGTGAAGAAGATTGCTAAATCAATTATTTGTTTCAGCATCTCTCTCTCTCTTATGAATTCCTTAAATGATCCTTGTAAAATATTAGACCAAAGCTTTCAAACAGCAAGATCTTAATACTTTCAGTTAATTCAACATATATTCAATAAATGAATGTTACATTGTTTGGGATGTTGAAAATAAAAATACAACTGCAGTATGTTCATTAGCACTGAGGAAGAGACTCTGGCTGTATTTGAATTTCAAAGATCTTTCCAGATACAAATGTCTATGGTTCTATAAAGTTTTAAGAATATAGAGAAATGTTAAGTGTATCTTTTAGAACTTGGCATGAATTTGTTTCCAGGTGAGAAAACTGGTGTCAAATCAATTTGACATTATGGTAAACCACTAAGAACTGAAACTTGACTGATTAAACCCTCTAATCACACTGTAAAATAGAATAAGACGCGTCAAATTACTTCAAAAGTAACATATCATTTTCAACTTACCACTCATATCCTACCACAGACTCGTCTAATTCTTCTCTCCTTGATATCTTATTATGAGTCCTACTGAGCTTAACCTCTTCCTTGAATAGCCTCTACCCATTATTTACTTAAAAATTTCCCACTTAGAAAACTAAACAAGTACTAAGCCAAAACATTTCCAACCCTAGAATACCATCTCATATTTCCCCAACAAAGTAATATTCTCTGATCCCCCCATAATAATTTGTTCCCATTAAAATTCAAAGTCTTTTTAAAATTTTGTTTGTTTTTTGCTTTTTTTAAGTCCACACCTGTGGCATATGAAAGTTCCCAGGCTAGGGGTCAAATCAGAGCTATAACTGCTGGCCTACACCACAGCCACAGCAACACAGGATCCGAGTCACATGTGCGAGCTATGCCACACCTTAGGGCAGTGCCGGATCCTTAACCCACTGAGCGAGACCAGGGATCGAACCCGCATCTTTGTAGATACCAGTCAGTTCCTTAACTGGTGGGCCATGAAGGGAACTCCAAAGTCTTTACACTTTAAATGTGTATTTATACAGCTTATTCATCCTATAAACTAGTGAGCTCTTTAGTGATGATGATGATTCTTACATACTTCCATGATACTTAAAACATGCTGAATACAATTCTGAATTTTCACTTTCTCTTTCTCACGTACAAATGCACACAAATGCATATATATACATGTATATACACATATACCCCTACCGATATTTATGGAAACTGTATGTATATATGTACCTACATGTCTCCATTTTACAAATAATTACATAATCACACACACATATGGCTAACTAAGCATAAGCATGACTAATCATGCCATATAGATGATATATACATGGATAACCATATATAGACATATACAAATATAAATAAATAAACATAGTATTAACTAAATAATAAAGTAAAATTACCTCTATTGTACAAATGAGAAACAAAGACTAAATTACTTAATATATTTAAATGGAACTAATAACTCAATTATTAACAAAGATGATAAATAATTTCTCCTTAGTCACAATGGTGGAGCAAATGAGTGTTAACCCAGGCTTCTTCCTCCTATGTTTTCACTCTGCCTCTCATCCTGTTTGTTGTTTGTTGTTTGTTCATCAGCGTCTACCACTGTCTGACCTAGAGTAAAATAATCAATATATATGTGTTGAATGAATATGTGTTGAATGAATATGTGAAATTTTATATTCATAGGTCCAGTTTCATGTGACTAAATGGTAATAAAATGGTTTGCTTGTGAATTGTTTTAATATGGATTTCCACTGGGAGTAAATTATTTAGAGGTAACATTAATTTAATTGATTTCAGTGCTCTTTCCAGATATAGTCAAGGCATTTATGCTCCAGTAGTCTCCAGTACACGATAATATTTCAGTATCGAAATACCATTTTCATGCTGTATGGTAGTAACTTAACTTTCCACTATTTATTCCTAATTGTATAGTAAATTTTCCTCAAGATTATACCTTTTGTGAACCCAAGGACTCCTTTGATTTCTGTTGCAGAACCCTGTATAAGTTCTAAGTCTTACACTATCCTGCATCCCCATACCCTCCCACACTTTTTTACTCATCCTTAATTAAATGGTTGAAGATCCTATTGAACCCTGTAAGCAGAATGGGAGGAATGACCTGGCTTTCTCTCTAGTCACACTAGGTCTCTGGTAAAAATTTTATAGGTACAAAACCTAGTCCATTTTCTTAGTATCAAGTCGTCACCTTTAAAATATAGCTCCCTTCTCTCACCTTTGTGTGTTCCGTTGACTGTGAACCAGGGACAGTGTGAATCTACCTGGAATATTTTCCTTGCTTGGGTAGTACTCAGTAAACCAGAGCTCCCAGAGTGCCGCCTTCTCGGTGAATTCCTGTCCCCGATTTGTCCTCCTTTCCCCTTCACATGTTACGAAATTCTCTTCTTGAATTATACCACAAGTGAAGAACATATGCTTAAAACATTCCTTCGTTCCCAATATGTTGGTTATAAAGCTTTGCTTGTCTTGAGGGTATCAGTTTCCTTTTTCCTTATTTTCAGGTTTTGGTTTCTTGGATTTTGTCCTTTTGTTTACTCCTGTTGAATGAAAAGAAATATGTCTGAATGAATAATCTTTACCAATAGACATGGGATGCAGACTCTATTTTTTCTGCTTGCTCTTAGGAACTGGGGAGAAAATGTCAGCCCCACTGGCTGACGCTCTGAACTTGCATAGTACAAATTATTAGAAAACCAAAAAAGATAAAGACACCAAGTATTTTTCACACCCACTTTATGTTGTAACAATTTGTGAGGATTGCATACTTTTCAGGCAATAAGTAACTGCTAATCTCGTCCAAGTCCCTTTACTTCTTTCCTAATGTTGGTTGAGTATTAAAGAATCTGACAAGATGTAGAGAGAAGGTCCTCACTGTGGATAATTTTATTTTTGCTTAATCTACATTACATTTTTGTAATGAGTAGAAAACCATCTCAGATTTAGGAATAGGTTGCCCTCAGCTTTTGTATATAATGTTATGATCTATAGTTTATGGGCCCTTTTCCCAGAATTTTTTCAAGTATTGTTTTGAAAGGATTGAAGAGGTATTTTCAGGATATTCTAGCAAGATTCAACTTAGACTTGTAGTCTCCAGAAGTAGTTCTAAGTCCATAAAATATCCTATTGTCTAATAGAGAAAAGAAACTAAAATTTCTGATATTCCTTTTGAACTATCTAATATTTTGATAATGTAGAATATTTGGTCAGAAGAATATTTGATCTCTCAGTCACTCTCATTATCTTTCGTCTAACCAACATTCCATCCCATCTAATCATCTCCCCCAGAAATTAAGAGATAACTGATAATGAAAAGGAAATTGTGAAGTTATTGAATTGTGCTAGTTTGACTAACAAGACTTAGATATAATAGCTGATATCTCCCATTTAAATGCTTTAGATGGCTGATTTTGAAAATCAGTAAAACAATTTTATTAAATCAGGTCTTTAAATTTAGGCATAAAATAAGCTTCTACAAGTTGTAAAACCTTAGATTCCATGTTAATACTCACCATTATTTTAAGCAAAAATGTTTCGGAGAATACCAAACTTTTTTAGTTTAGAAAGTAACAAATAGATTCAGGTTTACAATTCTGAGAGCCAAGCTATGAGGAAATGTGTCTGGATGTGTCTGGAGTACCTTTCACAAAGAAACCAAGCGGGGCAGAGGACAACAAGCAGTCAGAGAGGCGTACAACCAAAACTCTTTTTAAGCTTATACTATTAAATATCTCTTTGTCTCAAATTACTTTAAAAAAAATCTCCTCTTTCAGTTAAGATATGGAAGGATTGGAAAGGTCTTAATACATGTGGTTAAAAAAAAAGTTTACAAAACCAAGACAAAATAAAAATATGTATTTATATAGGACCATTGAAGTATAGGAAAGAAATTGAAGTGATAAATTCTAGAGAATAAACCCATTAAAGATAAGAAGAGAGCTGTGTCATTTTCTGTACCTGAGAGTGAACACCTAGTCTATACACTGGCAGAGAAAAAAAGATGGCTGCCATAGACAGAAAGACTGTGTGAGGACAAAAGTAATCAGATGAGGGTTAACAAGTAGCATGGGCTGGTAGGATAGTTTGGTATCTGGGCATTCCAAATGTTAAAACAAAATTCCTGGCCTTCTAATTCTAGCAAGATGGGAGAGATGCAATTTTCTCTGTTTCTCCCATCAGGTAAAACCTAAACATCTATATTTTATGTAAAGCAAATATTAAGATTCTGAAGTGTGGAAAGAAGAATGTGTACAAGCAAGGGATTTTTAGAACATAAGCGATGACACAGTGGTGATCCCAGGGTTTTATTTTTGCCCCAGAATTCCTGATATGGAGTTGAAGACACTAGTACCCTGGAAATGCTAAGACGCCACCTTCCGAAAAAAGCAAGGAAAAAGACCCAACCAAAGCCTGTTCTTTCTAGCCAATGGAACAGGAAAGGGACAACCTACCACGACAGAAAACTTTTAGATAACTGTTCTACTACTACAGTGCAACATCACACACACACACACACACACACACACACACACACACACACACACACTCTCACACACTGTGGTTCTACTTCCACCCCCCAACAAAGTGGAAAGCCTAGACTTCCACTGTCAGCAGACTAAAAGAAGGTGCCCATACTCTTCTGCTGGACAGTGACAGAGCAGGCTGATAATGGTGCCCATAATACCATCCATGTCTAAAGTAATGATACTTTCATCCCATAGTGTCATCGAAGAGCACATGGGAGCCTAGACTTCCACTCCTGTCTTGCAGTAACGAAGAACCCCTCTGTTCCAGTTGGGGCGGCCTCAGAGGAGGCTGAGTGGACAGTCAGGGTATTTATCACTGGCCAGCAGTAATGAAGCCATTTCCCTCCTCTGCTCCAGGTCATCTGAGTCCAAAGTGGACATTACTAAAATATGCATATAGACATATTTTAATCCTGAAACTTCATATCAGTTTTTCTGTCAATGCAGACTATATCATTGATAATTTTTATTTATAATTTCTTTGTATTAATTCATAATAGTTCATCATGCCAAAGAAACATGATATATTCATCCATTTACCGATTGTTAAAAATTAGTTTATTTCAACTTTTTAAGCTCTATTTTTACAAGCAATCTTTCAGTGCCCAAATATTAAGTGGTGTGTGTGTGTGTGTGTGTGTGTGTGTGTGTGTGTTAGGGATTTGAAACCAGGTTGCCTTGTTCTAAGTTTGGTAGTCATGGGAAAAAAACAAAAAGCAATACAGTTCCCCCTAACATCTTCGTGAATGGTTTCCTGACTGAAACATGATGGAGTAATGTCATTAATTTTAATTACAAAATTTTTCTCAGAGGGTTCTACATAAGACACTCTAGTTTTCAATCAGTCATCACAGACCAGAAAATACTTATTTGAATGAAATATTAAAGTTTCCAGCAAATACTCCAGTTTTTTTTTTTTGTAACAGCAGGGATTCTTCCAGTGAAATTCCAGCCTTTCTCAGATAAATGTGTTCACAAAAATTCCCCCTTAATAAGGAAGCATCTATTGACTCATATGCATAGAAATATGTTTACACTATCTAGGAGACCACATCTACAATATTTTTGTTAGTTCTTGGACAAAGAATCAAATTCTCAATCCCAAGGTATAAGCAATACCAGCCATGCCAACCACATCTATCAATTTATTTGTCAAAATTCTGAGGGAAATATTAGTTTAGAGTATAACTTTTTATCCAAGTTTACTGGGTTTTCCAAAAAAAAAAAACATATATAGCCACATAAACTGACAAACTTGAGTTTTTTTACTTTAAAAACAAATATTCAGATATTCTCTATACCTAAGATTATTCATTGAAATGTTGAAGCCTAAGGACCACTTTACCTGAGAACATTTAAAATAAACAAAGCAGAAAAAAAAATAGTTAACCTGTGATCCCTTTGAAATTATTTAAGAGCAAAAACACTGAAAGTTTCGAAACAGATATGCACACACAATTTACAAGCATGCATTTTGGGGACTGTGCAAGCTAGATTGAAATTATGGAAATGAAAAAACAAAATACCAGTTTCCAGGGGATATGAAGCAAGACAAATTGCAAAGGAAAATATGAATAACCAAGTCAGGCAGAAACTTGGGGAAAGGCAAGAGCTACTAGTTAATAATTACTTTGGGTACAATATCCCCAGATGATTATTTCATTTCTGCACAAGGTCAGAGCAGCATATAATGGGCACCATCTGTATTTGGCCATCCACAAAATTAAGTAACAAGTTTCATAACAACATTTTGAAGTGCTTTGAAATTTCAAGGTTTTAAATTATTCATTTTTGTACTTATTTATTGTTACATATACTTTAGTTCACAAAAGGTATAATTAAATTATTCTTAAAACTCATTACAAATGCAAATTCTAAATAAGTGTCAAAAAGGAAGATTTATGTAATAATTTGAGAAAAAGGGGAAAATATTTATACCAGATACTTTGAGAATGGATGTTTAACTTGAAAACAAACTAGGGCTTTGAGCTTTTTAAAAAGTAGTGTAGGAAACATGGCAAATATACATCTTCTAAAACGATTATTAATTATATTTATAATTTGCTTTTAAGAAACTGGGACCTTGGAAAAATGTGAATAATAGATTCACAACACTGATATTCTGATGAAATTAGAAACCCATGCAAATTGATTAGAAATGGGAGACTCACTGTTGAAATTTGCTCTTGAATGTCTAGTAAGGGTTAGATGATAACATCTGCAGAGATAATACTGAAAAGATAAGGCAGCAAGCAGAATTCCATTAGAAGATACTTTTTTCAGAAAACAAAAAAAGAAAGGGCAATATTGAGATGAAAACATAAATTTTTGCTTTATTTTATGTTATAACTTAAATTGATTATCTGAAAGTAAACTCATATTGTTGAGAAACGTTTTAACAGAGAAGATATTCATACTGTGAGCTTTAGAAATACTAGGTCAGAAGATTTCATGCCTATGGATATTTTAAACCTCCCTGGCCTATATATTACAGCTAACACTTTCCGTTTTCTTACTGGCATGTTAAAGGCCTCAAATAGGAAGAAAAGATCAGTAGACAAGATACAGTGAGAATAGTTTTTTTGGGTTTTTTTAATGAATTTTGAGTAAAGTTCACAATTTTATTGTCAATACCCAGATCAGTCATCAAAAATTATTATTGTTGTGGGACATGAGTTATTAAGATAGTGGAAAAATCTGAACTTAAGATAAATGGAAAGGTATAACCAACAAAAACACTGAGAATCTATAAAACAGATCCGATCCCTAAGTTCTTGGATGAGCATGATTTTTAAATTGGAGTGGGAGAAGAACAGGGCAGCATAAACAGTAAAACTCACCAAAATGCAAGTATTAATATTTAGGAGAACTGAAATCAGAAAGAAATGGATGTCCAGGGCCGGTCAAGAAGAAATCACTTGAATTAGACTAACCCTACCTTTGGAAATAACTGCACATGCCAGAGACAATTCAGTTTTAAAGCAAACCTTCCTAGAACATGTTAGAGAACAACCAGGACTTGTGGGGCTGAAATCCTGGAGAAAAGACAATTACAAGAACAAAAGCTCCTCATTTACTCCATCTTTTCCCTGACATTTTATGCCGGTTTGCTGCAAAGTGATATAAACCCAAGGAGAAAGCCATCGTAATGATTGAACCAACAGAACAGGTTACCGAGTTGGCAGAGGAACTGGGATTAAAATGGCAAAATCCTTGGCAAGAGAGAAATAGAAAGAAGTGACTTCAAAATTATGTGAATAATAATTTCCCGAGGAATTGGCCAGTTCCAGAGGTGATCAAGCACAAGGCACAGCCAAGAAGCCCACAACAAAAGTGCGTCTGGGAGGCTGAGGAACCGGGCAGAGCTTTCATTAGTCATGTTGCTGAGAAGATGAAGACTGGAGTTCAAGGCCTTCAAACATGATACAACCAACCCAAAGAGTAAGGAGTTGAGAAATAGACCCAGCCTGAATAAAGCTGGAGCCAGCCAATGGTGGCATCAAGTTATACCTCTGTTACTCTATCTGCTGTCAGGGAAAAAAAAGAAAATAGTGTTCTTTGGAGTAGATTAAACTGTCCAGTGTCTGCAATTTCTAATTCAAAATTTATGACATTTCATTTAAAAAAAATCACAAGACATAAGAAAACAAGATCAAATGATTGAATACAGATAATTCATATACTGATATAATTAGAGATGAATTTTATGTATTTGTTTTATTTTTATGGCCACACCTATAGAAAATGAAAGTTTCTAGGCTAGGGATCAAATTCGCACCTCCACAGCAATCTGAGCCACTACAGTCAGATTCTTAACCTACTGTGCCACTGCAGGAACTCTGAGAGTCATTTAAAATAAATATAAAAAATAAGTTCAATATATATACAGTTCAAAGAATTACTTGATTCGCTATGTCGAAAAGAAATGCAGAGGTATGATAGGACAAGTTTAGGAGAGTCTTGACTGGTGGTTACTATAGAATCCGTGCATCTAAACAGGGTAGTTGGTACCCTAATGGTGACAGTAAAGTTGAGGAAAATTGCTTAGTTTTGGTAATTCTTTGAAGCCAGAGACAAAAGGATTTCCTCTTGGATCATCTGCAAGGTATGAGAGAACTAAGGGGAGTCAGGAAAGAATCCAGTTCTTTTGGCATTAGCGTCTGAAAGGAGCTGCCTACATCCAAGTCAAGAACCCCTGCAGGTAAAGCAAGTTAGAGGAGAAAAATCAAAAGTTGTCTTTTGGGCATGTTATACAAAGAAATAGTAAATGAAATGGATGGTAAACTCAACCCATTTATCATTTATTTAAATGGATACCATTTAAAGGAAATGGATGGTAAACTCAACCATTTATCATTTATTTCAACATAAAAAGGTGGAATACATTGATTGTGCTCATTTTGCCTTTCTGAACCTTTCCCTCGAGCCATATAGGAAGTGAATTTAATAGAATTGGTGATATTTACTACTTTTTGAGCATAAATCTTCACTTGTTCGATTTCAAGTGAGTAGTGTGGTCCCTTACAATTACTTTCTTCCAACAACCTGTTCAAATATTTGGCAGGAAAATGGCCTTATCAGGTCATCATGGAGCCCTTGCTATTGCTGAGCTAATAACACATTTTTTGAAAACTCCATTTAAACGCTGCAGATGAAAATCTATGCCTACTCTCGATGTCACTTCCAAACACGTTGGAAGATGAGCCACAGGGGAAGCCCATATGTTAGAAAGGCATGCTTCATTTAGCTGTTGCAACGTGATGGCTGAAGGGTGCTATAGATGGAGTTGCTCAGAAAAGATTACATCTCTTGGCTTCTGGCAAAGAAAAAAAGCATAAGAAAGGCTGTGCTAAGGGCTAAGAGCTTTATTGAAATTCTACAGAAGCCTTACAGAAACTGTGAGCTTCTGACTCCTTATCTGGTACCTGCATTTGGCCATCCTGACACTCTGTAATTGAAATTCATTGCGCGACCTTTAGTCTATAAAAATGGTATGCTGTCATTAGCACTGACTGCTTGCTATATTCTCCTGTCACTCCTTAGGCCAGCTTAAACCATCTGAGATGAAATAGCCTATTTCATGTCAGACTGCAGAGCTTGCCACTATTAAAGTGGAAAGCTAAAGCAATGTTTAGCAAAGTGGTAAAGACCAATGTCATAGGATCCCTAGAGAAGCAGGAGCCTTTCTTTTTTTTTAATTCCCTTAAAAAATTAATGTTCTCATATGGTACCATCTCTATTACACTGATCCTGTCAGAATGAGAATTATTACTTTTTTAATTGCATTTTAATTTAACCTTCTAATGCCACACTGTCTACCTTACACACTTTAAGAAGTATTTGAATGTTAGTTCAGCAATGAGACAAGTTAATGTAAGAATTACAAGGTAATATTTCACACTCACCATGTGAAGAATTGAGGCAATTACATAGATAATTTAGCCAATGAAAAGCCAGGCTGCCATGCTTTTTTTTTTTCCCCCCTTCAAATACTTAGTAAGAGGAAATTCTGGATTTGGGAGACATATTGGGTTTATTCTGGGAATGACTGTATGTATCACTTGGTATCAGGTTATAGTCAGATGATCAAAGAGAATTTTGTTGTCCTGATTACTCATGTTACAATGGGAGTTACCTCATTAATTAAAGAAATAGGGGAGCCTGACTATTGACAGCTAGAACGATTGAGCTGTCCCCGATTATCTGAGCACGTAGAGCTAATGAAAATTAACCTTCTTAGTGACTTAGAGAAAGAAGGAAGGGAAAAGAGATGGAAGGAGGAGAAGTAGAAGAAAACAAAAAAAAAGAGAAAAAAGAAGGGAAAAAATAAAGGGAAGGGAAAAAATGAAGAAAAGAAGGAAAAGCAGGGTAGAGGAGGGGAAAGAAGGGGGGTAATCATGCTTACTGTTTGTTTTTCTTTTACTTGCCCTTTATTCTATTTTTTAATTCTTTGTACTTATTACCTTTATTGTTGTAAAAATAGTTTATTTTAAAACAGAGAAAATGAAAGAAGGAAAACAGAAAGAGAAGGAAAAGATAACCACTACTGAGAAATTCCAATCTCTTCTTAACACTCAAAGTCACCTCAGTTTTTAAGCTTTTCCTAGA
This sequence comes from Catagonus wagneri, assembly GCA_004024745.2. Classification (NCBI taxonomy): domain Eukaryota; kingdom Metazoa; phylum Chordata; class Mammalia; order Artiodactyla; family Tayassuidae; genus Catagonus; species Catagonus wagneri. The sequence goes on from PVHT020000180.1 coordinate 11,810,897, forward strand.
GAAATCCCAGGCAAGACACCCTGAGGCACTGGTAAAACTTTCCTCTGTGGTGAAATATTTTCTCATTCATTGGAATTACTTTAAAAAGATGTTTCTCCCATTAAACTTTGATTAGTTGGAGGCAGGGCTTATAGCTTGGTTATTTCTGTGCACACATAACTGAGACATGGTCCTAAATATCCTAGGGTTTAACAGATGTGCCGCAGGTGGGCTAGAGGAGGAATCCATGTCTCTCAGAGAAAGGAGACAAATAAGTAAAAAAAATATTTGAAACAAATTGAGTACATTATTTTAAAAACTTTGTTAAATCTTGCATATAGAATAGTAAATATTTTAAAAATGCATCAAGTGAAGATGATGTGAAATTAAGATGATAAAAATTTTATTTTAATTGAGAAAAAACCTTTTTTTGGATATGTCTTATGAGAATAGTATAGTCCTATTCTTAAAAGATTTAAGGAACATGGAATTCCTGCTATGGCGCAGTGGGTTAAGAAGCTAACTGCAGTGGCTTAAGTCATTGCAGAGGTGGGTGTTTGATCCCAAGCCCAGTGCAGTAGGTTAAAGGATCTGGCCCTTGCTGCAGCTGCAGATTCAATCCCTGTCCCAGAAACTTCCATATGCCTCAGGTGCAGCCATTAAAAAAAAAAGATTCATTAAGACAGAAGAAAATTGACAGAACACTGTAAACCAGCTATAATGGAAAAAATAAAAATCACTTAAAATTTTGAACAAAGAAATAGATATTCCGTATTATTAGTGAAGAGATGAATTTTTATCTGTATATCTGAAACTAATCTTGGAGGATGAGGGACAATCGCATAGTAGTCCATATTTACCAGATGATGATGATGCTGCTGATGGTGGTAGTGTTGCTGCTGCTCCTGTGATTGTGATAATGATAAAAAGAAAATTAAAACCACTGTTTATGGGCTTCTAACAGTGATAGTGTGACAGGAACTTTGATAGCGATTTGTCTCATGTAATAGCCACCACAAACCTTGAGAAGCAATTGTTAGAATTTCCAATGGAAATGAAGTCTTGAGATATGTCCAGTCTCATCCATTTAACAGTTAATGGAGCTAGGACAGAAACCTGGATCTTTCTGATTCAGAGATTATGTTTTTTCAATTTCTTGCACGGTCTGCTGAGGGGCTGCTTCTGCCTGAATGACTGACCACCTTCCTTGACTTTTTTTTTTCCACCAATATTCTACTTTGATTCCCAGTTTCCTGCGTCAAGCTACAAACAATTTGTCATTCCTGCAGTCACACTTTTATCTCCTGTCAGCTCTGTTAAAGAGTCATAGCATCAGTATAGATTTCCACTCGCTAAGCAACTTGTGGATTTCATACTCCCATGAAGCAACTTGTCACATCTTCGCTTTTTTCATATTTCAATTCTAAAGCAATCTTAGTTCTGCTTTTATTTAATTCTTCTTCTTGTTAATAATGCCCATACCACCAGAGCTTTAATATCCAAATGCCCATCATTGCCTAGTCCCTCTGCATTGACATAAAAGTTCTCTCAGCAAATCAATCATTCCTTTTCTTAACTTCAACAAATTTCCACTTGAATTATGTATCAGAGGGTACTGTAACTGCTGCTTGAGTCATTGTGTCCTTGGTGTTATAAATGAAGAATTTCTCCCTTTTTTCCTCACTGTATTCCAATGTCAAAGGAATAAGAAAGAATAGGAAAATCGAAATGCCTATGAAACAGAAACTTGCTCATTTATTTAAGCAACCCTATTTTCTGATTGTCAGAATTCTTTAAACTGAAATCCACATGGACCAACATTCTAAACTAGTTTTTAAATAACACATGTATTAGTGGAATATGGATATTTACTCTCTTAAATAAAAACTGTAGCTGCCAAACTCTTCTTGAGATTATAAACAAATTTTCCTGGGAACACTTTGCAATCCTGGAAACGCACCTCCTTGTAAGGAATACAGTTGCTTGATATAATGCACATACAGTAAACCATATGGCTTTAAGTATATTTTATATATATATATATATATATATATATATATATATATACACACACACATACATATATCTTTTTGAAAGGTAAAAACTAAAAGTTGGCTTGATTGTCTTTCATTTTTTACCGTTGTCTCAGCTGTTTGTGATTTCAAAGGGGTGATGCTTTTCTAGATGTTTTTAATCTCCTCAGAGTGGGACTCTGATATTTGCAATGTATTCAATTCCTCACCATCATAAACTTCAAACTCTGAAATTTTCTGTAGCTTTTATCTTTATCCAATTTTTCAAACAGATGCCAGTTGCATAAGCAGAATCTACAGCCATTGCTCAGCAAATCCTTCCTCAATTTTATGGCCTAGAATACTTTCCATGTGTCTTACTTATGGTCAGTTTTGCGGGGAACTACAATGTTAAATTTTGCCCAGAAGAAAGTTAATCCCCTCTCCCCCATTACAGGTCTGTGCTTAAGGAAAACTTGCAGCAGTGATATATTGCCCATATGTTGGAGTTTCTTCTGGCAGGAAGGATACAGACAATGTTATTGGAAGTAGAAAGCTTGAGTTCTCTCCCTAAGAGAGAATAGCAACATCCTTCCCTTTAGACAATTGCATACACCCCACTTGCAATCCTTCTTCATATAACATTAGAAAAAGGAAGCTTAACCAAGAAAAATATGGTCCATATATATTAGACCTATTTGTTTTTGGTCAGGACTAAGCATCCTAGATCCTTGAGGTATCTCATGAATGATAGCACATGTAATGCCTCATACAGATGTCTATAAGGAAGAGATTAATGAATGGTGAGTGCTGTATTGTCTTCCATGGTTCCCTAAACTACTGATTCTCTCCTATGATAGGCATAAGTACTTTATTGAACCTACTCTTTAAATCATCAGTTGAGTCCAATCTTAAATCCCATCCCATACCTCAGCATCAACTTTCATGTTATTCTTTCTTTCCTTCCCTAATATATTGGCTCTGTCTGTATCCTTATCTCAGGCACAATATCCCACTGGTTATAGTGATTGAGCTCTTTGTTCCTGTTTATTTAGGAAAGCTTCCTTGTTTATGTGGGAGTTCCTTTCATAGTACAGCGGTAATGAACCTGACTAGTATCCATGAAGATGCGAGTTCAGTTCCTGGCCTGGCTCAGTGGGTTGGGGATCCGGCATTGCTGTGAGCTATGGTGTAGGTCACAGACATAGCTTGGGTCCCATGTTGCTGTAGCTGTGGTGTAGGCCAGCAGCTGCAGCTCCAGCTCGACCCTTAGCCTGGGAACTTCCATATGTCCCAGCTGCATCCCTTAAAAAGCCAAAAAAAAAAAAAAAGCACACACACACACACACAAAAACTAAAAAAAAAGAAAAAGTGTGTTTGTATGAGTGTGCATGCGTGTGTGTGTGTGTGTGTGCATGAACCTAGAGTGTCAGGTAGGTAAAGTATAAAACATACAAAATCCCTTTCCAGGTATTTTCTCTTTTTCTTTCTTTATAACAAAACTTGACTGAGAACCCTATCTCCATAGACACAGCCATGATTAAAGATATAGACTACTATAAGAAAGATTATTTGCAATATCATATTATACAGAAAATTAAAGAAAACTTTACTCCCAACTCTTAGGGAAGAAAGAGCACAAGGTAGGGTAGCTTGATGACATCTAATCAGCTTGTTCTTTAATGTTGTTTCATCCTCTTCCATACACTAGTCATAAATACAGTTTTTGCGTATCAGTGGAAGTTCCTTGGGAGGCAAGAGTTTGTTAATAGACTATAATTTGATTATTTCCTATTACTTTAATAATCCAGCTCTGTTTTGAAAATATGTAGGGCTGTACTGGCCAATATATAATTGCCTGATAAAATTCAGGACACCTAGTCAAATTTGAATTTCAGGATACAAAAACTATTTCCAGTATAAGTATATGGCACTCATATTTTCATGTTATATGCTAAAATATTTGTCACTTATCTGAAATTCAAATTTAATTTCATTTTGTATTTTTATTTGCTAAATCTGATATCTCATGCTATCCTTACATGTTCTAATCTCTTCATCTTCAAAATATAAATTGGAGAAACTGGGACAATTGAGATCATGTAGAAAATAACTTCAAACTCCCATTATTTTATATCTAAATGATTCACAATGGCCTCCCTTTTTGCACATGGGTATATGAATGTGACATTAGTATCAACATATGGATTTTTGGCTATTAGTAGCAAACAAACCAAAAAGGAATTTCTCGTGAGAATAAAGAGAAATTTAATATAAAGAAAATGAAGTTACTTAGAAAGTCAAAATTATGGCTATAAAAGCAACTTTTAGAAAGAAAAGTTACCATGACAGCACTAAGAATCTCCAAGTTCTACAATTACTTACTCAGTTGCTATGATCCAACTGCATTCATTTCCTGTAGTTTTTATTACAGTTCCAAGTTCCTGAGAATACGAAATTGGCCCACTTGGTGTCATATTTCTGTCCCTGTGGACAGTGCAGAGAATTAGTCTGACAGAGAAGAAAGTCAGGAAGGTTTGGTGGGGTAAATAACTAAAGAATTTACCATGATGTAAATTAAATTAGGGGAAAATATCATTCTTCTCTTCTGAAGGGAGCTCATAAAAGTGCATCTAAACTCATTGCTAATGGAAAATGAAAATTATTGACAGCATCCTAAGGGGGTTTCCTCATTCTTAGCATATTTTAGAAAATTTAATGTTTAATGCATAAGGATAAACATAAGCATTTCATACTCTTAGCAATTACATTTGGCTAAAAAGTGTGTAAACAGTTTAGTGGAAATATACATCCTTTATACCACCCTCATCAGGTAAAGATCTTTTGACAGTTAAGAAGGGAAACATGAATGCAGTACAACAAAGTCATAAAAATGCAACATTGATACAGGGAGTTTGCTTTTACCTTTGCTTTGTTTTCTCATTGTTGTTTCTCAATAATTTGTCCTAATATGTATGGAGCTTAGTTTAACCCTGAAATGGCAGATGCCTAATCAATATACTGACGGGTTATGCATTTAGGGCTCCAGGATTGTTGGACAACTGTCAGCCAGATTTGGACTTGAATTCTGTTTCTGCATCTCATGTTCTATGAAACTTTAGCTAGTATATTTTTCTTTCTGAACTTCAGTTTTTTAATCTGTAAATTGAATTCAGTGAAACTGAACTGTTGATTGTAAGGATTAAGGACAATGATGTTTGTAAAAGATTTTGATGTTTGTAGAAGAGTCTAGCAAAGGGCCTACCAAAGAGAAAACAAAGCAAAATGAAATAAAACACTGAAGAATTGTTAGTTAGTGGTTCTACCTCTGGTCATATCCAAGTGACTCCGATCAAACCAAACTTCCTTCAAATAACAGTAATCTCTGGGCCATATGGTCCCTATTACAACTACTCACCTCTGCCGTTTGCCGTAAAAGTAGTCATAGAGAATACGTGAACGAATGGTTATGGCTATCTTCCAGTAATACTTTACTGGCAAAACATGTGTGTGGGGGGGTCAGATTTGGCTTGTGGAATGTACTGCACAGAACCTTGTCCTACATAAATTTGGGTTGACGTTTACATGACATTTCAAGAAAATCTGGGCCACCTGACCTGGACTCTGGTACTCGAGCAAATATGCATAAATTTCTGAAAGATAAATAGTTGTTTTCCAGTCCACAAAAAAAAACAATGAGATGCAATCTATTCAAATGAACCAGGTTGTCAAAGATTGGAATATGTGGACAAGTTGCAAATATTTTGATTCAATTGCAGAACAGAAATTTTGTGGGCAAAAGTTAAGATAGTTAGATGGGGCTTTAGACAAAGAATAAATTTAGATGGATCCCTACGTATTAGCTTTATACCCAGTAAATTCGACATTGGGCATTTTAATATTTCTTCCACTTTTATCACCACCTGGACACCCCAACCTCACATCACACATGAACACACACACACCGTAATCTAGACGTTCATGGTGTTTGGAATACACAGTAGAAAGCCCAGGATCTCTGCCTTCCACATTTTAGGAGGAGACGAGCATAGACGTAAACCAAATTCTCTGGTGATTTGGGATTGATTAACTCCACCTAACAGAGAAAAATGAACCAATGACTACACCTCCCTACGGGGTGATTCCTTGTTTACTTAGGGTGGAAAAACAGAGTAAAAGGATAGGAGTGTTCAGGGAAAATCTTTCACACTAAAGGAGAGAAAATAAGCATATTTCACCCAAACAGCATATAGATTCCACATATAAAATCCTTCAAGTATATTGAATAACTTGTTCTTTGCTATGCTGAACATGAAAATAATCCTAATTAGAGGATCCGTTATGCTAAAATGATTTATATTGTCAACTCCTCATAGCAAGGATCTTATGACTTTGTTTAAATCTACTAATGCAACCCATTTACTAAATATCTTCTGAGCTGTGTGATAATTAAAAAATGCCATGCAAGAATCCCATCCCATTTAAACGATTTAAAAGCAAGCAAAATCATCATAAAATATCGAAGAGTTACTATTCTCTTAGACATCCATTTAAAATTCCCCAGGGAAGCTTTTAATTTAATGTTTCACATTAAAAAGTAGCCTTGAATTGTGCCTTTACCTCTGAGCCACCGCAAATAAATAAAAAATGTGTGCCATACATCTTAGTCAAATATTCTCCATTACCAAATGGACCCAGTACGTTAGCCTTACTGTTTGTCTCCTGGATTCCAGAAATATTTGTTACATCTACTCCCACCAGTCTGTGACTGAAATTCTGGAGCACTGCAGTTAAGTATACACTATAAATGATTTTTTTTTTTACTGGATTAAAATTTCCTTCTGCCCTTTAACAAATTCTGCTAATGAGGTTCTTTCAAAATGCTAAGCTTTCCAAATCCATACCTGCATGGTACCCGATACAAAAAGAATCAGAAAATCTAACTGCTTTCTGTGGCAAAAAAATGCAACTGAGAAATTACATCTCTGCCATTTGCGGTAGACAGCAAAAGTGTTTGTTATAAAGTGATGTTCTTTTTTGCATTTAGTGTGAGCATAAGTATACCTGTGAACATTTACGCGTTCAATTATTCATTCATCAAACAATTTTTGGTGTTTAAGAAGTAACAGAAGATAAACATCTGCATGGTGCTATAGACATGCAAACAAAATATAACACAAATGCTAAGCATCAAAATATTACCCAGGAAATTGGAGTTCCCGTCATGGCGCAGTGGTTAACGAATCCGACTAGGAACCATGAGATTGCGGGTTCGATCCCTGCCCTTGCTCAGTGGGTTAATGATCCGGCGTTGCCGTGAGCTGTGGTGTAGGTTGCAGACGCGGCTCGGATCCTGCGTTGCTGTGGCTGCGGCGCAGGCCAGTGGCCACAGCTCCGATTAGACCCCTAGC
>PVHT020000180.1:11819298-11853485 GCA_004024745.2 Catagonus wagneri
GGAGTTCCCGTCATGGCGCAGTGGTTAACGAATCCGACTAGGAACCATGAGATTGCGGGTTCGATCCCTGCCCTTGCTCAGTGGGTTAATGATCCGGCGTTGCCGTGAGCTGTGGTGTAGGTTGCAGACGCGGCTCGGATCCTGCGTTGCTGTGGCTGCGGCGCAGGCCAGTGGCCACAGCTCCGATTAGACCCCTAGCCTGGGAACCTTCACATGCCGCGGGTGCGGCCATAAAACCCGCGGCCATAAAAAGTGACAAAAGGCAAAAAAAAAAAAAAAATATTACCCAGGAAATAATGATTTCTAATAATTTTATCTTAGGTAATATTTGTAGGTAGCATTAGAAAACAGCGTTGCCTAGAAATAAAGATTTTTTCATTAATTCATTTACATATCAAGTATTTATTAGGCATTTAAAATATGCCAGGAATGCTGCTAAACTCTTAAAATGAACCAATGATTAAGACATTAAGGATTTTTGCCATAATGAAGCTTATAATCTAACACAGTGCTTTCTAATCTTTTACTTTTAATCACACCCTGAAAAGCAAGACTTTTTAAATCCTAACAGAAATACAGGTACATTTATTTATGAAGAACCTATGTGTATGCTTACATACTGAAATATAAAATACAGTATAAAACATAATCCAAAATGCAATCAGATGAGTGATTAGATTAAATAGTATTTAAAATATTATTTAACACCGAAAATTTTGGTCTTGGTAAAATATTAATGTATTATGATAAATATGTCATAAATATATTTGTATAGATAATTATGTAATACCACTTTCATAGTAACAATTTTGGTGAGGATAAATGTGTTTATATATGTTTAATTACTTTTAAGATATGTTTTATTTATCAAACAATCAATCGTTGGTTTAAAACTTGATGAGTTTTGAAAATATTAAAAGAAAATGATATTTCCTAGGTTTATTCCTTTTTTTGCCTATCTCTTTTTTGTGATGTGTGCCTACACAAACTTTTAGCAGATAACACATATTGTTTACAGGAACAAAATCTCTTAGCTATAAAAGCAGTTTTTAAACATTTGGTTTTAATTGCCTTTTCCCAACCTGAATTTCTTTCTAAAAGCATTTGGATTTTGCACTTATTGAAAATACCACCTTTATTTGAAGAAACCGTGAAATCCTCCAAGGAGGCCCTGTCATGTCCTCAGCAACTGTGTAACCTTTTATAAGGCTATTATACCCATACCCCAGGGAAAGGGGAAAAGGGTCATGCAATTGAGAACAGAGGAATAAGAGAGTCTTTAAAGAAATCTGTACAAGATGGAAAAGGAGAAGATCTGTGACAAGTGCAGTGCAAGAAGAAAGGATTGCCTGTGATGATGTGGGAAAGCAGTCTGCAGATGCTTGAACTTCAGGTGAAGCTTTGAACTGAGCTCTAAGCACATAGGATGGGGAAAGGACAATCCAGGAACCTGAGACTCTCGATCAGAAGAACATTTCACTGTTGGAACATTCAGGGAGCTAGTGTCCTGAATGCTGAAATGATGAAGCAGGTCCTTAGGTTGTAGCCCCACCCTAAAATAGAGTTCTACACTCACAAAAAAATCTAGAGTTCTTGCTGTTGCTTAGCAGGTTAAGAACCTGACATGTATCCATGAAGATGCAGGTTTGATCCCTGGCCTCGCTAGTGGGTTAAGGATCTTGCATTCCACAAGCTGTGATGTAGGTCAAAGATGTGACTAGGATCCAGTGTGGCTGTGGCTGTGGCTGTGGTGTAGGCAGGAAGCTGCAGCTCTGACTGGACCCCTGGAATCTTCCATATACTATAGGTGCAGCCCTGAAAAGGAAAAACAAAATGTACATATATTTAAAAGGAAAAAAGCTAAGTCATCAGTTTCCCCAGGTCATCTTCAGTGTCCATAGCCTTACTGAATTGTCCCACCTCTTTGCTCTCATGAAATATACTACCTCTGCCCTCCTTGCCTTGCATTGCAATTGTCTATTTTCCTTTTTCAGATAATTGAATATTTTTTTTCCATTTCTGACTGCCCTGCAGCATATGAAGTTCCCAGGCCAGGGAACAGATCTGAGCCGAAGTTACAACCTAAGTCACAGCTGCAGCAACACCTGATCATTAACCCACTGTGTCATGCAGAGGATCAACCTGTGTCTCAGTGCTCCCAAAATGTTGCTGTTCCTGTTGTGCCTCAGTGGGAACTCCAAATTAAGATCTTTTTGAGGATTAAGTTTCTGTATAACTGTCACCAACTACAGTCCCTTAAGCAAGAACAAATTCTAAAAGTGTATATAGGATAGATGTTTAAATATGTTTTAATTGATTGTTCTGAGTAGTTGAATGTAAAATATTCTTCTTAGAGATGATCACCTTTGAGAGTACTTAGTTATGACTCTTTACTTCACAAGTGATGCACCCCCCCCCCAAAAAAAATGCTGCTATACCATTGGCTTGCATGGCAGATAAACTCAAACTGAGAAGGTAATTAGGTTCAGGGCTTTTATAACATCATGAAATCAGATTTCTTTTCACTTCCCATTTGCTCTTTTTCAACTTGGTTCTATTCTCCTTTCACTTTGCACAGATAGCTAGAGAGGCTCAAAGCTTACATTCCGGAAACTCGAAATCCAGAGAAGAAAGACTCTTCTGGTAGTGTCAGTAAACCTGCACTCTATTTGATGACTGTATGTCATGAGTTCATCCTGAACCAATCATTGTGGGAGCTATAGTTACACCAATAGGAGAATGAATGCTGATAAAGAGACCAGAATAACATCCCCATAGGCATAGAAAAAATAGCAACATTTCCTAAAAGCATATCCCATCAGAGCCCTTCAGTTTCTTTGTAATTTTCCAAATTCTTTCAACTTTCTGCAGTTGTGGGTATTTTTCACTAATGATGTTTTACTGCCAAATTTGCCATATGCTAATCTTCTCTAACAACCACTCTTAAGGAAAGGAGAGCTGGGGGTATGTGGGCAGCAGGAGCCATTATACCCACTTACACTGAACCTCATTCTTTGTCACATCACTGGCACTGACATATGTTGTAGAATTCCTTCTGAAGTGATGGAATTGTTTGACAAGTCTTAAATTTAGAGTAATTTTTACAACTCCAATGGCTATTATCCCCAGTACCCATTATTATGTGTCCCTATCTTGACAAAATGAATTTTAAAAAATTTTTTTATCTGTCTCTATCTCAAAGTTTATATACTTTCATTCTGACATTCTATTATTAACCCGTCTTAAAATACATCCCAATTTTTAAAATCCTTCAATATAATCAGTTTTAACATAGATACTATAATCCTTCATTCCTATTAAGTACTTTCATTTTCTTTTTCCCTTCTTTGTTACTCACAAGCTATGCACTGGCTTCTCAAATTGTTGAAATACCTTGACTATTTGCCTTCAGCTCACATGGTTTTCGTCTTTGTCCCATTGATATCTAAACTTTCATTTGTTCATTGAGTTCCTCTCTGGATTTGTTGTTGTTGTTGTTTGTGTATTTGTTTGTTTTTAATGGCTGCACCTGTGGCATATAGAAGTTTCCAGATGAGGTGTTGAATATGAGCTATAGCTTTAACCTCTGCTGTAGATGTGGCAACACCAGATCCTTTAACCCACTGTGCCCATTTGGGGAATCAGACCTTTGCCTCTGCAGCAACCCAAGCTGCTGAAGTTATATTCTTAACCCACTGTGCCACAACAAGAACTCCCATCTCTGGGTTTTTATATCTGCAATAATAATCCCAGTGGGGATCATTGTATCTAGTGTCAGATGTACATGGGCTTTACTTCTCTCTCTGTGACATATTGAATCTTCTCTGAACCCTCAATTTCCAAAACCTGACACGGGAATAATGATATATATTAAAATAGAATAGGATTGGCTTTGCTGCAGTAACAAACAATTCCAAATCCCTCAGTGGCTTAGAATAACAAATGTTAATCACTTGTTCCTACTGTATTCCCATAATAAGTGGGCTGAGAATCTGTTCCACGTTATCTTTATTATGAAATTCAGGTTGGTGGAACAACTGCCGTCTAGAATAATTAGAGGGAGAGAGAACAATACAAATAGTATATTGGTTCATAAAGCTTTAACCCAGTTGGCTTTTATGCCTCTTTTCCTTGGCCAAAGCAAAGCACAGAACCAGATGTAGCATCAAGAGGGAAGTGCCCCAAGTGTGTTTAGAACAGTAAGTATTACATGAACAGCACTACCGAATCAGGTATCTTTCTTTAATAGTTTTTAAAATATAAACTTAATTTTAACTTTAAAAAACTGCCAGACAGTGGACACTGAGATTCATGAACCCTTAGAACATAATTTTCTGAGAGCCAATGAGATGAGATTAATAATTCTCAGTTTCCTAATATCAGACAAAGCTCAGATCCTATATTGCTGTGGCTATGGCCTGCAGCTACAGCTCTGATTTGACCCCTAGCCTGGCAGCTTCCATATGCTATGGGTGAGCCCCCCCCCAAAAAAAAAGAACCTGTGAACAAACTAAAGTCCAGGATCAAATGGCTTCACAGGCAAATTCTCTCAAATATTTAGAGAAAAATTAACATCTATCCCTCCCCTTTTTTTTTTTTTTAAATGGGCCATATCTTCATCATATGGATGTTCCCAGGCCGGGGTGGGGGGCAAATACCACAGCCACAGCAACACCAGATCCACGCCACATCTGTGACCTTCACTGCAGCTTGCAGCAACACAGGAACCTTAACCCACTGAGTGAAGCCATGGGTCAAATCCACACCTTCATGGCCACTATGTCGGGTTCTTAACCACTGAGCCACAATGGGAACACCAACATCTATCCTTCTGAAACTATCCCCCCCCCAAAAAAAAAAATGTAGAGTAAGGAACATTCCCAGACTCTTTCTATGAGGCCGCTGTCACCCTGATACAAAAACAGAAAAAGATACTGCAAAAAAGAAAATTCCAGGCCAATATCACTGATGAACATAATAACAAAAGTCCTGAACAAAATACTAACAAACTTAACCCAACAATGCATTAAAAGGGTCATGCATCATGATCAAGTGGAATTTATCCCAGGGAGGCAAGGATTTTTCAACATCTACAAATCAATCAGTGTAATAACTACATTTACAAACTGAAGGAAAAAAAAATGTGATCATCTTTATAGATGCAGAAAAAGCTTTCAAAAATTCAACACTTGGTTATGATAAAAACTCTCCTGAATGTGGAGAAAACAGAAAACCTACCTCAGCATAATAAAGGCCATTTATGACAAACCCACAGTTAACATCATACCCATTGGTGAAAAGCTGAAAGCATTTCCTCTCAGATCAGGTACAAGACAAAGATGTCTACTCTAGCCCCTTTTATTCAGTATAGTTTTGAAAGTCCTACGAATGGCAATCAACAAAGAAAAATGAAAGGAACCCAAATTAGAAAAGAAGTAAAACTGTCATTGTTTGCACATGATGTAATACTGTACATAGAAAAATTTTAGAGATGCTACCAACTACTAGAGCTCATCAAAAGTAAATTTATGGGATGCAGATTTAATACACAGAAATCTCATATTTCTATATGCTATAACAAAATATCAGAAAGAGAAATTAAGGGGATAACCCCATTTACCACTGCATCACAAAGAATAAAATACCTAGGAATAAACATACCTAAGGGGGCAAAAGACCTGTACTCTGAAAACCGTAATAGTCTGATGCAAGAAATCAAAGACGGCACAAATAGGTGAAAAGATATACCTTGTTCTTGGAATAGAAAAATCAGTATTGTCAAAATAACTATATTACCAAGGAAATCTGAGTTAATGCAATCCTTATCAAGTACCAATGGAATTTTTCACAGAACTAGAACAAAAAAATTTTAAATTTGTATGGAAACACAAAAGACTGTGAATAGCCAAAGTAATCTTGAGAAAGAGAAACAGAGATGGAGCAATCCCTAATTTCAGACTATGCTCCAAAGCTAATCATCAGAATAGTATGATCTGCCACAAAAACAGGAATATAGATCATTAGAACAGGATAGAAAGCCCAGAAATAAACCCATGCACCTATGGTTAACTAATCTACAACAAAGAGGCAAGCATATACAATGGAGAAGAGGCAGTCTGTTCAATAAATGGTGCTTGGAAAACTAGGCAACTACATGTAAAAGAATGAAATTAGAACACTCTCTAACAAAACAGACAAAAATAAACTCAAAATGGATTAAAAACTAAATATAAAACCAGATACTATAAAATTCTTGGAAGAAAACATAAGCAGAACACTCTTTGACATAAACTGCAGCAATATCTTTTTGAAGCCACCTCCTAAAGTGATGAAAATAACAACAAAAAAAAATGGGACCTAATTAAACATAAAAGCTTTTGCACAGTGAAGGAAACTTTAAACAAACCAAAAAACCCACAGAATTGAGGAAAATATTTGCAAATGACATTCCAACAAGATATTAATCTGCAAAATGTACAAACAGCTCATCCAGCTTGATATTAAAAAAAAATAACTGAATTAAAAATGGACAGATCTAAATAGAAATTTTCCAAGTTACATATACTGATGGTGAAAAAGCACATGAAAAGATGCTCAAAATCACTAATTATTAGAGAAATGAAAATCAAAACTTCTATGAGGTACTGCCTTACAAAGTCTACAAACGAATGCTGGAGAGGGTGTGGAGAAAAGGGAATCCTCTTACACTACTGGGAATGTAAATGGGTACAACCACTGTGGATGCAGATTCCTCAAAAAACTAAAAATAGAACTAGCATATGATCCAGCAATCCCACTCTTGGACATCTATCCAGGGAAAACCATAATTTGAAAAGATACATGCACCCCAATGTTCACTGCAGCAGTACGTACAATAGCCAAGAGACGGAAGCAACCAAATATCCATTGACAGAGGAATGGATAAAGATGTGGTACATAGATGAAATGGAATATTACTCAGTCATAAAAAAGAATGAGATAATGTTTGCAGCAACGTGGTTGGACCTAGAAATTATCATACTAAGTAAAGTTAGTAGACAATAAAAGATAAACGTCATATTATATCACTTACATGTAGAATCTAAAGAAAGGATACAAATGAACATATTTTCAGAATAGAAATAGGCTCACAGACTTTGAAAACAGACTTACAGTTGCTAAAGGGGAAAGGTGGCAGAGAGGGATAAATTAGGAGTTTGAGATTAATGTGTACACAGTGCTATATATAAAAGAGATAATCAGCAAGAATGCACTGTATTGTACATGGAATTCTACTAAAAATTCTGTAATAACCTATATGGGAAAATAATCTGAAAAACAATGGATATAACTGAATCATTTTGCAGTATACCTGAAACTAACACAACATTGTAAATTAACTATAATCCAATATAAAATAATTTTTTTTTTTTTTTTTGGTTTTAAGGCCCACACCAGTGGCATATGGAAGTCCCCAGGATAGGTGTCAAATCAGAGCTACAGTTGCCGGCCACAGCCACAGCCACAGCCACACTGGATACTTAACCCACTGAGCAAGGCCAGGAATCAAACCCACATCCTCACAGATACTAGTTGGATTCATTTCTGCTCTGCCACAATGGGGACTCTCTAAAAATTAAATTTAGGAAACAAATATTTGCTGAGGTTATATCAAATTCCTTATTCTGCTCTAGACTCTAGAAATGACTAGTGAATAAAAATATGCTGGCTTCTTTCCCTTGTGCAATTTTTAGTGGAGAAGAGAAGACACATAAGGGAAGGATGACTTTCATGAAGGATGTCCATTGACTAGGACCTAAAGGAAGGATGGAGCACTCCAAAGGGGAAAATCTTCTTGGCCATTTCCTAAACGTCTTTCAGTGTTCACACAGAACTCCAAAATCTTTTGTACTCCAGAAGATGGAGGACCTAATTTCCTACCAAAGAGTCTTGCTACTTTGCAGCCAACAAGGAGTTAGTTTCTAAGGGAGGCAGTGTTTTCTGGGAAGGGTACAGACAGCAGCAGCAATGTCAAGGATGGTTCTTTGGTTCTTTTGGTAGGCATCCAAAGTCATCTAGAAAAGAGTAAGAAAATGTCTCTGCATTGCAGAGAATTTGTGTGACACTCTGAATATTTCTCAGAATGCCAGAGGAAGTCTTTGAGAAATGTACTAAACTACGGAAGTGGCAATGAGTCAGAGGATTTTCTTTGCATGTGTAGACATTGTTAGAAATTTGGAGACAGGGAGAGAGAGAGAGAAAAAAAAGATATCTGCTTGTAATTCCCAGATCTTAAAGTTAGTGTTTGAATTTATAAATATTTCTCCTAATGTTTTTCAACATAAAAACGTGTTTAACACCACAATAATTTTGCATTCTGCCTTTTGGGTTTACAAAAAAGAATTGTTCATGGTTTTCCTGACTTCACAATTACAGTAGTGAATAGCTACATTATTTTCTCTTTTGAAGACAAATAATAATTTATTTGAGTCCTCTACTCTTAGGCATTTTTTGTGATTATAACTAGTCATGCAAAGTAAAATTTAATGTGCCATATTTTGTGCTTCTTTTGAAATTACTTTTAGTATCCTTTCTGAGAACTTAATTCATTAGGTCAAGGTATTTTTGACTTTTAACCAAATTTCTTGCCAATAAGATGGGTTATTTTTAGTACAGCATCTTTCCCAAGTAGATCTTAATTGTATAAAGTTTGCCAATTGAATAGATGTTAAATGGAATTTGATTATTGTTAAAATTTTTATTGTGTGGATTAACCAGTGGTTTATGAAATATAATCCATCATCCTCTTAAAATTTTGGGATATGATGACTCTCAGAAAAAACCTATATTTGCCTTTTCCTAAAACTATTGATTTGACAAAATATAACATTTTCCTATATAGACTGCCTAGCATTTCATTTCCACTCTCATTATTTTATCTCTGTATTTATTCTACCTGTCCTTCATTATTTTACCTCTGTTTATTTCAACTATCATTATTTTACCTAAGATAAACCCCTTTCACCCAAAATAAATGGAAAGATCTAGTGAGAATGAATTCTTGGTGTATTTCCCTGGATTTTATTTCTCATTTTCTCTTTTGGCACATTAAATTATACTTGCACAGCAGAAAGTCATGTAGAAAGAAGATCTGACTGAGAAGTAAAATAAGCTATTTCTATTGCAGGTTCTCCTACCTTGCTGTGTCATATTCCGTGTCTAACAACCTCTTGGGATACACCTGGATCTCAATTAATCTAAGAAATTAGATGGTAAGTTTTAATGTTTTTTTCTGCTTTGAAAGTCTGGAAAAAGTAAAAAAGTTTGAAATTTGCTGATTTTGTGATTCTGATACATTGTCTTCTGTTTAAAATGAGGGAGGGCTTTCTATAGCTGTCAGAAGCCCACAATGAGGAGTTAAGAGTTGATGTTCACAGCACACATACAAGCTTAGTTTTGTATATAGATTTTTCATTATGAAATCATCTGTATGACTGAGGCAAGAGGAGGCATCTGCTAAGTAGTGCCCCATGGCGAAGATTTTTTTACATTTTAAAAAATATTTTACTGCAATATAGTTGACTTGCAAAGTTGTATTAATTTCAAATGTACAGCAAAATAATTCAGTTTTGCATATACATATATCCATAACTTTTCCAATTCCTTTCCCATGTAGGTTATTATACAGTATTGAGTTTATTTCCCTGTGCTATACAGAGGTCATTGTAGCCCATCTCTTTTGTGTATATTAGTGTGTATATATCAATCACGGTTCCCTAATTTAACCCCTTCTCCAACTCCACATTTTCCCCTTGGTAAATATAGGTTTGATTTCAAACTCTTTGAGTCTGTTTCTGTTTTGTAAGGTCTATTGTATCATTTTTATTACATTAATGATCCCATATAATATTTGCCCTTGACTTACTTCACTTAGTATGATAATTTCTAGGTCCATCCATGTGACTGCAAACCGCATCATTTCATTCTTTTTATGGCTGGGTAATATTCCATTGTATATATGTACCAGATCTTCTTTATCCAATCCTTTGTTGATGGTCATTTAGGTTGCTTTGATGTTTTGGTTATTGTAAATGAACATTGATGGACAGTGAATACTGGGGTGCACGTATCTTTTCAAATTATGGTTTTCTCTGGATGTATGCCCAGGAGTGGGGTTGCTATATCATATGGTAGTTCTACATGTATATAATTTTTTAAGAAATCTCCATACTTTTTATGCACAGTGGTTGTGCCAGCTTACATTCCCACCAACAGTGTGCAGGGTTTCCCATGGGGATGATTTTAATTTGAACTTAATTTTTAAGTTGTCACTTGAAATGTATTTTATCAAATTGTATCACAATGCAAGATTGAATTAACACTCATTGTGGGACTAGGTGGGAGGACATGTGATGGTAGAAAATAGAAACCATCAAAGCTCTCAGAATAGGTCATAGATATCATAGCTAAGAGAAGTTGTCTTGAGAAACCAGTGTACCATCAAGATCTTACACTCATACTGCTTTAAAAGCATTCAGTTCATCTTAGAGAAAAATTCTTTAATTTGTAATAGTATATAGTGTGACTAAAGAAGAGAATAAAATCATAGATTTAGTAGCAAATGAAAAACAGACAAAAACTCTGGATTCTTCTGTATTTTTTAAAATAATACTATCAACGTAAGGGTTATCAAAGATATGAGAAACAAAAATGCAGTTATCACAAAAAGTGTATCAACATGTAGATCAGGTTATATAACCAAAAATAAAAGGTAAAAATCACAAACACTGACTAAAGGAAGCTTAAATATGATACTTAAAAGTCATGGGCCATTTATGAATTAGTTCATTTGTGGTCAGTAACAATGGAAGCTGGTAATCAACATAGTATTCTGTTTTAATTTTTAGAAAACTTATTTTTTGATGTTGCATCTTAAAAAAAAGAAATATTGATAAGATTCTGTCACCTCGGGAAGTATAACAACATATAAATCCTTCACAGTTAAATTCTTTTAATTTTTCAAGGTTCTGAACTTATTTTTGTTGTTGTTAAATATAGCACACTTCTATAGCATTTAAATTCTTGCATTCAATTTTCTGTAAAAAGAATGTTCACATATTCTCTGAACATATTAAGAGGTTAAGAAACTTGGGATTAATTGAGAGACATCACCATTCATAATATTGTCTAGAAGTGATGATCAGTAAGACCAGGGGAAGTTCCTAAATAAAGATGAGTCACTCCCCAGAGAATGTGTCTATAAAAGACCAATGTTAAATTGTTTTAATAAAAGAATGTCACTAAACTATTTAATGGCTTGGAAAGAAAAATTAGGAAGTACTTCATAAATCTGATAGTCATTATGCTTTCCACACCTCCTTATTTTTCTTTGAAACATACAAAATGTTAAAATGAACCTAAAAACATCACCCAGTTGTTATTATTACAATTCTCCCAGATTCTCTGATCTTTTGACACTATGCCCGATGCTCTCACCATGTCTGCCTTGGAACTTCCTCCGTCTTCTGCCTACCATAGCTTACACATTTCTTCTCAACAGATTTCTGGGTGATAAGCTCACTTCTTTCTTCATTTGGCTTTTAATATGGGAAACCTTCTCCAAGTTTCACTGAGGAGATCCTCGTTGCTGTGGTAATTAGAGGAGTAAATGTGCTAAATATATTTTTGACAGCAAAGAACTCTGCCAGATAAATAAAGCAGCCCAGGTGTACCAGAAAAAGGGAAGTAGATACTCTAAGCAGCACTACTGGCTTTGTTTCCACAGTGGAGTTTCAAATCTGTTCCAAGCCTTTTCCTATACCTGGACAGTGACCTTCTATAGCACTTTGGAAAATTTAATTGGAACAATTCCATTAAATTGAGACTGAATCAGAAGATTCAGAAAGAGAGGTAGATTTAGATGGGAGTGAAAGCATACCAGTGCAACTCAACTGCCTGAAAAATATGTTAAAGGCTAACCTGCTTTTATATTTCCCCACAAGTATGGCTGTTAAGAAATTTACATCAAATGTATCTACCTCAGAATGCTAAAATTTGGATTAATATTTAAAACGTTAAATCACAAATTAATGACAAAAAACTGTGGAAAAGTTGCAATTAGATAAAATATTTCTTCAGTCTGAAAATGACTTTAAATGTGTGCAGAAATAAGCACCTCATCTTTTATCCTACCTGACCTCCTAGAATCAGGATTTGGTTTTCCTCATCTGTGTAACCTTCTGGGCACCCATGATAGCATGTGCTCAGAGCTTTTCATTTCCTAGGAGTAGTCACTTTACCTACCATGATGGTCTGAGTAGACCCAACTCATATCTCAGCTCCATCTCAGTAAATAGTCCAAGTTGAACTGATAAGATACTTTCCTGGGTAATTGGAATGGATGAAAATACCAACTTGGGCTGCTCACGATACTTTGAACTGGGGAACTGTAGTCCTGAGAACTTTGTTTTCCGTGTCCTAACATATGGATTGAGTAATGAGGAGCTAAAGGCTGCAGCAGATGAGTGAAAAACCACACAGAGAGTGTGTGTGTAAAATAGTAAAATAACAATGAGAAGAGACCTGATGCTGTTGTTGTCTGAGCAACCAAGTTTTCCTGACACTAAACTGTGACATTATTAGGATCTCTGAGACACTTATGTACTGCTATGGAAAATATCTATTTATTTTACAAATAACATGTGTGTGTGTGCCTGTGTGTTTTAATTCAAGTCTGTTTTGGTATTGAACAATCCAAAAGCACCCAAGAATGTAATTTACTGCTCTTCCTCCTTGCATTTCAACCGCATGTGATCTGAATACTTTTATTAAAGGAGTTAGCTTGAATTTCTCGTATCTGAACCCCAAGGAGGACTGATTCACAAATACTGACGGAAAGTATATACTCATTTAGTGTTTGAAAAGAATGAATGAATGAATAAAAACAAAGTATTAACATGCTGAAACCACATCTTCTGAGTCTTAAAAGAGATAATGAGTACCATTTTAAGAAATAGAAATAGTAAGAGATCCTGTCAATCAAGATAATACATAGGCTATGGTGGAAACAGGCAGTTTAAGTGGAGGATAAGATTCAAATGAAAGCACTTGATCTACAAGAATAGATGTTTTGTGGTGTTATGTTTAAGGGAAAAGGGAAAACAAATATGGTTGAGGGGCTTGGGAATGATGGAATCAGAGCTGTATTTTAGGACTATTCTGGAATCTATGTCTAACTTAGTAATTTGAACAGAGGGTAAAGGTGCCACAAATTGTTAAGATGCTCTTTGAATAGTTCAATTATAACCTGCCCAGGTTCTGAGCTGACAACAGGTAATTAGATAAATGAATGTCTTTGGAAGAAGCAAGTATAAAATTCCAGTGACAAAAGTGGAAAGAAAGGGGGAGTTTTAGATTTGTAGAGACATTCAGGGTCTTATGGACTAGTTGTCATTCCGTAGAGAAGATCTCAGAAATCAAAGCAAATGCCATTTTTGAAGACATGCATATACTTTGTCAAATCCATTTTAGACATGGAATTTCAGACGTCCAGAGTGAAGGTGACCGATAGGCAGTCAGAACCCATAAATGGGTTTGAGAAGATATCTTTGAAATATAGAATGATAAATAAAATTTTAGTATTGAATAAATAGAACAATTAATTACTCCATTCTTTTCCAAGATAATATAAACCTAGCACCTTTCTATGGGGTAGATAAAAATTCAGAATTCAGAATTACATACCTGTACTTCTGAAACCCTGAAATACATGCATGCTTCATTTACATTTATTTTTTACTGAAATATGAGATGTCAAATCCAAATTTTCCCTTACCGTGACAATGTTACTCATAACTGGAGTGATAAAAATGCTTACTGTTAAATATATTCTCCCACAAAACTCAGTCTTATCCTGGCTCACCTAGGGCCAGGACAAGATAAATGCCCTGACAGATTAATAATTTTACAACTGGTATGGAAAACACTTGTACACCCAAGAACACATAGTCATAAATACTTATTTTCTATTTTTAGAACTTTACCTCTTTCAATATATTTGTTATTTATTCACCTTCTTCTTTAACCACCTCTCCCAAGTCAGACTTTGCCTAAGAATATTCAAGAAGGTGTTACAAAATAGGATTACAAAAAAGAAGATGGAGTTGTTTGTATTTCATAGAATATAGCATTTCACTTTAAAAACCCATTTAGCTACATCTGTCTTCTTTGTATGTCCCTTCATCTAAGCTACCATGTCCCTCCCTGCCATATATTGTCTTCTAGGACTTTGCCTTCCTTAATCCTGCCCTCGTTGGGAAATTCCACACACACACCCATGCCTCTTACATGAACAAGGAGTTAACTCTGCCCCCATTTCTATTGCCACAGTTGCCTACCTCCACTCACAATTTAAAAAGTCTTCAAGTGTTGCATAAGCCATTACCCAGAAGATAATGATTTTGAGATCAGCAAAGCCAAGAATCCTTAGCTTCCAAGATCTGATTTTCTTGAAAGAAAATGAGAATTAAAAATGACAGATGCCTTTTTTTCTTGACCAATCTTCAAAATATTTTTAAGGATTTATTTTATGCACTGAAAGAAATGAAGTCAATTTATTTTTCATCAGCTACGTTGGAGTTGTGTATTGAAACCCAAATCGATTGACACTGTATTGCAGATTAATTCCTACAGTGTTTTATTTGCCCTACTAGCCCATCCCTCAGTCACACTCTAGGTTCAGCTAACTGGCAACACTCTACTGCAGAAGGTGTGACTGAGAATCCAGTGCTGTCAGATGAAACAAATGTTGTTCCAATTCCTGAGCTTTTAATAGCCTGTGTTTATTTTAATGTATTCATCTTCTAGATCAAGACCAAGCTAACAACTTTATTAGACAGAAGACTTTACCGGATAGGTAGCCATGTACTTCTACCCATAGATGAACTCTCTCATCAAATTAGGAAAAAGATTTGTTATAAAGTGTCAAAGCACAGTCTGTTATTAAAAACTGTATCACAGAAAAGAGATGGATTTTCGGAGAATATAGGCTTCTGGCAATTGGCATCCTCTCTTTCTTCTCTTCTTCCTTCTTTCTTTCCCATAAAGAATTTGCAGAAAATACAGAAGTATGTGCTTCCAAATACTAATTAGGCTGATAGAGAGAGATGTGAGATTTTCATTGTGAAAACATCTTGGTTTTAAGGGTAAAAATATATATTTGGTGATATAATCATCCTAGACTGGGAGTACTTCATATCTGCACATGCTGAGTAATGTATAAGTTCTTTTTATGTATCATTTTATTCGTTCATTCCTTCAACATCACTTAAAGAGCTACTCTACGCCAGGTGTTAATTAATCATTGGAAAATAGCTTATTTCATAATTTAGTAAGGAAAGTTAAAAAAAACATACATTTGGAGTTTGTACTATGACACAATGGATTAAGAATCTGAATGCAGCAACTAGGGTTGCTGTGGAGTCATGGGTTCAATCCCTGGCCTGGAGCAGTGGGTTAAAGTTTCCTGCATTGCTGCAGCTTGGATTCAGTCTCTGGCTCAGGAACTTCCATATGCTGTGGGTGTGGCCATACAAAAATAGTTTTAAAAAAATTTTTAAATAAAAAAACATAAATTAGTAATGAGACAGCCTAATGGGCATTGTACTGGGCAAGTTCCAGTGTAGACACCAGGCTCACCCCTAAAGTTTGTGAGGCCTGAAGCAAGAATACACATGGAGGCCTATGCACCTTATTTTTTAAACATTAAAGATGTAAATCTAAATATTTAATAAATCTAACAATCATTTAATAAAATATTGAAACTTGACAAATGTACAGTCATTACAAAAAAGTGCTTGCTGACTTGCTTATTTTTTGCTCTCTTAATCTTCTCTTCTAATCAGCTGGGAAATTCACATGACAAAATTCTACTTTTCATCTTTCTCGTGTAGAGAGTGGGAAGGCTCATTTAACCCTGTCCAGGTATAGCTACTGGCCACCCAACAATGCCATCTCACCTATTCCTGCTGGGTTTCTTCTTGACCCAGTCTAAGCCAGGACGTATCCAACCGTAAGGCACTTACTTCTGCATGCCTTTTAGGAACCTGATGCATAAAAGCCAGGTTCAGATTTTAAATTCTTCTTAGTAGCGCAGCAAGAACATGCTCTTGACTCAGTCTCTTCCCTCTCCATCTCTAGGCCCACGCCACTTCTCTACTGGTCTCCTTCACATCTCCGTACAACCAAGACCACACTCAGTAGTTCCAGCCACAAACCCCTACTCATACTTGAAAGATTTCCCTCCAGAGGTTCAGTTTGAGGAAATAGCCAGCGCAGTTCCCAGAAATACATTTGGGCCTATCTGGGTGTGGGATTCTGCAGTCCTGGGAGAGTGGTCTAAAAAGGGAGAGATAGGCTTCAGGTAGGAATGTCCCCAGAGCATTCAGACTCCACCCTTCATAAGAAGAAGAATTGATGGAATGAGATTCTCTGATGCCAGAGCCATGTGCTGGATCTAAGACTGCAGTCAAATACAAGAGCCACTAGCATGGCTATTCAGTTTAACTTGATTAGAATTAAAAGTAAAAGTTCAGTGCCTCATTCTCACTAGCCATATGTCAAGTGTTCAGTAGTGACAAGTAGCCAATGGCTACCACCTCTCACAGTGCTGCTATAGACAATCTAACTCATTAAAGAAAGTTCTATTGGACAGGACTGAAATAGGCTATTCTCCAGCAATTTGGTTTGACAGAGCTGCTACTGAAATGTTTTCTTTCAAATAAGTTAGAATCCTGTATTCATAGATTATTGGTTTAGAACAAGTTGTCACACTAAAGGAAATTAAGAAAAAAGAAGGTGGCAAAAGCACGTTAGGATGGAGGAGTAAATTTACAATTTATCAGGATTTTGGAACTTGGCTTTTATAGAAAACCTTAGATTCTCTGTTATACCCTCTGGAATAATCATTTAGCATATGAACATGAAACAGCCAAGCTTAAATAATGCGCATGTATTTATCAGGTGGTCAGAGTCCCACAGGCTCTGGAGAGCTAATATCAATTAGAAATTTGGTAATGTAACAGAGAAAAGGTCAACACAGTCTGACAATTAACCCAGCTAAGTGTAGCAGAGGCCAGGAGGAAAAAAATTTTTCCTGCCCCTACCATTATTTCAGAGTTAAAAGTAGTCTTACACCTTTAGAAATAAATATGTATAAAAATACTGAATTTATGTATTTTAGTACCACTGAAGTATAGTTGCATTTAAGTGCAATGTCATTGTATAAGAGAACACTTGGGTTATGTCCTTTAAGGGAAAAAATAGAGCTTGGCTGAGGCACATAATAAAATGGAGTCATAAGGCATTTCTATATGCTCTAAAATATAACTTCCTTGAAACTATTCCTTGAGTAGAGTGAATACTTAAGCCCAGGAATTCGCATTGTGGCTCTGCAGGTTAAGCACCTGACATAGTATCCGTGAGGATCTAAGTTCCATTCTTGGCCTGGCTCAGCAGGTTAAGGATCCAGCATTGCCACAAGCCACGGTGTAGGTCAGAGATGCAGCTTATATCTAGTGTTGCTATGGCTGTGGTGTAGGCCCCAGCTGCAGCTCCAATTTGACCCCTAGCCTGGAAACTTCCATATGCTGCAGTAAGGCCATTAAAACAAACAAACAAACAAACAAACTAAAGCCCAAACAGCTAAGATTGAGAGTAAAGTCCTGTCTCAGGAGGCTCTCTGCATACTGAGTCTCTGTAGTCATAGCTGGCTATTTCTTCCCCAGTGACTCCAGACCTCTTTCAGGACCAGATAGTGATGTTCTCTTGATGTCTGTGATAGTTAATTTTATGTGTCCACTTGGCTGGAACACAGCACGCAGATGTTTGGTAAAACATTAGTCTAGAAGTTGTGGTGAAGGTATTTTTTGGGTGCATTAATATTTACAATCGGTTGGCTTTACTTAAAGCAGATTGCCCTCCCTAATGTGAGCTTTCCAATCAGTTGAAGGCCTTGAGAGTAAAGACAGAGTTTGCCCAGTAAGGAAGGAATTCTCCTCAGAAGTGCAATATTAGACACTCTTCCTGAGTTTCCAGCCAGCAGCCCTTCAGAAGTTTGGATTCAAGACTGCAACGTTAACTCTGAAATGAATTTCCAGCCTGCTGGCCTACCCTGCAGATTTCAGACATGTCAGGCCCCATACCTGTAGTGAATACAGTGTCTTTGTATAGGTGTTTCATCTTCTGATAACATTTTCACCACCATAACCCCTCCACACACTCCCTATTTGTCCAACCCCCATTCATCTTCATTTCTCCCTTTCAAAGTCATTTCCTCCAGGAAGCATCCAAGACTGCACTAGGTACCTTTCATAAGTGTTCCCAAAATGCCCCTAAAACTCACTATCTTAATCCTTATGATGTGGCAGTACAACTATTATAGGTTTTAAGAAGGCAATGATTTCTTTTGTAGTTTTCACAAACCACCAGTATCTTGAGCAGAGTAAATTCTCATTAAATTTGTGATGATAAAGTGAGTTAATTAATAAATGGATGGGTGAACAAAGGAATGGGTATAATGACAGGATAAGAAATACAAGCAAAAATATCATGAGAGAAACAAAAGATTTTGCCAGAATATTTATGGGCTGAATTTGTGGAAGAAGATCAAAGGCCTGACCACAGGAAATAGCTATGAGATGGGAAAATACTGATGTGGCAGATAGAAACTGTTATTATTACCATCCCCTAATGCCAGCTATGTCCTTGACATGTGCAGGCTTTTTCTAACCACTTACACGGCTATTAGGTGACAGAAGCATGATCTAGCCGGTTCTGATGGACCCAGTTCCTGAGCTTAATAATAACCTTATGATATTGCCTCTGACCCCCAGAAAGAAACAGATTCTTAAGGAAAGCCGGAGACCCAAATTCTGAAGTGACAACTCTCCAGTAGTAGCAACTGAATGCTGTTTTCATGTGTTAACTAAAGCTTTAAATTGCTAGTAACTTTTCTTTTCCAAGGACTCTTCCACCAATAAAGCTTGCTGTTAATTCCATAATCATAACTATCCATTATGGTCATGTACATATGAAATTACCTAAACAAATAAAAGCCCTCAGAAAAGCAGTTGTTCTCAGGTAAATTGAAGGGGGAAATATCTGTTTATCATGAAATATTTATTAATGTAAAATGGACTGAAAGTGATGTTATTCAGCGTGAAATTATGTAGCCTGATCCTGAAATATTTTTAAAAGTAATCAAGAACATTCCATCTGCACCCACTGATTCATAATAACTATGAATTCACTTTTCCATATGAGAAATTACATTTTAAATTTATGATATGTTTCTATGACACAGACAGTTGCCATAGCTGAGACCTATCTGAGTGGTTTGTGGCCACCAAGCAATGCAAAATGGATGGAATGATGCCAGATTTAAGAATTCTTCATGTAATTAGATGAAAATTTAAAATTAAATGGCTTCTTGAAGAAGCGAAAAAAGACTACCAAGAAATATTATACATGAGAATAATGTTATATGCATCATATATATGGTAGAAGTACCTTGATTATCATTTTCAATTCAATAAAAGTAAAATCCATTGTTAAAATTAATCCATTTTTGTCACTTCACTTATTATTCCTATATGTGAATTTTATTGACTAAATGGTTAAATGTACACACCCAAAACATAAAAAATAAAAGTCAGTACTTAACAGATCTCAAGATAGTAAAATCTTATTAAAGCATAAAAGTAATTAGAATAATCACAAAATGAATAAAAGTATAAACACTAAAATACAAAAAATTAAACTTCCAGGCACCAACTTGTAATATTAGTAAGAAGTAAGACAATAGATTAAAACCTTTAATATGTAAATAATTGCTTTCATCAGTAGGATACCTTGATTGATAGTAATTCCTTACTAAAAAAGTGGTCAAATGAGTAGAAAATAAATATGCAAAGAAATGTAAGAGATGAAATGCATGTCATTAAAAAGCAAAATCACATTAGTAGTCAAATTAAATTTAAAACAATAGATATTATATTTACTTATCAAATTAGCTAAGACCAAGAATATTTGAGATCTAAATCTCATGTGCCTGCAGTGAGATAGACAAGTCATATATTGCTGACAGCAGCACAAATTAGAAGATTTTGGTGGATATTAATACAACAATATGAATCAGAATCCTTAAAAACCATCAAACTCTTTGACTTGATAGTTTTGCTTCCCTGAATATATTCTGGGGAGAATATTAGCAGTGCTGAATAAATATACATGTATAACCATTACAAAATTTTTATTATAGCAAGAAACTAGAACCCAAATGAAAATCCAACATTAGGCGAATATTTACAAAAGTAAGTATATCATAACCCTCTTAAGTGGTCTGTTCTTGATTATTTGAGCTTGGCCTGGAGTAGGGTTAGATAAAGGAATAGTGGGAACAGGAGTCCACCTATTTAGGGAGAATTTTCCACTAGGTATCTTTACATTATTTATTTATTATTTTTTTTGGAGAAATGAGGCCCCAATTCTGATGTAACAAACATACCTAAAGCAGTAGCACCACTTCAGAAAAAGTTTTCTTCAAAGGGATAAAAAAGTGGGGTTCTGCTTAAAGTAAGGTTTTTACCAGTTGATTGGTTTTATGCAGGTAATGGTCTTGAGATGTAACTCAGTTAAAGTTATTATTGTTCAAAAAACACAGTGCCCAAGAGAGAGAAAAATAGGTGGGGGAGGGAAAGTGATCACAAGGAAGTTAAATCATGTCACAAAGTGCACTATTATTTTTCCATGTGTTACCAGTCACACCTCTCTGTTAAAAAATGCTCTGTCTGAGAGTCACCTGTACTGGGGCTGGAGTTGGTGAGTGGGGATGATGGATGGCTGGGCTGCTGCCATTTCTCCCTTTTCTTTGGTGAGTCTGGTGAGAAGATGCTCTTTTAGCATGAACCCTGGGGAATGGGTGAGGAATGACTTCCAATACACTGAGCCTTAATATTTTGCAAGATAGCTCAACAACTTGTCTGCAAATGAATATCAAGCAATCAATAAAGGCTGCTTTTGAGTAGTATCCAATTTACATGGGAAATTTTTTTTAGACTTAAAAAAAAAGCTTTACTATCTCAATAGTGTCCTTTTTAAAGTTCTTGGTATTACTTATATAAGTTTTATTTCCAGATTCATGGTCCCTCCCCAGTTGCCCTTTTTTCTGTTATAAAGTTCATGAAACTGATTCCTATCTTTAGCAGTACCCCTTTTTAAAAATGTATTTACATACCAAAGGGGACATGTCAGGGGGAGTGAGGGATGGACTGGCGTTTTGAGTGGAAATGTTCTACAATTAGGTTGTGACGATGGTTGTACAACTATAAATATAATAAAATTCATAAAAAGAAAAAATATATTCTTTTATATTTCTTATATCCCCCTTTCCTATTTGAGATTTAATATAGTGTTCCATACTTACTAACTTGAGTTGAATGGTTTTTAGTTTTTTTCTTTCCTGGTTCTCATTTAAGGCTAAATATTTCCTCTCAATACTGCATTAGCTGCACTCAAAATTTTAACGTGTAGTATTTTATTGTGACTCAAAAAATCGTAATTTGCATATCCCTCTTCTTTTATATTTCCAAATATATGCTTTTTAAAAAAGATTTTCTCTTGTCGATTTCTAACTTACTACTTACTAAGATGGTTTCTGCAACTTAGTATGTAGTCCATTTAAAAATTTTTGTGTACATAAAAGAAATATGTTCATACCTTATTTATCTTAGCATTCTATTAGACTGAGGTTCTTTATTGGTTATTTCAGCTCATATCCATTTGATAATAGATCTTTCTGCTGTAAATATTGATTTTTCAAATTCTCTTAGTAATTCTGAATTTTTTTCCTTATTTTTTTTGAACCAATGATATAAGAACATGTTTAGTGTAAGTGCTGTGTTTTACAAATTCTTTCCCTTATGACAAACTAGATCCTTAAAATAATTATTGCGATAAATGTAATAGCAAATACTTTAATTAAAATAGCTGTAAGTATTTGTTATTTGCTGCGGTAAGTTTTCTTTTGGTAATTTACTAATTTATTTGGACTTATTTCTGCCATTCTATGTTGTCTTTTTTATTAAAATCTTTATTTTACAATTTTTGTTCTCTTTGCTACCCTCCTTTAAATCATTTCAATAATCAATTCTCATCTCTCACTTTATTTTCATGTGTTAAATGGGCATCTTTGACATTAACCTGTATGCTCAAGATAAAACCTATAATCAATCAGTAACTCAATTCCCCTTTCAAAAACTCAAGGTACTTTAGAACATTTTAACCTTTACTCTCTCCTTACTTTTTTCTAATTAATTGTATTCCAATATTTTAGGTACTTCTTGTTTAAAAGAATAAAAAATAACAATAACCACAATTAGTAGCCATAATAATAATAAGATTATTATTTTTTTATTATAATGGTTGTTTTCTCTTTTGTTTTATTAATTCAAGATTTTGGGGTGCTAGTCAGTGGTGTACCAAGAATGGGACATTGGGTCCAATCAATGGTGTGTTGTCTATAGAGAAATGGAAACAATATATAAACAATAATGAACCAGTCTACTTTTTGTCATCACCAATTAACAGCATGTACTACAGTTCTAATCCATTTGTTACCGGTTACATCTCTCTGATCAAAAATGCTCAGTCTAAGAGCTGCCTATACTGGGGCTAGAGTACAGGTAATGATAAAAATATTCCTCCTTGAAAAAACCTTTGGTGGTTTAAGTGCTAAGTAACTGTTGCAGTTACTGTTGAGTTTTAAATATCACACACACACACACACACACACACACACACACACACAACCTGTGCTTAATTTAGGACATTTTACTACTGACCTTAATGTTTAATGAACATTATATTCCATGTGGAAGTTAATTTGGAGAACTCTAAATTGTATGGTGGACCTCCACTTACATGACCTCAGCTACCTGCATTTACTTAGAAATGAGCTCATAGGTTTGGAATTATTTTTTTCTCTTTTTCAGTACAACTGGTATATACATCTGAATGTAAACTATTTTCAAAACTAAATAAGGATAGTACAGTGATTGTACAGATGCTGAAACAGAACTTATTTCAATTCTGCATTCTGTGTGGAGCTCTTGATGAGAAACTTGTAGAGCTTCCTCTGGGAAGTATTTCTTTGAATGCTTTTTCTCCCTTATTCAAAAAAGATATTAATGGACTTAAGCATTATGAACCCATTACTTTTTTATTTTATACATCATTTATTTTATTTTTTGGGATTGATTTCATATAGAAAGTTCAGTGAAAGAAATTTTCATTGTCTGCATTTCTTCCTTAGCTAGTATCATTGTCATGACATTTCATAACTGTCACTGAGAATATTTGTAATATAGAAGAGGAATCTGTGAAAAAAAAGAGAAAGAGAGAAGGAAAGATGTACTGCGTGTCAAATGTGCTAGATACAACACTGGTGCTCATGTTCCTGTTAGTTGTATGCAATGGCTCCCTTTCAAGAAGTATTATTTCCTTTTTGGGTCTGTATGCAGGGACTGTAAGCTTCCTTGAAGACAGTGTGGTGTCTTCTGACAGCATCTCTGATGCCCTGTGTTAGAGGTAAGCCCCCTAAGAATACAACTCCTATTTGCTTAGCTTAGGCAGCATTCCTTATGTAGGTATATTGTCAAGGAATATTGACACTTAATGAGTTTGGAAAACATAGGCCTCATACCAGATTATAGTGCAAGCTTAGTTCTTTCAAATCCCCATACAGATTTTTTTTTTTTTAATACATAATTTCAAAGAGTCTTGAGGAGGTCACTTATCTGGGCCAGTGGGTGGCATTTATAGTCCTCTGTTCATAGAGGCTGTGCTTTACATGTGCATACTCTGCAGGGATCTTCTCTCCTCTTCCAGCTCGTGAGAGCCCAAGGCTATGTCTCCTGTCCCTACAGGGGACACTCAATTTCCAGACTCTAGTTTCCACAATTTCAGTCAAGACCTTTAGCTCCCTCAACGTCATTGCTCCCTCTTCTACCTGTGTGCTTACAGATTTACCACTCTGGTTGGCATTGATCTAGTTTCATAACATGTCTAACATTTTGTTGTGTTTGGAATAGCCAAGTTCATAACAAATCCTCTTATTATGATATGATGTGGAAGTCCCAGAAGAAGAGTTATATAATAAAGTATTTTATAGTTATGAAAAAAAAAAGCAGTTTACAAAAAGATATATGTAGTGGCCTATATCTGCTGTGTGTGTTTGCATGCGCGTGTGTGTGTTGTGTGTGTATATGTTTTTGCAAGGCAGGAAAGGATATAAAACACAGTCATACAAAAATCTCTGGAAGATGTAATCATGTGGGGTGTATATCTTTCAGCTCTATAATTTCTCTGATATGTATATCACTTTTATGAAGAAAATATAAATAGAAAAATACAGAAATATATTTCTGTCTTTTGTTTTGGCTTAATATTTCAAGCTAATATTGCAACAATGCTTTTGAAAGAAGAAATTTAATTTGTTCAGGTTTTTCTTACTGATACAAATTAGAAAAGGGGAATTAAGTGTGAAAATAGAGAAAAAGTCAAGTTATTTACCTTGATGAGAGTACTAGAATTTTAAAATTCAGACTTAGGAAAGGTAAAAGAACTCTATGTCTGTCTGCTATTCACGAAGCAGCTAAAATGCAGATGAAAGAAATGATGGAACAGCTCAAAAGGTCCCGGTAAATTCTAATGTGTTCCATACAGAAAGAGTTTGGATATGTCCAGAGTTATATCTGATGAGGAGATGATTTCTTCATTTGATTGGATTTCACTGACTTCCCACTCTCTGTTAAGCAGTCTTCTAAGTATTAAGGGGTTAGAGGTTTAAAAAAAGAAATAAACAAGCAGGCGAAGCAAGCCCTTTCTCATGGAATTTATCTTCCCATGGGATTAGGGCAATGCCCATGGGTGCAAGTGGAGGACTTCACATGCAGGACAGTGGGATTTCAGGATGCTGCAATGCCGAAGGTAAAGATGTCACTCTAGGACATTTGGCCTCCTGGTGAAGCTGACCCTAGTTTGGCTGTGGAATGCAGAAGGGTCTGGATCCTCATGAATACTGAGTAAAACTGAAGTGTAAAAGGCTCAGGTGCAGCAATAATTTATGTTTCTGATTCCTTAATACCCACCTTGAATAGACACAAGTTTCAGACCTGAACAATGGCATTAGGTCCTCTGTAGGCCAGGGGAAAACACACCAGCTCTGCTCTTGGGCTCCTGCTTCACATGACAAAGTAAACCGAAATTTAATGATAATTAAATTTTTAACTAATTAATAATTTAATATTAAAATGAACATGTGGGGAATTCCCGTCATGGCTCAGCAATAGTGAAACCGACTAGTATCCATGAGGATGCAGGTTTGATCCCTGGCCTCACTCAGTGGGTTATAAGAATCTGGCATTGCCGTGAGCCGTGCTGTAGGTAGCAGAGGTGGCTTGGATCAC
This sequence comes from Catagonus wagneri, assembly GCA_004024745.2. NCBI lineage: Eukaryota > Metazoa > Chordata > Mammalia > Artiodactyla > Tayassuidae > Catagonus > Catagonus wagneri. The sequence goes on from PVHT020000180.1 coordinate 11,844,801, forward strand.
ATATTGCTGTGGCTGTGGTATTGGCTGGCAGCTGCAGCTCTGATTTGACCCGTAGCCTGGAAACTTCCATATGCATAGCAGGAGCAGCCCTAAAAAGCAGAAAAAAAAAAAAAAAGATGTGCACAGTACATATAAGAAAACATTAAACAAGTGCTGTTCTACTGGGTACAGGAACTAACTTGCATCACCAAATGCCGCATATATTAGAGCATCCATTTTCCATCCAAACAGGAAGCTATACTCAGCTTCACTATACGTGGTATTTATTCCTTTACTCACCCATGCAATGAAAAATTGTAATATATAATATGGATTTCAAGATTTAGTAGATTCTTCTAAATTTGAAGAGAAAGTTTAAATAATGCCATATTTTTTAATTTGCAAAAGGATGTAATAATGATCACTTCATAGAAACATGGTAAAAATTAGAATGAGAAAATGTAGCTTTTATTAGTATTATCATAATTTTCAATATTCCTGAGGATATTCCAATTTCTTAAAAATATATATATATATGCCCTTAAAATGTTAAATAACTTGTTAAGTAACTCTTCACTATATCTCAATATAGTATATACAATTTCAGTCAAAATGTTTTTCATAAGGAAATATCTAGAACACTTAAATTCATTTTGTATCATATCACAAATGTGTCTTCCTTATAGTTATACTTACATATCTTTTGTGTCACATCCCCGCATTTAAAACCAAAACTGAAGAATAAAAATCCACCTTCTACAGCACAGTTCTTTCATGATATATAAAGTGATTCAGTTATTTTTGTTAACAGAGCCAAGCAGACCCCAGTAAGATGTGTTGACAGTCATTTTCTAGTCAGACTTTCAACTTTTCAATAAATATAAAAATTTCTATGATCTATTTCCGTTCTCCAAGTGCATTAAAAAGTCATTCCTGTAAAAAGTATTATTGAAATATATTTTAAAGTCCCTACATACACAGCAATGCTGGATGGATCCTTAACCCACTAAGCGAGGTCAGGGATGGAACCTGCTTTTTCATGGTTACTAGTCAGATTCGTCTGCTGAGCCATGACGGAACTCCCACCCCTTCTGCTTTAAGGCAGAGCCATTCCTCTTTTCTGTTTCTTCCTTGAACCTTCTGCCTAAGCCACTCCTGAGGCAGCATCCTGAGCAGAAATAACCTTTTAATTAGTTAGAAGACCACTAATGTCAACGTTAGCATTCTCTAGACATTGGTATTTTTTTTTTGTCTAAAAATTTTTGTCTTTGATTGTCCCTCCTTGGTATCCTAATTTTCTTCTTATAGATACAGAGCCTATGGATTTTACTATTATAGTAAAAAAAAACAAAAACAAAAACAGAGGAGTTAAAGAAGTAATAAATTTGTGGTTAAAATACCAAGGAAATGATCTTATTCCTAAATAATCTTCCCAAATCATAACTCTTTCAGACTACAAGTTTGTCTTCATTTTTTCTTCCTCAGCATCTAACTTCACCCGCATGTTGGTCCAGCTTTACTGAGCTTCCATTCACCCCTCCCAGCATTGCCAATGACTAAGATAAAGCTCACCCACCAGCAACAGTATAGTTCATAAAGCTCAGGTTATAGAGATGCAGGGCAATGGGAGCTAGGCCCTTTTATGTACAATAAGAAAACCTGGACCCGTGTTACTATTCACAAAATAGTCCCAAGGTTTCCAAGCTTCTTGAAGTTCGTGAGTTGCATAAGACTAATTCTAGTCCATCCATGTGATCAGACCAATGTATGACATTTGGGAGCCAGGACAGCAATGTATCATACACAAATCTCCAGTACCTCTCCTCCTTTGCAGCAGTGGGGGGAGGGGGTTGAATTTCAGATTTAAGGAAACAGCAGTTTCCAGCACCCATTTCTAAATATACCTTCAGCTATTCTCAATAGAACCATTCACTGCACATTCATAAAATCCTATATTAAGAAATCCTCAAGATCATCATTCCATACCTCGAGGGGCCTCCCTGACCATTTAAGTCAACACTTAATTTCCTAGATTGTCTTAAATGAGAGAAGCAACACCCCTGTTCTCTTAAGTAACTGATTCATAGTCAGCCTTATTTCAGCCATTTTATTTTTCAGTAGAATGACACAACTACAAAGAAATGGAACCCTAAGATACATGTTCTGATTTCTCACTAGGAAGATTTGCTAAAGCAATTTCTAATCCTTTTATGATTTTACTTGCTATAGCTGTGTTCTAATATATTCTTCCCCAAAATAGATTTTAAAAAGCCCAAAATTATTTTTATTGAATTTGTAGTTAAAATAATATAAAGAATAAATTGTGACTTTTTCCACCCTTCACTATTAAATTAAATACCTTAAATCTGTTCTATATATGAAGTGTAAAATTCAAAAAAACAATAATACAAAACACATTATCTTAGGCTTGCCATGCTACTATCATGACTCAGCTCTTAAAGGAAAGAAAAAAATCCCTTGCCACCTATTTTGATAAGAACAAGTAGAGTGTAGATGAATGCAATGGGGGAAGAAAAGACATATAAATAACAGTCTTTCAAACTTCTGTTCACTAATATTGTTTTTGTCATTGCAATTGCACAATGAAATATGAAAGTTCAATTTCCTCTTCATTTCCTTTTAATAAAACTTCTGTTCATTTCATTTCTGAAAGAAGACTGAATCTAAATTACTTTGACTTCTCTTGGCCTAACTATGGCAAATGCTTCCAGACATGAAAATGGAGGCCTTTTTGAGCATCAACCATGGAAATAAAGAGGTATAACCTCCAGTCTCTATGTACCATGCTGGATCTTCCTTTCCTACATTAGCAGTGAGTGCCAACTGCACATTATATTGTAATCCATGTTCCATCTCTTAACCACACCATTTGCAGAAAAACAGAATATCTACAAAGGGCCCGTGTTTGTTTGTTTTTTTCTCATCCATTCCACAGTAGGCTTACTTCCTAATAGCAGAAGAAAATAGAGTCTTTTTGAGGCAGATGGCATTTGAATTCCCATGTGATGTCAAAAATATTTTGATGGACATCCATACTACGGGTTAAGTTTTGTTCCTCAAAATTCATATGTTGTTGGAGTTCCCTTCGTGGCTCAGCAGAAACAAATCTGACTAGTATTGTGAGGGTGTGGGTGTGATCCCTGGCCTCGCTGAGTGGATTAAGGATCCGACATTGCCAAGAGCTCTGGTGTAGGTCGCAGTCACTGCTTGGATCTGGCATTGCTGTGGCTGTGGTGTAGGAGCTATAGCTCCAGTTCAGCCCCTAGCCTGGGAACATCCATTTCCATGAGTGTGGTCCTAAAAAGACAAAAAAAAAATGTTGAAATCCTTACTTTAGCACCTTAGAACATAACCTTATTTAGAAATAGGATTGTTGCCAATGAAATGAATTAAAATGATTTCATTCTAAAGTAAAGTGAGCCCCTAGTCCAATATGATTGGTATTCTTATAAAAAGGGGAGATTTAAAGACAGAGACACACACTAGGAAAATATCATGCAAAAACTGAAATTAGGCTGCCACAAGTTAAGAAACTACTGGACACTAGGAGAGAATCTTTGAATACATCCTTCCCTTCTATTTGCAGGAGCATGATCTTGCCAACATCTTTATCTCAGACTTCCAGACTCTAGGACAGTAAGACAATAAATGTCTGTTGTTTAAGCCACTCAGTTTGTGGTACATTATTACAACAACCCTAGGAAACTAAGTAAGCCCAGAATACCTCAAACAACTTATCGACTTTCCTTGCCATCTTATTGCTTAAGAAAAACCAAAACAAAAAACAAGTTCTTTGGCATGGCTTTGAAAGAGCCCTTGTTACATTTCTTCCACATGGTTTGACTTTTAAAATATCAATCCTTATTCTCCTAAAAGTGTCTCCTTCTTATACCTCAGGCCTTTGAATGTGGAATTCCTTCTAAATATGCTAGGTAGTATATGGTCTAACCTTCATACAATTTTTATTATATTCCAGCAAGGTATTTTCATGGGCATGAACTAAAGATGAGCTATGTCCTCTAAATTAATTAAGGATAATAATAACAATATGAAGGCCTATGTTCAGTGAAAAAGCATTATAGTAAATTGATTGGAGGCTAAATAAGATCAAAAACCTTTGGATTAGGGGTAATAGAAGAGTGAGATAGAAAGATGGCTAAGGATAGTACTGTACTTGAAATCAAGATTGCAAATGATGCAGTTATCAGTGATGTCTCAGCTATGATGATGAGAATGTGCTCCAGAGGTGAGAAACAGTAGGCTAATATAAAAATGAGTTCAGGGACTCCTCAGATCAGGGTGTTATGAACATGGATGCTGAATTTTCTAAAATTAATAAGGAACAGTGTTGAGTACTATATAAGAGTCTAATGGTTAAAATGTGTAAAGAATGAGTGGAAGTGACCAAAAAGCTAATGATGGGGGAGTGAGTAGAATGATCTGATCTTATGTCTTTCAAAAGAACTCAGGTTATAGGGCAGGAAGGAAAGAAAATGGTCTAGATTAGCAATGAAAAACAAGAAGTCCCATAAAGTCCCCATGGGAATCGTGGAGTAGAAGAAAAATGAAATAGTTTCAAACCCTCCAAATACCATATAAAAAACAGAACAGTGAGATTGCAAAACCAAAATTGATAGATGACATTTACAACAAAACTAGGTGACAAAATATGAGCCCTAAAAACTAAAATTCAAGTGAGTGAGGAAAACCACCAGTGGCCACCACACCTGCATGACATCTGGATTGGGAGAGGGAAGGAGGAACCACGTAGGGAACATTGACCAAAAGTAGCCAATAGATGTTCACTAGAGAGCAGCACCTGAAACTGGGAGGCACTTTGATTTTTTGACTAGCAGGGCTTCCACCTAGGAAAGTTTAAAGTGTCTCAAGGGGTGGGAGCAGTCTATCCCCCGTAAACTTCCAAACCTGACCTCCCGTGTTCCTTGCTTAGAGATGCACACTCATTTTTTATTCCATCTGCTCTCCTCTATCCACATCACAACCTCTCATACATTGTCAACTTTTTGAGCTTACAAAAGACTATACAGAACCTTGGAACCCAGTCCTCTTGCTCTCTGCTTTTTTTTTCCCCCGCCTCCCAGAGCTATTTTAACTTCATTTTTTGTGATTAGATGGATTTGGAAGAAAAAGTTGGGGAAACTGAAGAGTGGAATTCAAGCAGTGCCTCCAAGTTTAATTAAGTTTTGCTTACAAAAAGGAAAGCAGACCAAAGCCAATGAACACTAAGGAAAAAACAGATCACTCCCAAAGGATGCATATCAGGTAAGAATCAATTCAGAGCCTATATCTGGTGTCAACCATTTGACATTGATAATGTGTCAACATTATCAATAAGATTTATCCATAGGGGCAGGAGGAAAGTTAATCAACAGTAGTCAGTGACTGCGGTGAAAACAGCCCCCAAAACCTCATGCATTCTGATTTCTGGGAACAATTTCAGCAAGGAAGATCTCTCCCCTGGATGGCAGGTATCTTTTAAAACCTAGGTGGATGTCCTTGTCCTTATAAACATATATCATCTGTCTATATATCTTTTTATCTATCTGTTAGCAGCCTAGTATGGTGGGAAGGGCACAGAGAAATAATACAGGTTGGGATTTAGAACCAGACTCTTAACACTGCCTGGCTTTGGGCAAGTTACTTATTATCATGAGTCACAGTTTCCTTAACGTAAAAAGCACTAGTAACACGTATATGGATTGCCATGAGGATCAAATTAGGGAACACAGAAAACTTGCTTTCCCGTGTTTCAACAATCTATAAACACTAGCTATTAATAATATCATTAGATAAGCTGTTACAGCATATACGTTTCTTACAAGGACAGCATTTTTCAAATCATATTTCATCCTCATGTCGTGAGTCACGTGAGGGTCCTTATGAACAACACAGGATAAAAATAAGTTAAAATCAAAAATATTTCAGAAAACTCAAGAGGGAGGCCCCTGCAGCTTTGGTCCTTGACCTATCGTCACTGGCTTCAGGACTTGGTTCCTGCCTCAGACATTTGCTATAATTAGTACCGAAAGCATCCCTGCAGGCTTGAAAAGAGGCTTCTTCTCCCAAATCCACAGTTCCTGTGTGGCTGGCTTCCATGAGTTTAGGCCTCTGGCCAAAGGAGGCAGATCAGGAGAGGCACATGCTATTCTCAGGATGAAGTGAACAGATGAAAAGCAGAGAGGAAGAGAATGTCAAAGGACTTCCTAATGAGATCTCTCCTTGTTGTGAGCCCTCTGGGCTCAGGAATTAGTGTGCAGATCATTTGCTAATGAGCATGACCACAGCCTTAGAAGAACCTTAAAATGCTCTAAGAATGTGGAGAAATTCTGCTTGCTGCCTTCCTAAACTGGGTGTGCTGAGAAACAAGATAATCCATTTCAAAATGCAAGCCCTGAAAAAGGCCGTGGTACTAAGCACAAATTCTAGGAGAAATGTGTTGCTAAAAATCACAGTGGAATCCCACCCTTCATATGTACTGGTGGGTTTTAGGGAGAGAGATTCTCAGAAAACTGATGGGCAGTTTTCCAATTCAGGTCTAATTTCTCCTTGCTCCTCCCCCTGCAGTCTAGCAATGGAGAGGAGTTTTCTCCTTAATTCATTGGAGCCAAGTAGACCCTTCCTGGTGCTGAGGACTCATATTGCTCCGTCCCTTCAACCTTCCTTCTGTTTTTCGTTTCTTCCTTCTTTTGAATTATGTACAACCTGTAGACAACAAACATGCAGTGTGGGTATGACATTCTTACTTTTAGGTAGTGCATGATGGGAAGCAGTCAGAAACACTTGAGTATATCTCTAAAGGCCTGTCCTGATATCAACTAATTTCTTATTAGAATTAGATGTCTAGGCATCTTATTTCTAATTATTTTTTATTAAACACATGCACACCCATACGCCTACACTTTGACCTTTTTTGCTCAACCCCTTTGGGAAAAGGAAAAGCATTTTCCATGGCTCCCCCAGTACTTACAAGTTTATCAGCAAACCGTGTACATTCAATCATGCTCCTCTAATAAACTGCTGCTGTCAATTTAGTTCTCATAAAAACATAAGTGAGGCAACATAGAGAGTGGTGATTCCTGAGCCCAGGTCTGTAATACCCCAGGGTGTCTCCAGTTATTTCCAGGTGGGGGTTGAGGGTGTCATGAAATTCTCTGACAAAACTAATTTTAATCCACTTCAATTTGCAAAATTGCAGGCCATGCAGCACTTTGATTAAAAAGGACATTTCAGAAAATCAAGTGAGTCACAGTGGGGTACTGCAAATGGAAAACCAAACAAACAAAAATCTTTGGTATAGAAATGCATAACCAGTTACATTTTTTTCTTCTTTTGTCTACATAGCCAGTGACGGTTCCTATTGTGATCCCAAAATTTGGGTATATGCTAAAGTACTAAGGAGAAGAAAATAGGGAATGTAATATTTATTGAGAATTTCTAATGTGTAAATAGTTATGAGACATTTTTGCATATTATATTTCATAGGATGCCTACAACTTCCTTATGTGGTAGACCCAATATGGACTGTTTTACAAGTAAACTGAGACATTTGAGACGCTAAATAATCAGCCCAGGGTCCAAAACTGATAAAGCATGCATCTAGAAAATGAGCTTAGATCTCTCGAATTCCTGAGCTTGTGTTTTTCTCATTAGTATGTTTTCATAAATAGGGTGTGAGAACCCACAGAGAGTGTGGTCCTGCTGGGAAGAAAAAACCACTTAAGAATTCAAGGACAAGTAAATGACATTAACAATATAGGAGTGTCAAATTTTATGGTAAAAAAATAAAACTAGGTGAGATATCTGTATGAACTAGGAGAAATAAAGGATTTTATGAATTAGCATGCTTAACACTAAAGAATGAGTATAATTGGAAGATTCTGAGAAGAGTAGAAATAGGATTTTAAGTAAAAGAAAAGTTAAAATTTAATTTGATGTGAGAAAGCTAACCATGGCCACAGGGATATTTGATTGCCACAAGTGACCAATTTGGGTAGAGCAGTAGGGGGAATGCAGTTGGTTAAGTAGTGTATGGCTAAGTTTGAGGAGAACTGTTAACTTCAGCAGATAAGCCCCTTGCCTTATTTGGTTTAAAAAAAAATGTATTAACTACTTACTCTGTGTTAAGCACAGGAGAAGTCCAGTCAAGAGTTTGGCACTAATTGAAAGTTAACTATCTAGAGACTAGTTCCAGTATCATGACATACTTGTGACTAAATAAGTTAACTGAGCCTCACTGAATCTAAAACATCCTCGTACCTTGAAATGAAACTGTAGCACAGTATCTCTATGATTGCTAAAGTTATAATTTACAGGCCCAGTATCTTGACAAATTTTCAGGCCTTTTAATTCAGTTGACAGCTCCACTTAGATGTCTAATTAAACAATTCAAACTTAATATACCTAAAAAGAACTCTTGATTTTACCTCTTTGAAAACAAAACAACGCCAAGATGAAAATCGATCTTCTTTTGTTCACCCCCTGTGCAGCTATTTTGGCTCTGTAATTTTGTTTTCTTTTCTTTTTTTTCTTTTTTTTATTTTTGCATTATAGCTGGTTTACAGATTTCTGTCAGATTTTCCAACTGCACCGCGTGGTGACCCGGTTACATGTACATGTATGGATTTGTCACATGTAATTAGATATAGTTCCCCGTGCAATACAGTT
>PVHT020000180.1:11857157-11938531 GCA_004024745.2 Catagonus wagneri
TTGCTTTTCTCTCTCTCTCCTTTTTTTTTTTTCCTTCTGTTGTTCTACCCAGTTATTTCAAGGGTTTCTTGCAGTTTTTGGAGGTTTAAATTAATCAGCATTCAGATGATGATTTGTCCAACTTGTTTTATATTTAGATGCGTTTTTTGATGTATTCGTGGGAGAGGGTGAGCGCGACCTCTTACTCCTCCGCCATCTTGCCCCCAACAGGCTCTGTAATTTTGATTCAGTCTTCCAATCTTGACTACTTCTGACCAATTTTCAAAACATTGCCAAAATGCTTTTTAAAAAAGCTTTAAGTCACCATCTAAGTCTTCAGTGTCTTTCTACCACTCTTAGAATAGAATCTAAATCTTGTTTCCTTGACCTCAAGCCCTTAAAGGCTTTTTCTTTGCATTTTCAATATCATTTCTTCAATATCATTCATCAACGAACTTCTTTTTCCTTCCACACTCTGGCCACACTGGCCTTCTTTCTGTTTCTCAGCCTTGCCAAGGTCATTCCAGCCATCTCATGGTCTCTCCATCAGTTGTCCTTCCTGCCTGGTATGTTCATCTTTGCACGTTTGGTAAAGTTTTGGCCTAGTATGTTCTTCTCACTGATCTTTCTATGCTTGTCACTTTCTTATATTCAAGAATTAAGTATCACCTTTCAGATAAGCCTTACTTGGGAGTCCCCAGGAAATTGGTCTCTTGGTCTAGAAAATCCCACTTTCCACCTGAGCCCTTGATAATCTTCTTTCTCTGAATCAGTGTTGCCTGCGCAGAAGAGACGAGTCACTCAAATATAGAGTTCTGAAGAGTTCTCATTGTGCCTCAGCAGATTATGAACTCAACTAATATCCATGTGGACACAGGTTCGATCCCTGGCCCTGCTCAGTGGGTTAAGGATCTGGCATTGCTATGAGCTGTGGTGTAGGTTGCAGACACTGTTTGGACCCTGCATTGCTTTGGCTGTGGTATAGGCCAGCAGTTGCAGCTCCAATTCAACCCCTAACCTGGGAACCTCCATATGCCATGGGTGGGCCCTAAAAAGACAACAAGCAAACAAACAAAAATCTTACTTGCATCCATTCTAAAGAGAACACCCAGGTCTATCAAATCATAACCTTCTGTTCATTGTACTGTACTTAACATTATCTAGGATCTTTCTTAGCTATTTCTCAGCTCATTTTAACATTTCTTTTCCCTCTGACCCCACTAGCATGAAGCTGCAGGAAAGCCAAGAGACCTCTCCATCAGTACTTTATCCCTGCACTTAGCTGTGTATCTGGCAGTTAGGATGGCTTTGTAGATATTTGCTGCAGTAATAAAATGGTTAACCACTGTTTGACAGGTGCTTCATGTGAAGAAAGTTCACTCTATTGGGAAAGTGGAAAATATATGCAGACTTATTTGAGTAAGGGAAGACTTGAATTTGAGTGGTTGTACCAGGAAAAGGGAAGAGGGAGTAAGAACCCTGGGGACAGCTAGAATGCAGCATAAAAGGAGAAATTGAAGAAAAGTATCATCCAGAAATTTGAAAATATTTGTTGATTGATTGCTATGGAAGGTTTGAAGTATATACAGTTTTCCACGTCCTAACCTGAGAGGTCATGTACAATATGGAAACCATAAGGTGGGGAGAGTCCCTTGGCAGGATTATGGGAAAGTGGTACCCTTAGAAAGGGTATGGTAAATTCAAGGACAGCTATTCATTCAGTAGGAAATTTACTGACCTAAGTTACCTAAATTTACTGACCTAATTTACAGCCAGACCCTGAACTTCAGATACTGATTTTGGCAAATGCAGTAGTTAAGAGTATTGTTGAAGAATATGCACCCCCTTTCCATGATTCTGTGTAGGGACTTTTCCATCTCTTAAATTTGAACCCAGCCATGGTCTTCTTAAAGATAATATTAGATAGGATGCAAGGAATTTTAAAATGCGCATGAGGAATAGGTGTTTGCCTCCTGTTTTTCTTCTATGAAAAGCTTAGCTACCATTTGGAAGTAGCATGACAGACATGTCAGAAAAAGCTGGATTCAACCTATAGCCCAAAGCCTGGCCAAGATGTGTCTAATCTAGGCCAGCTGAACCCCAGCCAATATGAAGTCACGTGAGCAAAAACGAATAGTAAGAATCTTCTTAAGATACTGAGTTTTGGGGTGGTTTGTGACAGTTTCTTTCTTTTCTTTTTCTTTTTTCCTTTTTTTTTTGTCTTTTTAGGGTTGCATCTGTGGCATATGGAGGTTCCCAGGCTAGGGGTCAAATCTGATCTGTAGCTGCTGGCCTACACCACAGCCACAGCAACGCCAGATCCAAGCTGTGTCTGTGACCTACTCCAGAGCTCACGGCAACACCAGATCCTTAACCCACTGGGCCAGGCCAAGGATCAAACTTGCGTCCTCATGAATGCTAGCCAGTTCATTCCTACTGAGCCGCAATGGGAACTCCATAATTTCTTATTGATAGAGAATCCTCAGAAAATTTGAGGAGTTGAAAATGTTAAAAAAAATCTTAACCCACTAAATGAGTGAATATAGAAAATTTCAGTGGCTAAGTAATAACATGTCACCCAACCTAACTCCTTCTCTCTCTAATGACATTATTTCAGTTCATTTACTAATTCACTTATTGATTCATTCATATATTCAGAAATAAATATCGAGTGTTAGGTCATTTATGTACCAAGATTATAGCAGAAAAGATAAAATGTGCATTACAACTTTGATATCCAGTGTTTATAAGGAACTTTTCTGCAAACTTTCCAAAATGTATAACTGTCTCCTCAGACTATCTTCCATACTCCAGATATATTTTTCAAGATGTCCAGCATGACCTCTTAGATGTCCCCAAGGTATCTTAAACTCAACATATCCAAAAACTAGTTTATTAACTTTCTCACCTTTCAACCAACAATCTTCTCCTCTTCATGTCTTTCACATCTATAAATCTGTCATCAGTTACCTCATGCCAGGAAATCTGGGATAATTTCTTGTTTCTTCTCCCATTCCATTCCCAAAAGACCTTCTCCCATCATCGTGTCTATTCCTAAATCTCTCTCTGGGCAATGCTTTTTTTCTCTGTCACATATCGTCCCTACTCTTAGGAAAGTCTTTCATTCGTTCCATCATTTTTTTTGTGAGACATAAATAATAGAAAAATAAGTAAGTAGCTTACGCAGTTTACAGTACAAATATATCATTAGTTTTCCTCTGCTAGAAAATTCATATTCATCTGCTGAAAGACAGCAGGAATGCCATCTCTATGTTGAGAATGAGTCTAGCAAGGCATTTGAGATGGTAAGTACTGAGGCCTAAGGAAAAGTAGAAGTACTTTTCCCAGCAGTTTATCCTATGAGCCAAAAAAAAAAAAAAAAAAATGGCGGCAGTGGGGGGAGGGGGGACTCTGAGAAAGGGAGAGACTCAAACAAAATACTTGAACACAGAACCAGTTCTCATTTCAAACTTTAATGAGTAACACATAAATTAGAGCATTAACTTTATTTTTTGTTATTTCCCACCAAATATTTTAAAAGGAATCACCTGACAGACTAGTTTATTTGAAAAGGGAAATACCAGGCCTTCAGAACCTCAATTTCCCTTATTAAAATAAATGAGTTTTTGGCTTTGTTTATGCTTAATCTTGGCTGGAAATTTACATTACCCAATCAGGAGTTAACAAGCTCCACAGGGGAAATCAAATGTCGCATAAAAATTCTACAGGAAATCCACCAATAAATCAGGACAGGCAAGGCTGTATATATGGAGATTTCTAGCCCTTCTCAAGTCCATTAAAAACCTTTAAATCCTGCTTCAGACAAAACATAAAGGAGGGGTGGGAGCTCTGTCATTCCCGAGAGGCCCTTCAATTTCTACATACTAATATTTAATCATTGAAAATGTCTATATATCCAAAATTAAGTCATTTAGTCTTGGTATATATAATACATTAATTTTTATATAAACTCTCATCCTGACATGAAGTGGTTTACATAAGAGGGAAATAAAATACTCTAGAGCTGAGTAGAGAACATTCCTCTTTTACCCATCCCTTATCAAATGAGAATTGTGGCGGTGGTTTAAAATGGCATTTGGAAAGCATTTGCTTTTGCTAGTATCTTTCCCACCTCTCTGCCAGCATACCTAGGGAGACAACACAGAAGTAAGAAATCACATCTCTGAAAACTAAAATATGACTGTCAATTTTACTACAATATTTTGGGAGGAATATCTTGAGGTGAATTCACCTCAACTCTGAAGGCAAGAAACAGAAAAAGCAGGAGAACTAGATTATGCTTATTTCCCTAAGAAATAAGTAGGATGACCCTTGATCGATCCCCGCACTCTTTGGCCCTTATTTCACAACTTCTTATACTGTGATACGTTCATTTTGGACCAGCTGAAAGCCACCTCGCCCCCAACACTGAATACCAATTTGTCATTATTTGAGTGTGTGTGTGTGTGTGTGGTCTCCCAAATGCTGCTGCTTTTAATCCTCCTCCCCTATAGAAATTTTCCTTTTTAAACCTCATAGTGTGAAACACCTAGAAGAGAGTTGGGCAGGAAGAAAAAGAAAATGCTGGGCATTTGTATTCCTGGAGATAGAATCAAGATGTTAAAGCTGTGTCAGGGTCTTGGTGAAAAGTGTTCTTGCAGCGGGTCATCAGTTTTAAATTTCCATCCCCTCTAACCAGTCAGAGCATTAGAGAACTAGGCACTGGAGACAGGAAATAATCACTTCTTGTACAGCAAAGTTGAACCCTGCAACAGGGAGAGACTTTGAAAGAGAGGCTGACCAGCACTCAAGTGAACACTAAGGTCAAAATACATACACGTACTCTGTGCAGTGTCAGGGGCCAAAAACAAAAGCAGAACGAGCAAACATACACTTTGGGGCATCTGCACAGATATGCAGGGATAAAGAAAACAGAACAGTATCCTGAAGAGTCAGTGAGAGGACAAATGGACCTTTCCTTTTATAAAATAACTTACTGGAGCAAATAGACTATATCTGTTTACCCTGACTAAATCTGTACTGAGAACAGCAGTGGAAAGGAACAGACAGCTTCACTCATACAGTTTTAAAATATGTTACTTCTGATCCCATTAACCATTTTTGTCAATGACTTAAAGTGTATTAAAATGCCCTGTGTTTTATGACAGAGAATAGAAAATGAGGCTATATTAACTCTCCATAGTAAGAGAAGTTATTTGTACTGAGACATAGACAACAGTCAGAACAAATGTGACCTGCATGGTTGCATGATTCCCATAATTCTCCTTTTTTCCTTTAGCAATAGTACTTTAATTTTCGTTTTCAAATTTCTCAAACTGGAAACTAAAAAAATAAACAAACCAAAAAACTGAAAACTAAACTGCAGAGACTTGAATTGGCTGTTATGTAAGTCAGTCTTTCATCTTGGGCTGCTCCATTAACTCCTCTCTGTCTCCATGTCCACTATCAATTTTGAAAGGAGATGATGACAATTAATTGGTTGTTTTAAACTGTAACCTGTGGAGTTGAGGGGTTTCTAGGGTTGGATTTAGGGGACAGGTAATTGGGGAGGTCTTCAATCCTCATTCTTGCTTCAAACATGGCAGTTTGGTATTCATCCATTTTATGTGGTCATCTGCATAAGTCTTGTGCTAGTCTGAGTTCTCTGGAGAAATAGAGACAATAAGACATATATAGGAGTTCCCATCGTGGCTTAGCAGTAACGAACCCGACTAGTATCCCTGAGGATGTGGGTTCAATTGCTGGCCTTGATCAGTGGGTTAAGGATCCAGCGTTGTAAGCTGTGGTATGGGTTGCAGACATGGCTGGAATCCTGCATTGCTGTGGCTGTGGTCTAGGCTGGCAGTTACAGCTCTGTTTCAACACCTAGCCTGGTAACTTCCATATGTCGCAGGTGTGACCCCAAAAAGACAATAAGTAAATAATAAATAAATAAATAAATAAAACATATATCTGAATAGACTTATCACAAGAAATCAGGTTACATAATCATGGAGGCCTCCAAGTCCCATACCTACTGATTACAAACTGGAGACCCAAAAAACCAATGATGTAATTCAATCCAAATCTGAAGGCCTGAGGACCAGGAGCACCATGGGAAGGAAAGATGGATGGCCCAGCTCAAGCAATCAGGCAAGAAAAAATACACTCTTCCTTCCTCCAACTTTTTGTTCTCCTCAGGCCCTGAGGGAACTGGATGATGCCCAAACATATTTGGACAGAACAAATGCTTGACAAAATCTCTAACTTGAAATGCTTATCTCATCCAGGACAAAATGACCATGCCAATTGAGTATTTTCAGTTATAAAATATATCAATTCTGAGTCAGACCTTTAGTTTAGTTCCTTTCAGTGTTCTTCATATTTACAATAAAAGATAGGAATAGTTTGCTCTAACATAAGTAACCTACCAGTGTCAAAGATGTAATCGTGACCAGATTCCTAATAATAGAGCCTTGGCGATGATAAAATAAATTATTTTTCCTTTTTACTCAAAGTTGCAAATGTACTCAAATGAGTGTGCTAAAAAATGAAGGATACTGATAATGAGATATTTTGATGTTTATTTGTTTCTGATGCTAGTTATGCAGAAAATGTTCCCTGCCTTAGATTTAAGAGAATAAAATGTGGAAAATCCACTTTTATTTCACAGACTATCAAAAATATTGAAATGAGACAATTAATGGTAAAAAAATCAACCATTGAACAATATTCTAATCTAGTGTTTTATTCAAACCAATGGGATTCAAGGACTTTAGGCTTTCTATTTTTATCATAAATTTTACTTTAATGTCTGGATATAGCTGGTTAGGAAATGTAGAGTGTAGTTCAAAAGAAATACAGCAGCAGCAAGGGTCTATCAAAAGATCTCCTTGAGATATATTACCTAAAGCTCTATCTAGACCTCTCATAAATTTTTGGAAGGAAATTGATTTTGTTTTCTCTTCAGTGCAGCAGTAAATAATTTTAGAGCTTGGAAACAGTTCCTATGCAAACTCTTCAGTATATATTTTAAAAGAATAGATCATGCCTCTTACAGAGATATGGTATCACTCACACAAATGTAATACTGCATCTTCAATTAAAATAAAGGCCCCTATAAACCATTTGGGATGATACCTACATTATAATGGAATTTTTTATGAAAGGTGCAATGTAACTAAAATGGAAAGCAAAATAAGAGAATAGATACTGCATGACCAAATTATGTCCATCTATCCACTCATCAAATATGTACTGTTATCACATCTAATCTGTGCCCAGCTTTGTGCTGACAAACTTTAATTCTACATGGTTATTCAAGATGGTCATTAGGTCATAAGTGAGTGTACACAAATATCAACACCCACAATACAATATGTGATACATAAATTATGCATAAAAATATGTGTCTGTTGAAGTTGATGACTAGGGCAGTCTGGGCTGCCTAAAACTGCTGAAATGAGAAACAAAATAGTTTTAAATATAAGGGAGGGAGTGGGCTTTGACTTAAGATAGATCTGCCTTATAAAAATAGCATTTTGGCCACTTACCAGTTGTGTGATGTTGGGCAGATTCTTAACATCTCACAGTTTTGGACATGACATCTGATGTTAAAATGAGGAGGGATTTCTACCTAAAACTTTTGATGATAAAAAGATGCAGGAATACTTATAAATATTATTCAGGAAATGTCTGACAGATATTATTTATTCTTACTCCCTCTTCCTTGTAAATTTAACACCAGAGGAGTTCCCATCATGGCTCAGCGATTGATAAGCCCAGCTAGGATCCATGAGGATGCGGGTTCAATCTCTGGCCTTGCTCAGTGGGTTCAGGATCCAGTGTTGCCGTGAGCTGTGGTGTAGGTTGCAGACTCGGCTTGGATCCCGTATTCCTGTGGCTGTGGCTTAGGCTGGCAGCTACAGCTTGGATGCAACCCCTAGCCTGGGAATCTCCGTATGCCTAAAAAAGACATAAATACATACATACATACATACATACATACATACATACATACATACATACATAAAACAACTGAAAAAGAAACATGAGTGGGTATAAATGCATCAAGGTGTGAATTAAAGGTTGTAGCAGTATGAAAGATCAGCTGGATGCTCTCTGTACTCAGTGAGTATGCTTTCTAGTTGCCAACAGCCAATGTAGGGGTGGGATACAAGTCAGAGAAGGGAGCTAGGGATGAATCTGAGGGACTTCGTGTGCCATATTGAGTATGCGTATACTGTTCATTAATCTAATTTAAATATAGTAGTAAGATGGCATATACACCATGAAAAAAATTCAAAATTACTCCTATGTACCAAATATTTTCTCAATACTAATATCAAAACATCAGTATTCTTTGTATCAGAATATATATCAAATTAATTCTAACTATGTTAAATTATTAAATGTAAAATTCAAAGAGACATTTAAAAATAAGAAAATATAGGTAGCTATCTAGTAAATTATGGGGTCTAGGAGTTTTCTACCCACTAGGCAGTAAAATAATATAGAAATGGATTGAGAGATTTGACTCTAGAAAATTGCAAAGTTTTTAAAAATTAAGAAAGTAACTAAAAGAGAAACTGAGTTAAAAATATATATCTACACGTATTAATACATCACTAAGGAACTGTTTTCTTAACCTTTCTAGATTATACACATATTCAGCCAGCATTGAATCCTTCCTCAAATTTGTAATAAGTGTAAAAAGGAGATCACTAGCATCTTTACTGCTAGTGCAAGATTATGTCATTTGGAGAAAATGTCAGGTTTTTGTGTGTGTGTGTGTGTGTGTGTGTGTGTGTATGTGTGTCTTTTATCTTTTTAGGGCTGCACACACTGCATGTGGAGGCTCCCAGGCTACAGGTTTAATTGGAGCTATAGCTGCCAGTCTATGCCGGATCCTAAACCCACTGATAGAGGCCAGGAATGGAACCTGAAACCTTGTGGTTCCTAGTCAGATTCGTTCTGAACTCCAGATTTTTTTTTCTCTTAATTGAGTGATTACCAGTTCTTCCATGAAAAAAAGCACAGAAATTTCTCTGATAATATTTGGTAGAGGAAGATGTTACGTATTTATCAAACTGTATTGCTGCAATTTCAGAGTTGCAGTTAAAAGCAAGTTTTCTACTTACTTTCTTCTTTGGTTAATTTTGAAGTATTCCAATAGTGCTTATCCTAAAATTTTTAAAAGATATATTTGAATTAAATGATCCAGCATCAACTACCATTTATTGGACACCAAATTTGTACCTAAAACTGTGCTGGAGATTTTGATTTGCATGTTATTTTTTAAATCTTACAGAAGCCTACAACACAGGTATTTGTATTGGAATGAAAATAATCTTAGAGACATGGAGTTCAATAAGTTGCCCTAAGGAGAATTAGTTTCTGAGTTCTTATCCAAATTCTACTTTCTAACATCAATTTACATCCCACATGATTGTTCTGGGAAGATTTTATTTATGGCTAAGATTATAAAACTGCATAGGAGATGGTATAAAACCTAAGAACCTTCCTTTTCATAGAGAACAATGACCCTGAATGAGCTAACTCATTACTAGATGGTGTCTTTTCCTTCCATCTCATAACTGTTAACTCCATCTCCATGAAAATCTGTATCTCACCTCTCTAATTTAACCAAAGTGGTGATACCAGGGGTTGAGAATCTCAATCTTTGTTGTAAATGAAAATAATCTGGAGGGCCTTACAAAAATGCTGGAGACCTATGTCAGAGTTTCAGACGTGAATATGAAGGTGAGACTTAAGCATTTCCTTTTTCAAACTCTTCAGGTGATTAATGCACAAAGTTGAGACTACTGCTCTAAATCCTTGGCTATTTCAACAACAATAATTCAGGTTTGTGAGCTATTTTCCACATTAAAAAAAAATCCTACCCCCAATTAGACTGCACAGCTTACATATAATAATAAGTTTCTTTAAAGAAATATGTTTGGTTGAAATATTCTAAAATTACTGTGCTCATGCTGGTGAGGCCCTCTGATTGAAAAGTATATCTCTGATGAATAATCCTAAGAAAGCAAATGAGCTATGAATAAATGCCATGTGTTTGATAAGCGAACTCAGATCAGGAAGTTGTTAGAAAAATAATAAAAACAATAATTTAATAATGAAAATCATGGAAACCACCTCGCACAAAATCATAATTCACATCCCAATTGAACCCTTGTACTGTTCTGTATGAAAAGTACCACTATTTTTTCCATTCTATAGATCACATGAAATCACTTGCTCAGGCACAGTCAGCAAGGCTGGAAAAGATAGGAAGGTGTTCTGACTCCAAAGCCTGGGCATTTTCCTCCATGCTCTATTATACTTTGTGGGCTTCCCCTTACTTTCCTTATCTCTCTATGGTCTCAGAGGGCATGGCATGTGTGCCATGTATCTGGCTCTCTTTCATGTTGCCTTAGCATTTCCCAAAATGTATTCCATAGGGCATTTCTTCTTCAAAGTGCTCCATGAAAGAAAGATCTGTAATAAAACCCATTTAAGAATGCTTCACAATGCATTTATCATCTTAAAAGTAACAATGTGTATTAGCAAATTAGGTGCTCTGAGAAGTCCCATGGATCTGAGAAGTAAGTAAAACTGCTTGAGTAAGTTTCCTGAAGGGTTTTTCAAACTTCTATGACTGCAGGAACCTTTTTGTATGTTCCCCATAGCCATTATTCAAACCCCACACAACCAAGTTTCTACTTCAGTATTCTACCTATGCACCTAATCGTATTTCACTACTCTTTGAATAAGACATAGGCATTGAAAATAATTGTATATGGTTGCAGTTTGGCCTTTGCTAAACACTTTCATTATTCAAGGTCTGGTGGATTATGTCCTAGGAGTGCTTGCAGATAATACACAGGCAGATAATAGATGCTTGCAGTTCCTCCCATCAAGTGATCTAGTCTGTTTACCCTGGCCTTATGTAACTAATAAAATGTGGCAGAAATAGCATTATTTCAGATCTGATACTAGCCCTTATGAGGTCTGGACAGTGTCAACTTTTGCTTTCCCCTAAAACAAACTGGATCCAGGCTACTGAATTAGTAGAGGCCAGAAAGATAGCCACATGCAAGAAAATGAGGTTCCTCATCATTGGTGAGAACCACAGATCTAGACTTAGGAGGGAGGCCATCCAGAATTCTCTAGTCCTACAAGCTCCCAGCTGAATGAACCACATTAGTAACCTCAGCCAGCATCACATGGAGAGCCACCCAGCCAAACACAGCATCACAATCACTACATTTTAGGGTTGTTCATTATATAGCAAGAGATAAACAAAACACACAGTATCACACACAACAGGGAAGAAGCCAAAGCAGGCCATGCATTTGTATCTTTATACTGCCTTTCAGTTTAGATTGCACATGGACATCAGAAAACTGGATGGCCTCAGGGTTAAAAATTGCACAATCAAGAGAGAAGATTCCTCTCTCTCCAAAGCTGACACATACACAATTTGGTATATGCTTACTTTTCTGCCATAGTTAAGCAACCTCCTCTCATAACCATAATTTCTCCTACATGCACACTCACCAGGATGGATAGTTCCACTTTCTGCAGGGCCTGTCCTTGTTCTCTTGTTCCCTGTCTTTTCCAGCCAGTCCTTCACCCCTCCTTTTCAGACATTTCTGTTACTTTCCTGTAAGCTATTTGCCACTAAGTAACCCAAAGTAAGACCTGTTCAGCCCACCGCAGACTTTGACATATAGAATACAGTTTTTGTTATTGTTGATTTTGCTGTTAAGTCTGAATTGCCCAACTATTTTAGGCAAGAGACTTTATCCAGCCTGACAGTGGTTTTTGAAAAATAATTTGTTAGTTTAGCTGTCTTAGATGAGGGATGCCCGTTATGAATATACAAAAATAGCTTCCAGAAAGATCTATTTATGAACTTAAAAAAAAAAAAAAACCTTCACTTTATCCCTAGGCCCCATGAGGAAGGGCACACAGCCAGCATATGAGAAAAATTTTCATTTCCTTATAATAGGCTTGTACTTGTCTTCCCACACTAACCCAACTGACAAAAATAAACAAATCTTCAGTCTAAGCTTGTGGTTTGTGGGCCTCTTTATCTTCTCTTCTTTTGCCCTTTAACATATATCCAGGGCATTGTAAAGATAAATTTTGTTGGGATAAGGAGTTATAGACAATAAGCGCTGGAAAGAACCATAAAAGCTACCTAGGTCGCTCCAAAACTGTGGTAGAAATGACATATTGTGAACCCTGCTCCACTCTGGAAAATGTTAAATCAAATGTAGAATCATCTAAACCTGAGTCTCCTTGTCCCCTGTTTTCCATTCCTAACCAGGTCCCAGATGCCTATATAAATAATCCCATTTAGAAATGCATTCATCACATAAAAACTCACCAAACGAAGGCCTGCAGGAAATAACACTCCACTAAATCTTGCAAAATGTCTACTATTCACCATCTTCGAAGTTATGAGCATATGGAAATGAACATAATGTTTGCAATTAAAAGACTTACTTGACTTCAGGTACAGTGAAAACATGCCTGAACCTTTAAAACATATTCCAAGACTATGAATAAGGGTCTATAAAATTTGGAGTATGCTTTATTATATAGAGATTTATCATTTACTTCTTAAAATTGTATTCTTTCAGTGACTTGCTTCTTCCTTCGATGTGCTTTATATGCCTACATTACAAAGATGAAATCTCAAATTCTTCCACGTATTTCAAAAAGAACTGGGTAATAATATTTTGTTCACGATCATGGAAATGACTTTGCAGTAGCGATTATGAACTGTTAAACTTGGAATATTAATGCCTCCCACTCATGATTATTTTAATGAGGTAATCCATAAATTCTCCATCAAGCTGTAATTCCCTTTATAGTACTTATTTATAAGGGTGTGTTTCTACAAAATATGTTTGAAAATTAAATCATTTTCTTCTGCATTGCTTCCAAATAGAGATTTCCCTCTTTTAGAAAGACAGCAAGACAGAGTCAGACAATGTAACCTCTCAGGGTCTCGATTCGTACACTTGAATTTCTGCTCTGGGGGGATCAAATTTTTTTTTCTTTCAAGAGCTGGACAGTAAATATTATAGATTTTTTGGGACATGCAGTCTCTCTTACAGCCATTCAGCTCTGCTTTGTAGAGGTAAAGCAGGCATAGACAGCCTGTAAATAAATAGTTGAGGTGATTCCCAGTACAAACGGCAGCAGGCTGAACTTAGCCCAGGGCCTTTAATTTACTGACTTCTTTTTTTACAGCATCCTATTCAGACACTTTTCTAAGACCTCTTTGGACTCACTGTGTCTGATAAGGCATTTTTTTTTTTTAAATATAAGAAGGCATCTGATCTTTACAAAGTAATCTTAACTTACTGAACTAAATACATGTTCATATTTTTGGAATTACTAAGAATTAAAAAGCTTCTACTTTCACAGGATGCTTCTTCGAATACTCCAATACTATTCTCACGTTCTCTTATTCCTTTCCTTTACTGGACTCCGGTTCCTGAATTTTTCCATAAATAGTATATTTTTTAGCTCTTTCCCACTTCTTATTAATTGCCTCTGAATACCATTCATTTGTGAAAGTTCACTTAGTGTAGTAACCAAAATGAAAACCAACATTCCAAGTGTGGTATGATGAGTGTCACTGAGTACAAATTTCATCTCCCCACTTAAGATGTTATTTCTGTCTTAGCACTGTTCACAAAACCATTGTCTGACCAACCATGAGCAGACCATCTAGTATGCTTTTAGTGAATTATTAAAAATGAGAGATTGGGCAGGTGAGGAAAGAAATGCCATGTGAAATGTATAGCACAACAGAAAGACATGTGCGTTTTACAGTGCAGTCTTGAAAAAGAGGATTAAATTAAACCCCAGTGCAATGAGGCAAAAAAAAAAAATGCATCTCCTGGAGTCTCATGGGGGAGGGAGCAGGGACTACCCTTGTCTGTATACCAGCATGATGTTTTTGCAGGGCAAATTAAGGCTATATCTTGTCTGTTAGGATTATGGCCTTTTTTGTTGAGAAGAATGGGGAAATAGATTGGAAACACAATTTTTCCTCCAACTATAGTTGGTTGAAGGTAATTTTATTTGTCTCTAGGGCTTAGATGGTTCTATGAGGTTGAAATTTACAAATTCTTAGAATCTTCTTTCCTCCGTTTGCATACTTTCACATCCTTACTTGATGCTCTCCATCTCCTGCTCTCCTTGAGATCTTCACTCTCAAATGTAGATACCCTGCCCATGGCTGCTGCCCGGCTTTCTCGGTACCAGGTGAGTGGAATAGAAGCTCTGTGACTTGCCCTGCAGGAGTCCTGAGAATGAGAGTGCAGGGTTAACTGAGTTCTTGGCAAGGCAAGAAGAAGAGGACAGTGAACAGAGCAGAGGCTAAATGTAGAGTCTCCTGTTGTTTCAAATCAACTCCGCAAGTCAGAGGCTATATAAAAGGATTGCATGAATAATCTGATAGTGGTCTTTCTCTTCCTGACAGCTTCAGAGCAGCTTAGACCACTATGCCAACTTGGTCCACATTAGTTATATTTAACCTCACTGCAGTCTTCCCCAGGCCCCTGCCTTTTGTTCTTAAACTGTGTCCTCATGTCTCTTACGAAAAACCACGTGAGAGGTTAGTTATAGAACATTTGTGTGTGTGTGTGTGTGTGTGTGTGTGTGTGTGTGTGTGTGTGTATATATATATATATATGCATATATAAAATGAGCAAGCAATGAAAGGCTTATTATTGCATTTTATTTTTATCCTCAAAAGAATCCTAAGAGTACTCAAAATAGTCAAATTTTATTATTTCTTGTTTATTCCTTCTTTTACTATTGTTATTTATTTATTTTTTTGCTAGTTCAATCACTTCTCCTTTAGAACTTTTGTCTTTGACTTTGGAAAAAATGAGGAATCTCGCTGAAATAGACATATGCACGTCATCATTCACATTTAAGTGGTTCCAGGTCTTTGCTTGGATGTGCAAAGTGACGATAATTCTGTCTGGCGCCCAGGTCTGCAGTGCTGTCTTTGCAAGTTGTGAGAAAAGATGACACTTGAGCACATCAGACAATCTCAGACTTTGGTATTATGCCCTTCATTTGCAACAGCTGACTCTTCCATCATCCTTTTTATCACAAAATATTTGTGAGCTCCTACCACATGCCACATGCTATTCCAGATGTTAATACTTGGGACACAGCAGTGTAAAAGCTTACTTTTAATGTGCTTCCATCACATCAATATTGGGAAGAAGTCCAGCACTTATATTTTTTTCTACACTAATATCTCCAGAGTGAAAATATCCATGGAAAGTGTTACTGAACTCAGATTGGCTGCTTGCCCCTCAAAAGCCAAGAACTCAAGATGCAAGTGTCAGTAGAGAGGAAAGTGGCTTTAATCAGAAAAGTCAGCACTCTGCGGAGAAGGTGGACTTGTGTCCTAAGACCAACTCCAAAGATTCTGCTCAGCCATGACAGTTTTTAGAAAGGAAAAAAAGAGGGGAAGAATCTCAGTGAATCGTTGAGGCAGGAGATTGGGTGAGCCATGTATTCAGTACTGCTCCGTTACATGCAGGCCGGCTGACCCTCTTTTCAGACGTTACCTTGCCCAGGTGGTCTGCCTGCAGGATTGCTAAGGGGGTTGTTGGGAGTAAGGAGCTGGTCATTCTTTAACTACTTAATTCTTCATTCTTCTTTTAATCTAGAAAAAAATCAGCATATTAAGCAAGGCCTGGTGTGCATTCAGAAGAACTTAAGTCAGGAGTTAATTTAAATTGCCTAGTGATCTCATTTCTATAATTGGTTCTTTCAGAGTTAGAGCGGGAAAAGAAACGAGCAAACAGGAAAAGGGCAAAAGATCTGCTTTTGATTCCCCACTGTCAAACATCATTCCATTTCTATGGGATTAGAGGCGGGGGCCTACCTCCTGTAACTTCTTCATCCTGACATAGGGCATCATATTCTCAGAGTGGAGGATGTCAGCATAGGTCTGTAGCATCTCCTTGCTGACAATTTTAGTTGCCCACTTACATATATAGGCAAAGCAAGCTACAATTACTTTGATACCCACAAAATATAGATTGTTACAAGCAATAATGTTAATCTCATTCTCTTGAAGCCGGTTCTTGGCATTGTGTGAGCCATGTATTCAGTATTGCTCAATATGCAATAGTTTATGTCCTGTCCTCTGGTGGCAGTTATATTATCTGTAACTCAGGAATATGCATCAGCCACTGAGTATGGTACCAAAGGGAAACTTCAAATGCCAATTGTCACTTCACATGTGGGGGTCATTCTTTCTTTTTCTATAACAACTCTTTCTTTAAAAAAAAATGCTAGTGAAGTAATTACTTTATCCAAGTTCATTGAGCCACAGAGCATTTCTTAGTAAAAGAATGTAACTTCACTCTAGCCATTACTGTGTTTATCCTGATTTTGACTAATGTGTGTTTAGTACATTTAAGTGTTGAAGTGTATCTGCTACCCACAATTATTTCTAAATCAACTAAACTATTGTTTCAGTTGTAAAGAAACATTTTTATTTTGCTCATTAAAAGAAAAAAATGAGTAATTATATAGCTACCAAAAAAGTCACCTCACTTCTTCAGGGAGAAGAAAAGCAGTGCTCTCTATCAATTTACTAACAAAAGAAGTAGAATCAATGATAATTGAGACCACATCCTCCCTTGAAGTTGACTATGTTCGCTGCAGTAAGCAAAGCATCTTTTGATTATGATGAATGGGTTTTTACAGCCTTTTCATGATTGTACAACATACAATCTGTAATGAAGCTGTGAGGTACGCTTTTCTTAGGGAAGCATTCTGGAATTTACCCAAGCTTAGCAGAGGCGTCATCGGTGTAGATCAATCCTCTTGTGGCTCTGTGTTTTTGTGCTTCTAACAGAAGTCTTTGATAAGCTTGAACACATCGTTGTCTTTTCTTTTTAAATGCAGTGGTTCATAACACAAGCTGTGTTTGTCTGTGATCACGTTTTCTTTTATGGACTCCACAAACACGGATGGCTGAATGCAGTTAAAGCTGCCATTCACTCATCGGGTTGAATACCCACCTTCAAGGGACAAATCTTAGCATCTTATATAACCTGATGTAAGAGATGCTGGCTCTCTTTGTTAATTCTAAAACATTTCACTTTACAATGGAACAAACTGAAGGGTTTTCTTTTGATGTAAAGTAACAACACTATTTTTGCCACGTTAATTTTTCAACTATTTTAAAACTTATTTTATATATGTCCCTAGGATGAAAACATCCATGAAAAGGTTACTTCAAATGTGGCAATTTTTATATACATAAAGCTTGGTGCTAATGTAGATTACTATGTTTGTGTGAAAGGAACCCAACTCATACTGGATCAAATAAAAAAGTGACCATCAACTCACATAATTAAGAAATGCAGATATGAGTAGATATGAGTATGATTTCACACTTGTCTGGATCCAGAGGTTCACTTCATGTATTTAGAATAAGACTTCCCTTCATTATTATACCCTTTCTGTTCACTTCTGTGTTATTTGTATAAGAAAGATTATCTTTATATATTATCTACCTCTCTGCCTCCCCAGCAGCTGAAGACATGTATCCTCTGATCTTTAAGTTAAATGGAAAATTGTATCTTCTCTAAAAATTAAAAAAAGAAAAGATTGTCAGGCAGTGTTGACTCAGATTGGTTTGAACCAGGCTATCTCCCTATACCTGAATCAAGCTTTGCAGCTGAGAGATTTAAGATTCTTGTTGGCTAAACTTGGTTATCTAATCAACTTCTGGTATTTAGGGTTAGCTTTACTATACCCAGAAAGACTAAAGATCTCTCCAGAACCTGAGTGATCTTACTATAAGAAAGAGAGTTGACTGCTGAGCAGGTAGGAACATCAACATTCTATATATTTTTTTGAAGTGATATATTATTGGTTTTTTTTTATTTTTTTCTGTTATAGTTGATTTACATTGTTATGTCAATTTCTGCTATATAGCAAAGTGACCCAGCCATATATGTGTGTGTGTGTGTGTGTGTGTCTGTGTGTGTGTGTGTATGTGTATATATATACATATATATATACACATATATATATATACTTTTTCTCACATCATCCTCCATCATCTTCTATCACAAGTGACTAGATATAGTTCCCTGTGCTATGCAGCAGGATCTCATTTCTTATCCACTCCAAATACAATAGTTTGCACCTATTAACCCCAAACTCCAAGTCCATCTCACTCCTTACCCTGGGCAACTGCAAGTCTGTTCTCCAAATCCATGAGGTTGTTTCTTTTCTGTGGAAAGGTTCACTTGTGCTGTATATTAAATTCCAGATATAAGTGATACCATATGGTATCTGTCTTTTTCTTTCTGACTTACTTCACTTCATATGAAAGTCTCTAGTTCCACGCATGTTGCCGCAAATGGCATTATTTTGTTCTTTTTTATGGCTGAGTAGTGTTCCATTGTGTATATATATCACATCTTCATCCATTCATCTGTCAATGGACATTCTGTTGTTTCTGTTTCTTGACTATTGTGAATAGTGCTGCAATGAACATAGAAGTACATGTATCTTTTTCAATGAAAGTTTTGTCTGGTTATATGCCCAGGAGTGGGATTACTGGGTCATATGATAGTTCTATATTTAGTTTTCTGAGGTACTTCCATATTATTTTCCATAGCGGTTGTACCAGTTTACATTCTCACCAACAGTGTAGGAGGGTTCTCTTTTCTCCACACCTTCTCCAGCATTTGCTGTTCGTTGATTTGTCGATGATGGTCGTTCTGACTGGTGTGAGGTGGTACCTCATAGTAGTTTTGATTGGCATTTCTCTAATACTCAGTGAAGTTGAGCATTTTTTAATGTGCCTGTTGGCCATCTGTATGTCTTCTTTGGAGAAATGTCTATTCAGGTCTTCTGCCCATTTTTCAGTTGGGTTGTTGTTTTCTTTTGTTGTTGGTTGTCGAAGTTGTTTTTACATTTTAGAGATTAAACCCTTTCAATTACATGATTTGAAACTGTTTTCTCCCATTCTGTAGATTGTCTTCTTTTTTTTTTTATGGTTTCCTTTGCTGTTAACTAGATGTTTCCCCCTAAGGACTTCCCTACTGCTCAAATCTCAGTTGTCCTCAAAGGTATGCTACCAACACACCATGAGCTGGTAGATTTCAATATGTCAATGTCATATCCAACTTTGCTTCCACATCCCATTTCAGTTCAAGCAGCATCTATGGTTTGCGATGGACATTCAAAAATGTGTTGCACAGTGTCCACTTCAGTCATGGGGTTCTGTCCATGTTATGTCCTCTAAGCATATCCACTATAAGCAAATATAAACTTTACACTTGTATTTCTTCAACATAACATGGACAAGAACACACAGGTAGTTAGCAGAAATGGCATGGGGTTTTGTTGTAGGAGTACTCTCTTTCTAACACATACAGTTAAGGTCTCACTGAATTCAGAGGAAGAATTTGCACAGCAAATCATCACATTGGTACACATCAAAAAAAAATCACAGAAACGTGGAAAACAGGATTTGACTCTAACTGTGTCATTTAACTCAGACAATTTCCTTCAACCCAGCACATCATAGACCCCTCACTAGAATCACCAAGGTATTTTCAAATGCCAGCACAAATTTTGTCTTGATATACCCAGCACTGTTGAATTGCATGTCTCATGTTGCTGCTTCGGCTTAATTTATATCTTTAATGATTAACTTTTAAGCAAATCACATGTGTCTCTCATTCCTAGATAAAGCAACAGCTTCCACTTTTATTCCATAGGGCAAGTATATTTATCCATCATGGTTGTGTTAATAGGAAACTGTGGACTAGGAAGTTAAGTATATAAGATTCACCACCAGAAATAGCCAGTATCTACCTACCATGGTAATGCATCAATGAAAAGTGCCAAAATATCACTTTCTGCTTCTCATGTATTTCATCCTGCTCTCCGTTATTTCATTTCTACCAAAACTGGGTATTTTTTACCTACTTACGCATTATTTTTGCTCAAAGCTCACAAGTCCAAGACAAACATCCCACTTCACTCTTTCATGAAATAAAAGAGTCTACATTGGATAGGCTCTTTCAGGTCAACTGGGTCTGTATTTAAGTTACCACTATAATATTCCCAACAAGTAATTTATCTCTAAATCTCTGCTTTGTAAAAGGAGAGATGTTTAGAGTGGTTCAAATTGTGGGTCTTGGGGGCTAACCCTTAGGATTTCTAATCCTAGCTTTCTCATAGGCACTGATAACCTCGGTGATTTACTTTCTCCTCTAAGATCCAATTTCATCATATGGAAATAATGACTGAAATAAATGTATCTACTCCCTGGGATTCTAGCAGGGAATTTATGAAGTAATGCGTATATAATGAGTTTAACACAAGGCCAGGATTGAGCTCAATAAATGACAATATCTAGAATAAGTGATAATATGTACATACCTATACCTATCTATGTGTTAACTCTGTATTTAATATCATTTCATTTAAATGCATAATTAACACACACTCAAAAAAGAAAATCTAGATAATATGGAATTAAAGAACAAAAAAAAATATTGTGCAGAATCTCTGGTGAGAGCCAAAGTTTGTTAAATTTGATGGTTCCTCAAAGCTTTTTTCCTCTGAATATTTTTGCTTACATAGTTAAGATCATATTATGTATATACTCTAACACATTTTTAATATTATAATGTAAGTCGTTCTTCATGTTATTAAAAATGCTACACAAACATCATTTTTAATGGTTGATTAACTTTCCATCACGCAGTCTCTTTCCACAATTTACTTAACCATGCCCCTGTTTTTGAACATTGAGAACAAATATTTTTAAGCTGTATTTGCATAAAAACATGAGAGCTATTCATTTTGACAGGGAGTGTATTGGATAGGAAATAGGCAAATCTATGCCCAACATGACAAGGTGAAAACCGATGTGGAATAAGATACCAGGAAAGTTTTTCTTCTTCTAATCCTTCATTATTCTGACACTAATATTAATACTGCTACCAATAATAACACTATTGAGTGCCTACTATGTGCCATAAATGCTGCATTATTTAATCCATTCCTCTCAAAAGACTCATGAGGTAGCTATTAATCTGTTTTATAGAAAGGAAACGAAGCATAAGAGATGTAAGCATCTTTCAAAGTTCAAGTCACTAGTGGCTGAGTCAGGATTTTAATCTAAATATGACTTCCTGAATCCCTTTGTTTCCTCACAAGGCCAGATGGCCAGCCCAGTCTTGGTCTATCTGAATTCTCACTGTGATGTCAAGTAGGATCGTTTGACAACTATAGTAGAGCTAAGATTCTTTGTTAGATTCCAAGAGAATACAGTGCAGATGCTTTCATAAAAAGGAACTCCTTCTCCAAAAATGAAATGCTGCTCTAGGAATTATGCACACTAAGCCTAGGTATTTTTCTGGTTGATTCCTTAACATCCTAAAGTTGATGCAATATGATCAATCCAATTATGGCAATTATGTTCCCTTTACCAAATATTAATTTGGGAATAGGCATGTGACCCAGTTCTAGCAAATAAACTTTGGGGAAATTTCTGCCAGGAAGGAATGGAGGAAAAGGTAGAATTTATGTAATTTTTTTTCATACTGAAGAAAGTGAGCCAATGAATCATAATCCTTCTTCTTTCTCTTAACTATTTTGTCTCAGTATGACACCTGGCACTGTCACAGTGTCCTTATTAATGGAATAAGAATGAAGGTAGCATGAAGGATAGTAATGTGGAAGCACAATACAAACTTGAGTCATTAGAGATCTGCCATATTTACCTTCTCCTGGACTTGCCATTATGGAAGGTAATGAGCATTCTCATTGTTAAATCCTGATTTAGGCCAGGTCATCTGTTACTTGCTACTGAAAGCATTCTGACCTCAAAAGCAGTCTTAGGAACCTAATATCCTCAACTCAATTGAGCTATTAATAATTTACCTTTATTAAGTATATAATGATTTGACCACATGGCCACACCTGTCATCTAAAAAAAAAAAAAAAAGACTCATAACTCAGCTCTGATCATTTTAAGGTAAATATTATTCAATTTAAATACTAAAAAATTAGGAACTAAAAAGATATGAGTAACTCAACTGAAAGTAGTTTCTTTAAGGGTTGCTATCAGAATTTGAACAAAAATAAAATGGCACCAGGACCCATAATCTTCATGATATATAACTCATCTTTGGTTGTTGTTTTACAGCAGGCTCAACACCTTCTTGGTTGTTACTCCACTTGATATTTGTCACAGTCCTACCACTTGAAAAAAGATTTTTTAAAGTATTCACTCTTGAGTATACCATAGTCCAAGAGGGGATGAAGCTCTTCAGTGTCATGCAACAAGAAATCTAGTCAAGATACACCTTTGGGGATAAAAGAGATCTGTTATATATAGAAAAATGATGTTGACCATGCAGCCCCATTATTTTAACCTCTCTCAGGTAAAGTTAGGACCATGTGGCTAGTTCTGGGCAATGAGGTGTGAGCAGAAGTGGCAGGTGTCATGCTTAATCCAAGGTTAAATAGGAAAGGATGTGAGTCTTTCATGCTTCCTTATCTCTTTCCCTTATTTGCATAACTGGAAGTGAAGAACCCTAAGATTTCGAGGTCACTAGAGGGAAACAGCCAAGATCTAGCCTGCATCTCTGAGCTGATGTGGATAAAAGCTACAAACCTCAAATCCTTATAGGATTTAACATGGGTATGAAGTTACATAGTTACATCTGATGGCTTAAGCCACTGAAATTTTGGCAGTGTGCATTACTGCAGTACACACATCCTAGTCTATTTCAGCGGCTATAAAGTTGTCAATGGCTAGTTGGCTTACCCAGTACCTAAGAAGAGGTTTGGTTTAACTTTTAAGTGCCTAGTAGACCATTTCAGCATATAACACCATTCTAGGTTTCCAGTTTCTGCTTTAAAGTCGTCTGATACAAAGTGCTAGTGCTTTTTAAAGCACCTTCTTTCCTTTGTTTTACATGGGTGAATAGTTGCTTTATTTATTATACAGTTGGCGGTGGTTATGGAGAATTTTTCTTTACTGTGCTTGAGATTTATAGAGTTGGGTTGCCCTTTTATTAGGCAATATATTCAGTTTGGCGTTCTTAGGTGCCTAGAGAATTTGGCATAGATATACTTTTATCGTAAAAAATCCTCATAATGATTATTATTAGCATACCCTGTTGTTTATCAAGACTCGGTGGGAAAAAAAAAAAAGAATTCACATGTAGGTTTGAGAAGCTCAGTCTTTTGGTCTTTGAGTAGAACAAAGAATTGCCTAAATATTTCTGAGTCTTGGTGAATACACTGGCCAAGAAATGCATGAGATACTAAAACTGCAAAGAGGGCACTGCTGCCATCAACCTTGAAATTAAGGTTTTCCCACTGTACAATGGATTTAACACACCTGAAATTCTCCCATTGTAACTCCAGGACACAGCTACAGTTTATTTGAATTTTGAAACCATCAAATCCCTACTGACTGTTCCTGGGAAAAGAAAAGCTTAGTCTCTCACCCTTAACAAAAGGGTGAAGAAGCGTTGGTATTACCTAATTGAAATCCCTGGAATGACAGGCAAGAAAAACAGTGGACAAGAGACTGGGAAATGGTTTTCAAAAGATCACAAAATAGTTGGGCCAGGCAAAGGTGTTCTCATGTTTATTGTGTGTCTTCTTCCAGACCTCAGAATAAGGAACACCTGGGCCATACCTTGTGTCCTCCAGGGTGAGTCCTTTGGCCACAGTTGTCCTGCTCAGCATCCAGGACTTAACAAAAGAAAACTACAGACCATTAGACTGAGTGTCATCTCAAGGCACTCCTACTGCCATGTGTTGAATATCTCCTATGTGCCACAAACTAAACTACAGTTCTTTAAATCTCACAAAAATACCATGAGGAGTTTTATCATCTGGAGGAGATTTAGCAAAGTTAAAGGATTTATCACTACACCCCTTAAGTGACAAGTAAGGTCCTTCCCATGTGGTGCTCCTACATAACACTGTTTCAGGAACAAAGCAAAGGATCCTTATCTCCATTTTATACAAAGATAGATGTGGCAAAGGAATTTTAAACAAATTACTTAAAATATCACCTTAATTCACAGGTGTAACTGGAACCAACTGGAAACAAAGTCCCAAGGATCAAAGATCATTTTTCTCATACTTAAACATTACCTTTCTCTGTTGAAGTTAATGTCATATGAAGCTAAGAATGGAATGAATATAGACTGAAAAACATTTTTTTTAATCTTTCCAAAGTTTTGTTTTCCCCAGAAAGTAAATTGTCTACATAGCATGTGTATTCCATGCCTTAAAATGTATTGAGAGTATGGTTTCATTTTTTAGAAAGAAAGAAAAGAGGTAGTTTGGCACATAACACACTCAGCTGACACTGAGTTGTCATCTGTGGAAAGAGGACTATAGCCTAAGGAGCCAGGCATGATCTAGACAGAGACAGATTCAGGAAGTTTCTCTGCATCCTCATGCCTTGTGATAAACCTCAGGAACATCTATGAGCATCTTCTGTTCACTTGACAATTTATTTCAGAACTTACTTCTAGAATGAGGGTAGCTGCCAAAATCATTGAATTTAGATAATTAAAGGTCTTAGAAATCAGTGAGCCAGCTACTTCATTTTGTAGATGAGAAAGCTGGGGTCCAGTGAGAGGCCGTGGCTTGTCAAAGGCCATGCAGCTAGATTTGTCACAATGTCTAAACCCAAAGGAAGCTTATTATGAATCTCACATCGTAGTCAGTTGAATGCCAGAAACCTAGATAATAATGTGTAAATAAAGTCATGATGACCTGGAGGTAAAGAAAGCTGGGAAGCAGGAAAAAATATTTGTGATGGTGACTCTAAGCCAAAGGCAGAGAAGGGAAAGAAAACTGGGTAAAGGAACTGCTCCATGTGCAGTTAGTTCACATTTATTATTCCCTTGACCACATAAAAGCATAACCCTGGAGCTAAGAGTAGTGAAGGGGGAAAACAATTACACTGACCCTGTCTTAAAGCACTCACATTCTGTTATAGGGGAATAGACCTTAGTCACAAAGATTGGAAGAGATACACTTTGAAAGAGCAGTGCAGATAAATTGGTATTGAGAGTCAGTGAAGGAACCAATCTCAGAGATGATCCATCATCTTCAGCCTATTTAACTTGAAGGAAATTTACTCATACTTTGGAGGATCTCACATTGTTAGATTTCATGCAATGCCTCCAGCTTAGGAACTGCTCTGAAAAAAGTACAGAAAAGCTGGTTAAAATAAAAAAGAAAAGTGTTATGCCTTCTCTCCTTCACCTCCCTCCAGCCACATATCTACTCAGACTGCCCTTGAACGCTCTCTTTTCTTACAAACATGCCTTATGTATTGACGTAATCTCTTATTTATTGATATCTATTGGCTGCTGAACACTGAGGGTGCCACTAGATGTACATTCCGACAATTACCAGCCTGTATGATAGACACATTATGTAATTAACTTCATTTTTAGATGAGAAGACACAATGTAGAGATATTAAGATGCTTTGCCAAAAGTCACACATTTGTAAAGCATTGGAGCCTAGATTCTAATCCTAAAACCAAAGCTTTAATCACAGGAAAAAAATCAACTGGTCTTTAATAAACGTAGAAATATATTCTCATAAAAGACATCATCAAATCTGTCCAAATAAATATAAATATATCTAAACTAAACATAGATCTACCATCTCTGTATCTATTTACATAAATGAGATAGAGAAAGAGAGAGAGAACATGCATCTTAAATTATATTTTTTCTTCCCCATACTAGATACTGGTGATATAAGGACAGTGTTCTCACGAAGTCTGCCATATTAGGCAAGTCAATTTCCCTTCCTTGGGCTTCAAGAAAAGTAAAAAGCTGATTAAACTCAAGAGGCATGTAATGAATGAAATGAAATATGCAGATGTCAGCTTCAGAACTTTCTGGTTGCAAATTCCAAGTTCAGTATATTACTAGTTTGTAGACTAGCTATATCATCTCCCTGTAACTTAGTTTTATCATGTGTGAAATACTTACCTGGTTGTGCAAACATTAAAGGAGTTCATGTATTTTAAATGCTCAATACAGTGCGTAGCATCAGACAGTCAAAATAGACAATTGTGGGGTTTTTGATGCTTTGAAAAGATGAATATTTCCAGTTATAGAGATTAAGAATATTACCTTCTTTTTGGCTATGAATAAGGAAGAAAAGAGCTTCTATGAGTTTTATAGAAGTAAAATCCTCAACCACACCTGTGAGAGAAGAAAAGAGGGAATTTAAAATGTATTGTGAAAAATATCCAGTTGTATATGCGCTGACTACCCAAAAAACACACATAGGTGAATGAGAAAAAGAAAAGTAAAAAGCAACTGGTTGAAATTTTGTCTCTGATTATGACTAGCTCAGAAACTTGATACACAGTGGGTCTGTCTTTCAATGCTGTCTCTTCAGAGAAGGCTTCCTGGCCTCCTTGAATACAGGCAGGCCTTGGAAGTATTGCAGGTATAGTTCCAGACCACTGCAGTTAAGGTAAATAATCACAATAAACTGAGTCACCAGAATTTTTTAATTTCCCATTGAATGTAAAAGTTATATTTACACTATGCTGTAATCTATCGTGTGAAAAAACAATGCACATATATTAATTTAAAAATAATTTGCAGCAACATCTATGGACCTAGACATTATCATACTAAGTGAAGTTAGTGAGAGACAAAAATTATACATCACTTATATTTGCAATCTAAAAAAGGACACAAATGGACTAATTTGCAGAACAGAAACAGACTCACCTGACTTTGAAAAATTTATGGTTACCAAAAGGGACAGGCGGGGTGTACTGGGGCTTTGGGATTGAAATATTCTAAAATTAGATTGTGATGATGATTGTACAACTGTAAATGTAATATAGTTCATTGAATTATTTTTTAACTTCCTAAAAATTAAAATGATTTATTACTAAAAAATATTAGCCATCATCTGAGATTTTGTTGGTGGAGTTCTGGGATATTTCAAAAATTACCGAAATGTGACACAGAGACACAAAGTGATAAAGTGCTTTTAGAAAAATGGTGCTTGTAGAGTGCTTGATGCAGGTTGTCACAAATCTATAATTTGCAAAGAACGCAGTATCTGTGAAGTATGATAAAGTGAGGTATGCCCGTATTCCTCATATTTTATGAACGTTTAAAACCTCATACTTCTCCTTCATATCATTGGTTTTCTAAGACTCTGTGCTTTCTCTCAGTTCATCTGTCACCTTGGTTATCATGAGATCATTTCTAGGGGCCTCATTACTTCCTGTCTCTACTGCTAAAAGGTAAACCCTGTGGAAACGGTCACTCTTGTTTCTCATCTGCCCTCATTTTGCCTGTGATGGGATTTGGCACAAGTAACAGATAAAATCGTCGGAGAATAAACATGAGTGTGTGTGAGGGAAATGAAAGGGAGAGGATATGGAAATGTGGAAGAAAGAAGTGATGCTGGGATTTGATGCAAATATTCTATAGCCAAGTTCAGAGCTTTTCCCTTTGTTGCACCAAACTCCTTCCTCCGCTCCTCTTTCCTTCCATCTTTTTCACTTTCTTTAAAAATATAATTCAACAAGTTCACTTGTGGTGCAGCAGATAAAGTATTTGGCATTGTCACTGCAGCAGCCAGGTTGCTGCCATGGCACGGGTTTGATTCCCGGCCCAGGAACTTCCACATCCTTCTGCAGAAGTTGGTTTGGCACAGCCAAAATAAACAATGACAACAAAACTATATATGGTTTTATATATGTGTGTGTGTGTGTGTGTGTATAACTAAATATATATAGTTCTGATCATTATTTAGTTGGATGCTGGACTCACTTTCAGAAAGTCTAGGGAAAATTTTCTTATAGGTAGACTTGATGCTTTTGTGGATATTATTAAATATGGGCAGTGGAGATGCTGACCTTGGGCACTGCAATCAGCAGCTTACTTCATCCAAATAAGGCACAGCTGGGGAATGATGGAGATTAGCTTGCCAACAGATGATGCCATCTTGATAAGGTTAGCACATCTATGACACTGCATCATGAGTGGGAACAGTGCTTTTTCTTTGCCTCTAAATCTGCTTGAGGCATGGGTCATCTTGACCTCCCCTAGGTTCACATGCCAGTCTTCTAGTTCTTGATTTCTGGACCAAGCAAATCTTTGCAGACTATTAGAAATACAATTACCTTCAGTAGTTAGTCCTGGTAAAGAGACATCCTTGTATACCCAGCATTTTCCCAGTGTCTTTTTATTGATATGAACCAGTCTGGATGATAGACACCATCCTTGTTCAGCCACCACCCTTGTTATCAGGGGTCCAGCTTCTTCTGGACACATATTATTAACTGGGACATGGCTATAAGGAACCACAGAGACAAAATCATCATCCTTCCTCCCTGCTTTTTAATAATGTTTGCACTAAAGCCAATGCTTGCACTAAGGGAAGCTATTTGACTAAGGCTTCACATTATGACACCTTGTGACACAATTAGATCTAGATTCAGGCATCCTGGACCTGAGTGCTAAGTATAACGGTGGGAAGGTGTCAACACTTTTTTCTTTCTTTCTTCCTTATGTCCTCTACTTATCTCTCTCTCTCCTCTCTCGTTTTTGTTTTTTAATATATTGTAGGTCCTGGGACAAACTGAGGTAGCAAGGCTATTTCTATGGACAAATATATATCCAGGGAGGCTACTCTTCCGCTTTTCTCATTTTCACCACCAGATTTGCGCTCAACGTCAGCAAACCCCACCTCACCCCTAACCCAAGACATAAACACAAATGTCTTGATATAGACTGTGGCTTGATATCTACTGAATAACCCACTACACACAGGCACATACAGGATGGAGCTGGTTTAAATCTTATTAAAGTTCATTTTAATGTAAATTTAGTGATCACTAAGGGGTGCCCAAAGGCTGTGATTCTGCTCCCCTGGTGCAGCTCCTCTCCCCAAACTTCTTGGAAAAATAAACAGAAAGAAATGAGATCCACATTTTTCATGTCCGTTAACTTTGCAACATGTGGTAACCAAGTAGGTTACTGTAATAGGAAACTCTTATAATTAAGCCCTTTTCTCCCTATGGTGGATCTGAGAGTCTGCTGGGAGCGATAAGAAAGTTC
Source organism: Catagonus wagneri (assembly GCA_004024745.2). Taxonomy (NCBI): domain Eukaryota; kingdom Metazoa; phylum Chordata; class Mammalia; order Artiodactyla; family Tayassuidae; genus Catagonus; species Catagonus wagneri. The sequence goes on from PVHT020000180.1 coordinate 11,886,323, forward strand.
TGTCCTACTGAATGTTTTGACGTTGTCTTTTGAAATTTACAGCCATAGAATATAAAACCTTTTTTATTTGGGTTGTGGGATACTGAAAACCATATAAACAATTATATGTGAATTGGAAATGCAATATTAAATGTTGAACAAAGGGTATATTTTCTCCTAATTCCAATGAAGCTATATTTTTCTAATAGACTCCCATGATTCAAATATATTTAAATTAAAAAAAAAAAAAAGCCCTTCACTCTCCCAGTCAGTTATAAAACCCTGGTGTACAGAGAAACTTTATAACAGCATGGGAGTTTATAATCCCCAGCAGGAGGATTAGAAATTTGCAATGAGAGAAGTCCTTAATCTTATACTTACATAACTGCACATTTCTTAGATTTAAGTTGTACAAATCAAAAAAATGAAGGTCATTTTGTTCTTTTCTAAAGGGTACTCATAGATAAATGATGACTGGTTAGAGCCTATTGAACATTTGAAACATTTGTAGAATGTGATTTATTCATACCAAGTACATCAGAAAAGTAACTCTACTGTTAAATTACAGCATGGAGAAATTAAAAGGCAGAAGTGAATAGCAGGGCTTAAATGGATGCTCTGAGGTTTGTAGAAAATGTCAAAAGAGTTCAAATGCTCGTAATATGAAAGTAAATATTTGGGCGTACTGGAAGAAGGCTTTATCCCGATGTAAGATTATACATTTCTTCATGAGATGTATTATAAAGAGAAGGCTGTTTAGTCTAGCTCATTTGATTTCCATATGTTTTATTAATAAACAATTATACCAAAAACTATGTTCTTGCTCCCACTCTTCCTCATTCAGTTCTGTCTAGTCCACTCATAAAGTTCCTTCCTCAGTGAATTATACCAATCACAATTTTCCTTCTTCTTACTGATTTTTATTCATTATCAGAAAATTTGCTGGATTAATAAAACATACATCTGTGAGGACTTGAGAGTATGAGGCTAATAATGGGTACTTGGTCCATAGGAGGTAGAAATAACGAAGGACTGCAGTCATATGGCCATAATGCCTCTCCAGCATGTAAGAGGAGATACAGACACAAAGAAGTCGAAGGCAGGCAAAATGTTTCTTTACACACAGCTGGATTTTGCCTTAAACTTGGTAAGCTGAGCTGGGTTATATGTAGAATTCTTTTGCCATGGTTTGATATTTAAATGGCACTTTTCTTTAAACTCAAACTTAACATCTTGGAGCTTACCACTTGAGTAAACCTAAAATAGCGTATTAAACTACAAAAAACAAAAAATATAAACAAAATAAAACAAAAGCATAGAGCCAAAGAACAAAATCAAAGAGAAGGGTTTAACCCTGAAGGGAATAATGAATATGCCCCTAATTCCACCCATGTATCTACTTAATATCCACATTGCCACCTAATAAATGTCCAGGAATCTAAACAGCAAGGTCAGTACACTTCTTCCTTTAAACCAGTGCAGGATAAAGATAAGTAGGATGTGTCCAGGATTTTGAGGGCAAAGTTTTCTTAAACAGGACACCAAAAGTTTTAGCCATATAGACCAAAAACAAATGAAAACCTCTTTATCCACCTAGATTGGGGTGGGGGAGTGAAAAGCAATGTAGTAAAGCATTAAAATTTGAAGAATCTGAGTAACATGTAACAGTAAGATTTTTTCTTCAGTAGTTTGAAATGTATATATCTAATCTAACAAAAGACTCATTTACAATATGTAGAGAACTACAAATCAGTAAGAAAAATCAAAGAATATTTTTTTCATTTTTAAAAAATAGGTTAAAATATAGTTGCTTTATAGTGTTGTGCTAGTTTTTGCTATAGAGCAAAATGATTCATTTATTTATATGAATACACTTATCTATTATTTTTCATATTCTATTCCCATATAAATTCTCACAGATTATTGAGTAGATTTCCCCATGCTATATAGCAGGTCCCTGTTGACCATTGATTCCACATATAGTAGTGTGGATATTCCACTCCCAAACTCCCAGTCCACACCCACACACACACACAAACACACACATTTCCACTTTGATAACCATAAGCTAGTTTTCAAAGTTTGTGATTTTGTTTTTGCTTTTTAAATAAGTTAATTTGTATTACTTTTTTTTTTTTTTTTTAGTTTTCACATATGTGATATCATATGATGTTTGTCTTTCTCTGACTGACTTACTTCACCTGGTATGATAATCTCTAGGTCCATCCATGTTGCTGCAAATGAAATTATGTCATTCGTTTTTATGGCTAAGTAATATCCCATTGTATATATGCACAGTTTCTCCTTTATCCATTCACCTGTCTGTGGACATTTGGTTTGCTTATATGTCTTGGTTATCGTAAATAGTGCTACAATGAACATCGGGGTGCATATATCTTTTCAATTATGGTTTTCTCTGAATAGATGCCCAGGAATGTGATTGTTGGATCATGTGGTAGTTCCATTTTTAGTTTTTTGACAAACTGCCATGCTATTTTCCAGTTGACATTCCCACCAATACTGTAGGGGGTCTCTCTTTTCTCCACATCCTCTCTAGCATTTATTGTGTGTAGACTTTTTGATGATGGTCATTCTGAGTGGTGTGAGGTGACACCTCATAGTAGTTTTGATTTTCATTTCTGTAATAATTAGCAATGTTGAGCAATTTTTCATGTGCTTTTTGACCATCTGTGATCTTTGGAAAATTTTCTGTTTAGATCTTCTGCGCATTTTTTGATTGAGTTTTTTGTTTGTTTTTTGATATTGAGCTGCATGAGTTGTTTGTATATTTTTGAGATTAATCCCTTGTTGGTTGCTTTGTTTGCAAAGATTGTCTCCCATTCTGTAGATTGTCTTTCATTTTGTTTATGGTTTCCTTCGCTGTGTAAAAGCTTTTAAGTTTAATTAGGCCCCATTTGTTTATTTTTGTTTTTATTTTCACCACTTTAGGAGATTGTTCCAAAAAGATATTACTGAAGGTTACATCTAAGAGTGTTCTGCCTATGTTTCCTCTAAGAATTTTACAATATCTGGTCTTACATTTAGGTCTTTAATCCATTTTACATTTATTTTTGTGTATAATGTTAGTGTTCTAATTTCATTCTTTTAGATATAGCTGTCCAGTTTTCCCAGCACCACATATTGAAGACACTGTCTTGTTCCTATTGTATTTTTTTTCCACTTTTGTCATGAATTAGTTGACCATAGATGTGTGGGTTTATTTACATATTGTACTGTGTATTTCACAGTACAATATGTAAATAAATTACAGTGTATCTACATAATGGCTTATAATATAATAATGAGAATGAAGGGACTTCAGCTACACAAGATGTATAAATGTTGCAAAGATTAAGTAAAGCCATTCAATACCAAAGAGTAGCTACAGTATGATGCCATTTATATAAAGTTAAAAAATGAGCAAAACTAGTCTGTGATATTTAGAGCTTGATCTTGGGCAGGAAGGGTATTGATTGGTTAAAAAAAAAAGGGAAGCATTTAGGGGAAGAAGTTGCTGATAATTCTGATCCTTGATCTTGATAATGACCCAGTTGTGTTCATTTTGTACAAATTCAGTGATCTTTATGATAAGTGCAATCTTCTGCTTTTATTTTTCATTGATATTTTCCTCAAAAATAGAAATAAAGATTGCTCCAGAGGGCCTTTCATTCAGAAGAGTATTTCTTGAGTTTAAGTGTTAGATGGAAAATTTTACAAAAGGAAGCATATTTCTGTTTAAAATAAAGATCCAAGGACTCACTTCATCCAGAAAACCAGTGGGAATAATATCTACCTTAAGAAATTTGTAAGTGTATTAATCCCGTTTTCAATTGCTGTAACCACAGCAAAGGAGAAATTTTATCGTCCTAAATTTCAAAATGTATTTTTTAGGTTATTACTAAGTTTTTTTTTTTTTTAATCTTACGAGTCTTTTGGTCCCCAGTTTGAGAAACACTAAATTTAACAGTCAGGATAGACTAGAGTCTATCCTAATTTTCCTATGGAAACTTAAAAAAAAAAGAAACCTCAAAATATTAAAATGACAAGTTTTATTTTTCATTTAGCCCTCATGTCCATCACAGGTCACCTGACTGCTTTACAACCTGTCACCTGACTCTGCTTTACATCCTGTTCCTAGAACAGAAGAGCCACCAGTGCTGTTGGTCACTTTGGTAGAGAGAAATAGATAGTGTTTTACTCATTTACCACTTTTTAAAGTTTTCCCATGAAAAAGTGATAGTCATCAGTACTACTCACATTTCACTCCTCAAAGCAAGTCAAACAGTCATACCTGCCACCAGTGAGGAATTCTAACCTTTGCCTGGAAAAAAAAAAATGCATTTGTTGGAGGAGCTACACTGACTTTTCAATTAGTTCTCATATCTTTAAGTGTAATCAGAGTACTTTACTAGTGATGAGCTCAAATGGCACCAGGACCACTTTCCAGATACACAGAGGTCAACTGCAATCATCTACTGCTTGGCAGAGTGCTTGACTTACAGCCTTGGCTCCCTGAATATTTTTTGAATGAATGAAGACAGCTGAGGATACAATCACTTATTTACAAAGACTTTAAATATCAGAAAAAGATACAAAAAAGTAACCTTTGAAGAAGGCTGGGAAAGCATTCATCAGAGAGGAAAAAAAGGGAAAAGCATGAAGAAGAGGCAAAGATGAGGAAGTAGAAAATTACATTATAGGCAAATCCAAATGTCTGTAATAACCAAGTATATACTGTAACTGAGGGAAAATGCTCAGGATTAAGACAATAGGGGAGTTCCCCTTGTGGCTCAGTGGATTAAGAGCGTGACATAGTGTCTGTGAGGATGTGGGTTTGATCCCTGGCCTTGCTCAGTGAGTTAAGTTTATGTGGCATTTCTGCAAGCTGCGGCATAGGTTGCAGATGGGGGCTCTGATCCAACATTGCTGTGGTTGTGGCATAGGCCTGCAGCTGCAAGTCCAATTTGACCCCTAGCCTGGGAACTTCTATATGCCACAGGTGAAACCCTAAAATTAAAATATATTATATATTATGGAGAAGTAGGGTCTGAGGCAAAAAAGAGATTTCCTTCCTCATCTATACAGTTCAGCCATTACTTAGATCTAGCTAATTATTGCCATGTGGAAATATGAACCCACTCTTTCTGGACTTTTCCTTAGTTTTCCACTGTCTCCAAAGTTTTAGCTTTTTCATTAAAATATCCCAATTTTCAAACACCAAATATGTCAAACAGAACTCTTCTACTCATCAGAGTTAAACTGTATGCTGTGAATGTGTAACTATTTTGCTTTTGTTACAAGTAACACTTAGGGAATAGTGATTATTTGTGGAAAATGGTGATTACATCAGAGCTGAAGATTGAAATCTAGTTGTGGAGAACTTCATATGAAAAGCCTTAACTGTTTTCCTTTGTAATTTAGAGAGGTCAATAAAATATTTATGCAGCTTGAAAACTTAAGTAAAAATTGATTTTAATTATTCCAAAATTTACCCTGGTTTCAAAAAAGTTTCCAAACAGTCACTGTTTCTTCTCTGTTGGCTAAGGAAAAACATCGTTCTCTCAGCACTGCTGATTTTGCGGGACAACAGTTCAAGGGTATTAATAAAAACTGAAATGTGCACAAGTGTTTTTTTGTTGGTAGTTGGTTGCTGGTGTTAAAACATTCAAAACTATTTGGCTTTCTTCATTACCCAACATTTGTTGAACAAATATAATGCAAAAAGTTTCAGCCTAAGTTAAGCAAATAGAGTAAGGTCAAAATGTTCCCATAACCTAAACATTTCAGAACCAAGCCTCCACCCCACCCCATTAAAAAAATAATAATAAGAATGACTCTCATTAAGTATTTAATTTAATTATTTTCCAGGGCTTGGGGCTAATGGTGCCTGAGCGCATAGTTCTCCTTAATTTCATTAACAGGCATTTATGAGTCCCTGCTGTGGGTGGATATGGAGGAAATATAAACTTTACGGTATTTTTCTTTCTTATTAAGATAAAATGCAAAACAATTCATTGTAATTTTCAGGGTCAAAATAGAGCAGTCTTTTGTGGCTGTTTCTGGGGTGCATTCACCATCTTCCCCATTCAACAGAAGAAGGCATTAGTCTAATTTTCTAGAACTAAAATTCATTGAGGGGACATACTTAAATCTGAATACATACTCAAACTTTTCTGGGATGTTAACTCTTGAGACTAATGAGGGCTCAAAAATGACCACTTAAGCCTAAATTTAGAATTCATTTCTGTTGGTTCCATATTCTCCACCCATCTCCAAAAACAGTTGAAGGTGTTGAAAATGCCAGAGAGAAGTTAAAAAGGAGAGAAACCTCATTTTCTGTGCAGGACTCATACAGTCTGAGCAGAATGATGCATTCCTGTCCAAATGTACACATCTAGAATTTCATTTGATTATAAAAGCACATCCTGACTCTGAACGGAGGGTCCAACCTAATGTCTCCTTCTCAACTTTTAAGACCTAACATCCTGCAAGGCACTTAGCCAGACAAAGGCAAATTCTATTTCCAGCACAGAATCTGTGGAAATTATACCCTGGGTTTGTACGGAAAAACCTTACTCTGAGAAACAAGAAAGGAGGAGGGATACTAATCACAGCTGACATGACAGGACCCTGAAGTGATAAGCATTTACTTAATTCAACAGTCTACTCACATCCAGATGTTCCACACACATGTTTGTCATGGTTTAATGAGCGTGAATAGATGTGCCCCACAGAGAAGAAGATCAGACAGAATAAACCATTGATGGGCAGAATTTTCCTCAAAAAACCCTGCCTATATCCTGTCCTTGCATAGGGTAGAGAAATCAGAAGAAGGCTCCTGATATGTCTCATTATGTCCCCAGTTCGTCTAGGCCCGGAGATCAGACTGAGGGGGATGGAAACCCAGTTTCATCATATATTAGTTTAAGTGACACTGTGTGAATCGTTAAACTGTACCTTAATTTCCTCATCAGTAAAAAGGGATTAAAATAGTAGCGGCTCTCTGTGATATTGCCTATTAAGTGCATCATACACAGTACTTGATACAAAATAAGAGCTCAATAAATTGCTGTTACTATCATTACTGTAATAGTTGGTGGTATTTTTACCATTATTTTTTTCTATTCCCAGAATAGGGACCAGTTCACCATAACTATGAATTAATTGAATTAACTTGGGGATTTCCCTAAATATTTATACATTCCCTCTTTCCTTCAAGAAAAGTAGGCTTGTTTATCCCAACTTCTAGATATTCACACAGCTAAATGAGGCCATTCCAGGTCCTTCTGGTTTCTGTAGGTTTTAGGACGTTATTTCAGAAAGGTACAAATGCGTACACACAACTACAGACTATGGCTCTTTTTTTCCCCAGCCATTTATACATTCATTCCACAAAGGCTTATTTGCATACACGCTTCTGTACTTTGTCTCAAGATTGCCTCGGCTGCAACCTATAGTGCCTATAAGATTAACATTTTTATATTATCTTCAATGCACATTGTGTGTGGAAGTCAAAAGACATGAGGGGGATGTAATATTTATAAGTGTTTATTTTTCAGCTGGGGAACTACTGCAAAACAAAGTTACGTGAGTGGTCTGATGGCTTTAGAAAGATTGCCTTCAGGGCAGAACCTCCAGCTTTCAGCGGGAGCCATCTGCAAAGAACCACCTTCCCCAAATATCACTCTCTCTAATCATACCAAAACCCTGGCTGCCAGTTCACTACTCTTGCTTTGTGCCAGTGGCCTGGTTCAGGTTTAGCCAGGCTTCACTGTGTAGCTTGATAATGGACACTAGCCGTTCCTCAGGCTTCACTGCTGCCACACTGGTTGGCATCTGGTTTTCTTCCTGAGATTTTGACTGACAAGCCATTCCTGAGTTAAGCTTCATATGTTTCTCTAAGCAGCCTAAGAGCTCACCCCAGTCCTACTTATCTTTACAAGCTGTTCTCTCTTCACACAATTAGTTGCCAATCAGGGACCACTTATGGGTCTTCAGATCTGTGTGTCTGAAAATCTTTCAATGGACAGAAAGAAGCTCTTGTTCCTCCTTTTTCACACACCCACCTGCCCCTCTATAAATTACCCTACAACAATTTGGATCTCTAATTAAATAAGTTAAATTATTCCATAGTTACTGGCCTACTAGATACGCTATGCTTCTCTGGAGTTCCTCCCCAGAAGTCTGTTAGCTAAGTTTAGTTAAGTTTAGTTAGTGTCTTGACAGTGAATTGATCAAAGTCCACCAATTTTCATTTTCCATAACCCACTTGTATTCAATTGAGGCATTTTTTAAAATGTGAAGTGATTATCCCTTAACAGCTATTGTTCAAACCATTTACAAAGAATTGTTCTCAGTTTTCTTTACCAAACCATGTCTCCCCAGTATGATTCTCACCCATCAACTATCTGAACATTGATATATCAGCAAGTCTTGTTACTGACTACCCCTCAACACACACACACACACACACACACACACACACACACACACACACACACACACAATAAGTAAACAGGGCAGTGCAAAAAGCATAGATCATGTGGAAAGAGATCTGGGTTCAAATCCCAATTCAGTTCCTTATATTTAATAGGAAATGAGGCAAATCTCATAGCTTCTGGGAGTCTCACGTCATTCATCTACTATTAGGGAGACTGTCAACATTGTAGAATTTCATCGAGTATTAAATTCCACGTGTACATGTAAATTATATGTAATATATTTAGAAACCGATCCCCAAAAAATACCTGATGAAAAGAATCATTGTTGTCATTATTCTTCACTATAGAAAAGGAAAAGGTGAAATTTTCTTGGGCCAAAGGTAACGTGAGCTTAAGTTTAAGGGAGCTTTGTCAGCTGATATTAAAAAAATGCAAAATCACAAAACAGGCAGATAGGCAAATAGATAAATTTAATTTTAAAAATTCTTGGACTTTCCATTGTGGCTCAGCACGTTAAGAACCCGACATAGTGTCAGTGCGGATATAGGTTCAATCCCTGCCTTCGCTCAGTGGGTTAAGGATCCTGTAGTTTAGGCCACAGATCATTAGGCCACTTGGATCATTGTTGCCCTGGCTGTGGTGTGGACCACAGCTGCAGCTCCAATTCGACCTATGGCCATGTGCCATAGGTGTGGCCATTTAAAAAATAAAAAAATCTTGAGACTGATATGTTCAAGCTCACCTCATAAAATGACCACCAACCCCAATACTGCTTCGGTCTACCTTTTGCCTTTGGGGATCTTTTGTGCCTCCAAAATGGACTTAAATTCCATGCTGTCCCTTGAACCTATGCATCCAAATCAGAAAGGAATCAGTCCTAGAGCTTGGTTTTCTCCCTCTTATCCCTTCTATTTACATAGAGTGTACTAGCTGCAGCACTTGAAATTACAGTCCCTGAGGATTTTAGTTGGATCTTGTTTGTCGCTGTAATGTTGCTGCCAATCTATTGCCTCTGGCTAGCTCTGTATGGCTGTACCATCAAGGCTCCCACTTAAGTTTTACCTCCAGCCCCACCAAGGCTCTAATATACCCTATCACTCACCCTCAGCCAGGGGACCAAAAATAGCCTTTGGCTTCAATTGCTTGTTTGAAAAGGAAAAACAAAATTGAGAGAGAGAGAACAGAAGCGATGACAGGTCTCTGTTCCATTCTGCTGTGCCAAGTATCTTCTCCAAGGCAAATGCAGTCCTTTCAATTAGCTCACCTGATTACATCACCTAGGCTCCACTAAGAGTTTGCACATGCTGGTGGATAGCCTGGCTTCTGCCAACCTTGTGTTCTCTCCTACTCGATGTCCTTCTATATGCCCTGTAATCTTTTCCTGTCAAATGTGAAAGTCTAATTCACTGCCTTTCAGGGAAGTGGCAAGAGACACTGACAAGTGCCTATTAGGGGGAGCTCTGGTGAGATCATGCAGTTTAGAGAACCACAGTGACTGAAAGATTTGGTTTCAAGTTAGATACTTTCTACACATATTTCAGGGCGTCTGTGTACTTCAGATTGTATAACATTCATGGGGACTATAACGTAAAGATCTCCATGTATCCTGACATTCAAGGACCTAAGGTAACTGTGCCCAAATCCATCTTAGACCTTTTTTTCTCCCACCCCTAGTTCCAGCCCCCAGTTCCTTGTGAAATGATGCTGTGTTCTAGCCATACCAAATTTTCTTGCCTGCATCCCCACAATTATTTTTTTCTACAGTTCTTGAAATGCCCAAGTGTCTTTTCTCTCTTCGTTTTTGCACTTATGTGATACATGAACATCATTCTAAGACAGCATCTGCTTCAGAACATTTTCTCAGAGTTTTGTACCCCTCACAATGCTAAAACGCAAACAAAAACCTGAAGCCCTGAATCTGTTCATTTGTTATGACACAATATCCAGTAACATATATTAATACTATGTAATGATGATGGTGACATTGATGATAATAATAATGATAATTTAGGTTCATGTCTTGTTTTAATCTTAAAGGTGAAGTTCTTAGAGAATGAGTTGAGTATCTATTAATGTCCCCAACTCTTCAGCATGTTAAATGGCACGTAATGGGTGCTCCACAGTTTTGGTTAAATTAGATTAAGTAGTGTGTAGAGAAAATAAACAAAACAGTCAAATATTCTTGGTATATTTGGTGTTTGAAACTTCAGAGTTGTTTTCATTGCAGTGACTTTTCTTTAGACCTTTTCTGCATCTTTCAAAAATAGATTATATCTTTGGAAACTACCAGGGTAAGGGTAATTGAAGGCTGGCAAACACAAAAGATATAGGCTTTACATTTTGAACAATTTCTTTACATCAATTTTCTTGTACTATTTTATGGCCGAGATTTCTTATCTAAGCCAAAGTTAAGAGCATATTAAGCCAAGATTATTCATACATATTTTGAATCCCATTTGGCATTCAGAATTCTGATTATTTCTATTCTATCTGGCACACCATTTCTTTCTTTTTAAAAAGTACAATAAATGTAGCAAGACACACTCATAAGAAAAAAAAAGATAGTGGACGTCTGAAAGATAGTGGATTATAACTGTGGCCGTTGAGATGTTCATTTGTGCTACCACATTTAGGAGTTTCTTGAATTTTGGTCCCTAGAAAATTAAAGTACAAGAAAGGAAAGAAGGTGGATTATAATGCCTCTGTACACAAAAGCACCCTGTTTCCAAGCGTGGGTGGGATGAAGAAGCCAGCTATAATGTCACAGGGAAGTAAAGAAGGAAGAGTGGCTTTGGGAACAGTCATGATATGATCTATAAAGTGTACAGTTTCATTTCAATGGTAGGAGAAATTTGCATGTGTAAGTCTTCCCCAGAATGCAAAACAGAATTGTGATTTGTTTTCCTTTTTTTTTTTTTTCTTAATCTGTAAGACTTCACTAAATATACTAAGAAATCTTTCTGGGGTCTTAGCTCTGATAACTTTTAAAGTGATTATATGTTAGAGCAGGCATATAAGAGAGGTACTTTGTATTACAGAATAGATATTCAGAGATTTGGGTGTGGGGTGGGGGTTGTCTGCTTGTTTTGAAGCCTTTGTGAAGGAACAGTTATCCTCACCCTTATCTCTCTTCCTCCACCATACTCCATAAGAGTGCCTACTATAGCTGGAGCCCAAATGGAGAGGAACCCACAGATCATGTGCCACGTTTGGTCATCTTAGAGGAAATAAACTAGTACCTAAGCATCTCAACCAATCCACATGTGGCATACTCAACTTGGCTTTTTGAATCAAGATTGTGATATAGTCTTGACAATGAAATATATAATGTTTGACCTAATCTACTGTTTAGTAACGTAACCTGAGTTCCATCACCGTGTCTCCTGAGTTTATCAGCCATTAGGAACTTTGTCTAAAAGGTTGAGACAAATGATTTGCAACCAAAATTGATTTCCCCACCAACTGACTTTTGGCAATGCCTGGGAACATTTTTGATTGTCACGTATTGGGGGATGCAACTAGCATCTTGTGGGTAATATCAGGAATGCTGGTTAACATCTTAATGCACAGGACAGTTCCTTACCAGAAAGAATTACCTGATCCAAGTTGTCAACAATGCCCAGGTGGAGAAATCCAATCTAGAGCCCATCTCAAATTGTGATCCATGGACTAGCAGCATCAGTATCAACTGGAAGTTGAATAGAAGTACAGCATATTACCTTCCCCTAATATTGAATCAAAATCTTTATGCAGACAAGACTCCAAAGAATTGATATCCTCATAGTTTAAGAAGCATTCAGCTAGAGTGCTAGTTCTTCACGCTAAAAGATTATCCACCCCTGCCATACCCTTGGAAACCACGATTCACTAGTCTAAGATGGTTCTCCTAGCAACAATAGTTCTCAGAAGCTTCTTAGATAATTTTAATGTGCCTAAAGTGTTGAGACTCACTGGTTGGTGCAACTCAGAGTGGGGAGAACATGCTTAAAGTGAATAGATGTCTTGGAATCCTTGGGACAATCTAGTTTATGTCATTTGTCCTAAAATATTATAGCACCACTTTTCACTCTCAAATGTGTCCAGAGCTTGGAGTGAGCAATAATTTCTTAAACACAAACCAAAAACTGCTAACCATAGGATCTTATTAAAATCCAGAATATCTATTTATCAAAAGATACCATTAAAATTGAGAAAAGGCCATCTACAAAGAGGGGGGGAAAGATATTTTCAATGTGTGTATCCAACAAATAATTTGTGTACAATGAATATATAAAGAATCCCAAAAGAATCCCAAATGAATATATAAAGAATCAATAAGAAAAAGATGAGAAAACCCATTAGGGCAAAAGACTTGAATGTGGGCTTAATAAATGAAGCTGTGCTAATAGATAATCAACCTGCTCAACTTTATCCACCTTCATGGAAATACCAATTTTGGCCAGTATAGTATATCAATACAAATAAATTACAATGACTAAAATGATAAAGACTGATGATTCCATGTATTGCTGGAATATGGAGCAAGAAGAACCTTCTTGTCTTGATAATGGAAGAATAAATTGATACAGCCAGTTTGAAAAGTGTTTTGGCAGTTTACCAAAGCTCAACTTATGCATATGTATATCCATGATGAATATTCCTACTCTTAGATATATACCCCAAAGAAATGGATGCATATGCTCATCAAAATCTATGTATTAAATTTCTCATAGTAACACTATCAGTAATAGTTCAAGATTGGAAGCTACCCAAATGCCCAGCAGTGGAAAGAATAAATAAGCTGTAATATATTCACAACAATGAAATATACAGCATCAAGCATGAATGATCTTAACTAAACAAAAGTATATGGGTGAATCTTTCAAATATGAAAGTAACCAGACAAAAGGGCACATTCCCTATGTTTTCATTTACAAAAAAATATAAAAATAGGCAAAACTAATCCATGCACCTATAAGTTCAAGTAGCCATTGCCCTTGAAGGAGACAGAGCCTGGGAGGGTGTGAGGGAGATCTGGTTTGCCGTAATGTTTTCATTCTGCCTTTGGTTTGGTGGTGTTATGAATATTCACATTTCGTGACATTCATTGAATGTGTACGTTGTGCATGCTTGAATACAATACAACACAGCACTCGAATCATTTTTTTTAAGTGTCCTCTGTCAGATGATAATGTTCATAGCCAGCCTAGCCTGGCGAAATGGCCTCAGGTCAGCAGTTTCAGGCCCCAAAGAACAGTCCCTCAAAGTTTGTTGGTAGCATTCCCTCTATTAGCTTTAGAAGATGCCCAGAGAGAACTGAGGGGATTTCACACTGGCCCTCTTTAGGAGAGCGTTTCTCCACTGAGGCTGCATGGAAGAATCATCTGGTGAGTTTCTAAAACTTTGAGCGACTCAGTCGGTAACTATTTTAGCTCCCAGGTAATGTTAGTATGCCCAGGGCTGGGAACCACAACCTTAGTCCCACCTCTCTGCTACCATCCATATGGCTTCTTCAGCACCGTTATCCCGATGTTGCTGATGGAGATTACTTGGATGCTCTCAGTTCTCTTGGGACATTCATTCATACATTCTTTTGCTATTTCCATAAGACTGCACTATTTGCTAGGTCCTCCATTAGGTGCTAAGTATCAGTCCAAGGTCATAAAAATAGATTGTAAGCTTCTGGGAGCAGAGACCCAATGTTTTTATTTCTGTGCTACAATCTCAGTGTCAAGTGCTGGTACACACAATGAGCCCTGAAAGAACTCTGGAAAACTTTTAGGGAAATACGGTGGAGAAATTATTTTAGATTAAAGAAGCAACACTGAGAAAGCAGGGAGCCATTTCTTAATGTCAAGGCAAAGTAACCATTAGTCTTAGGGCATCAGGAGCCTCAAGGATTCCATAAATGGAAACTGTACCTCCAATAACAATAATAATAATAATAACTCTGTTATAAATAAGTGGATTTTGCCTTTTTTCTCTCTCTCATAATTTTATCCTCAGTGCTAAGCACAGTGCCTGTCATCCTAAAATTGGTCTGTAAATATTTGTTGAATGAATTAATAATTGAACAAATGAAAGAAAATATTCTCTCAGGAAACGAAGGATGGTTAGCCTTTATTAAATACCAAACATACTCTGTTCACATGCCAGACACCTCGTGTTCTTAATGCCATTTAATAGTCATGGCACATCGTAAATGGGAAAGCATGATTATCTTCCTCCCAAGACATAAATAAAACATGAAGCCCAGAGAGAGTAAGGAATGTCCTAAGATTACAGGGCTATTTGGCAGCACCCAGATCCAAACCCCAGTCTGTTGCAGTTTGGTGGCCCTGCTCTGGGCATCGTGCTCCAAAGAGAAGCGGGACAGTGATGAGCCTGGGATATGCTCCATCCAGGGCCATCTGGGCCCTGCTCTCCTCTGAGACTGAGTGCCTTCACCACAAGCCTGCTTTCTCATTGCTCATATTTATAATCCAGCATCACATTATCTTATTAAAAGCATGTTAACTGAGACAGCATAGAGGTACCACTATGGAATCAGAGGTGTTTACATAGAAACTAAGTGGCAACCCCTGTCCCTAGCCCTACAGTTTGATTTGAGTCTCCCGAAAAAGCTAAGGCAAAGGACAGAATTTTGAAACTATCCCTTTCTTATTGAAACATAAGCTCTGAAGCTACCAGGTGAAAAGTGAATAGAAAACCCCTTGGTGCTGACTGGATCTTCCCTCACGCTCTCCTTTCTTTCATACTTTCTGGGCTCCCCCTTTCTCATAAATATTTTACCTCTGACCATAAATCCAAAGTATATTACTGCATCCATAGTGCTCAAAAGTCACTTGGACAGAGAAGTAGTGGGCTCCAGAATCTTTATGGTAATTTTCAGCTTCTGTTACAGATCTAAATACATTCTCTTTACTGAGAACTGTAGGTTCGATCTGTTGTCTGGATTTCTTTATGTTATATTTTCTACCTTGCTTAACTTTTGTATTTGTCTAGGTTCTCCAGGGGGGAAAAATCATTAAGATAGGAGTCCCCATTGTGGCTCGGCAGAAATGAACCTGACTAGTATCCATGTGGGTTCAATCCCTGGCCCCGTTCAGTGGGTTAAAGATCTGGTGTTGCTATGAGCTGTAAGTCACAGGTGTGGCTCAGATCTGGCGTTGCTGTGGCTGTGGTGTAGGCTATCAGCTGTAGCACCGATTCAGCCCTAGCTTGGGAACTTCCACATTAGCACCTGAGGCCCTGAAAAAAAAAAATCAGTAAGATAGATAAGTAGATAGATAGGCAGACAGATTATATATATATATATATATATATATATATATATATATTACATATTTTTAGATTATTTATATCTAAATATATATTTAGATGCATTGTATATTAGATATATAATTAACAGGATACAAATATTTCTATATGTCTATATCTATCTATATGCATCTGTATCAATATCTATCTATTTTTTTACCTGTCTGTCATCTATCTAGAGAGGAATTTATTGAAACGAATTGACTTGTATGATAAAGAAGGCTGAGTTCCAAAATCTGTAGTCAGCAAGCTGGAGTTCCAGGAGAGCCAGTGTTGTAAGTTCCACTTCAAACTCAAGTTTGAAAGTAGGAGAAAACTGTCCCAACTCAAAGACTGTCAGACAAAGAGAAAGAAGTCTTGCTTACTCAGCTCCTTATTCTAGTCAGGTTTTCAAGGGACTGGATGAGGCCCACTCATGTTGTAGAGAGCAATCTGCTTTACTCAGGCTGTCGACTCAGGTGTTGATCTCATACAGAAACCCTCTCACAGACGTACCTAGAAATAATGTTTAACCAAATATCTTGGCACCCCATAGTCTAGTCAAGTTGACACATAAAACTAACCATCACAACTTCCATTTTAGCAATTTAACCATTGCTTTCTTCAATAATCTTATCGCCTGTTTTATGAGCATGTATTCATTGGCTTCAACCAGTGACTGTGGACCCCAAAGTAGAGAGAATTCTCCTCCCTTGATATCTGTTCAAACAGTCATTCCCAGAGTGTGTTCAGAACATGGCAGCTTCCGTGGCAAATTGATAGGAACATAATGGGTAAATATTCTTCTCCTGGATTTTTATTTACTCTTTATTTCTTATAATGCATATTACAGGATAAAGGCTCTGAAACACATTTATTTCATTTCCTCGGTGACTATCTGTTAAGTTCCAACCATGTATAAGACACTGTTCTAAGTGCAAAACAGTTATATAGGAAATAGTTACTGTTCTCAGGAAGCTTGCAGTTTGATTGGACTCTGTACAATGAATACGATGGGTACAGATCAAAGTAGTTTGGAAAAAGATTACTTTGTCAAATGGTTGAATGCAGTTTAGTAAGGCTTTCTCCCCAATTTTTCCTCCAGTTGCTATTGAGTCTGAAGTCAATAGTTTTTTCAACCAACACATAGAAAAGTATCAGAAGATAAATATATGGGGAGGGGGTGCAGGGCATTTATCAGAGCACACAGAAACTTCTGTGATTAGGAAACATGAGATCTGTCTCATAAAGATAATACAAACAAAGGGACAGATGAATTGTTGTGGTGATGTCTTTCAGTAGTGAATGGGATCGGACTGAATTAATGCTGGGAAATGTTACTTGTATTCCCAGATTTTCTCTCAGTTGGTTTACCTGAAGTTCTTGTGTTATTGTGAAAAAAAAAAAATAGGATACTGGATGCAAGTGGCAAAAGTGCACCTACAATTTGTATGAAGATAAATCATAATTATCTTTACCATAATTATCATCAGTATTTCTTTGCTCAGCCAATTAAATATACTTCAGATTTTTTTCTCTTTAGACCTAAAATTCATTACAACAATAGCAGTGAGCCTGTGCATTTAGGGAATATATTAAATATAATAAAAATGATTTATATTCAAGTTAATATCTAACAGCAATAGCTAAACTTCATCTGTCTCACAAGAAATGCCTTTTTTGAGTGGTATTTTCAGGTTCTATTTCTCTCTCTTTTGAGCAGTCCTATAAAGAAAATTTCTACTTATATGGCCAATAGCTTTTAAAGACAAGAGTGTGTTCTATTGTTAATGTCTACTTGAAACATTCATTAAATAATTGAACAACAGAAAAAAGGGTTTATCTCCATATAAATTAATATGCTTTCTCTTTCTATAGGCTACACATTAATCAAAGCATTGACTGCTCTTTTGGCCTTGATATCTAGGAAACCCAGAACTAGATTTACTGCTAAAGTCACAATATTAATTTTTTAGGAATATTTTCCTTCCATTTCAGTGCTATTTTTCTTTTTGCCTGATATTTTATCATATGCCACTTCAAATCAGCCTTGGAAATGGATGGAATATAAATGAATATATTAGCAGGCACCAGCATAAATAAATGGGAAACGAAAAGGAGTAATATGGAAATGGTAAGATCCAAAAGGGTAATTCTTCCTGTGTAAATTACAATCAATAAATGTAACTGGTGCCCCAGAAGTAATGCACTGTCCTAAAACAATGATTTGAAAATAGAAACAGATATTTGACAATTATGAAAAAGTGAGGGGAGTAATTTATGTGAAGAAACACTGGAAATTATCGAGATGCCGTAATTTACTAGTATCGCAGGTTACATACAAAAAGAAGTTGGTAATGTTGCATTTTGAACAAGTGGGGAAGCAGACACTTGTCTAAATATAGGTTTAGACAAAGTGAAATTGGTGCAGCCATTTTTGCAAGGTAACTTAGCAGTATCTGTCAGCATTTCAAATTCATGTATTTTTGACCCAGATAATTTTAGAACTCTGTACTCCACAGGTACCTACTCAAGTGTACAAAGGTATAGGTTAAAGAATGTTTATTGAAGTCTTTGCTGTAATAGTAAAGTTTGGAAAAATCTTTAAGGTGTTCATCAATAGTGGACCAAATAAATCATCGCAAGACATATAATAGAATTATACTTAGTCAGTAAAAAGAATGGATCAGATCTTTGTGTATAAATATGGGAAATTACTTAGAGTATATAATTTAAAGTGTTTCAGAATACAGTTACTTTTTCATGTATTTATAATAAATGATCTTAGATATAAATATATATAAGTGATGATAGAAAATGAGCTTATATATTCAAGATACTCTTAATAGTGGTGCTTCTGAAAGCTGGAAATGGTGTAAGGCATTGATAGAGTGAGTTGTACTATTTAATTGATTTTCATTCTGAAGTTTTTGAAATTTTCCATGAATATCTATAATTGTTATAGTAATTATAACAAAAAAAAGTTTTAGAAAAGAACTCATACAAAGCAGTTGCACTCTAAAACATCAAAAAGAACCACATCACATCACATCTTCAGCAAAGTCCAGGCTAGAGAGTATTGATTAAACATGAGATGCATCAGCATATAATGTTATTGCGATATAGGAGAAAGTATGTTTTTAAAAAGACATTTTTTAAAAATACCAACTATATTTTCTTTTATTCAGAGTGAATACAGCCTTGTCCATAAAAGATGGATGCTTGTGATGGTGCTAAAAGTGCCTGAGACTCGGCATTTTGTCTGAATGAAAGCAAGAACCTGGGATAAATCTCACTGACTTCTCCATTGTCTCTTTCTCTTTCTTTTGTATTCTCATTCTCTCTCTCTGTCTTCCTTCTCAACTCCTCCTTCTCCTTTCTTCCTTACTCCATGACCCCTATTCTCCAATTTATATTTCAAAATTCTTACAGTTTTACAACTGCACAAGGCTTGAAATATTTAACACTCTCTGTTTTATAGCTGAGAAAAATAAGATCTGTGGAAAAAGGAAACATCTTAGCCACTACAAACAAGTAATTGATAGATTATAGTCATCTACCAAGTGCCTGTTGTCCACTTACATATGTATTAAATAGTAATATGAATATACATGTATATATGTGTGTATCTTATATGTGTATATACGCATATACATATATATTTCACTGATTGACACATGTCATGATTTTCCAGTATCTGAGAATTAGGAAAAGGTGCATTAGACATCCCATCCTTTCCTCATTCACGGTAAAGTTAAAGGATTAGAATTCCTATAAAACAGTTAGTCAAAGGAAGATTCCTGAATCAAATTAATCAACATTACTTCACAGACCAGGAGCTTTGAAAGCAGACAAGCATGACATTCAAACCTAATTCCTTCACTTATTTACCCCTAGAGATTCAGTTTTCCCAACACTAAAATGGGATAGTAACATCCAACATGTGGCATTTTTTAGTTGATTAGCGAAATGGACTATACATTAAAGGCCAGCTTATGTACTTGCCCTGAGATTCTTAAGCCAGAAACCAAAAGACCCCTGGGAGGAGATTTGTAGGTCCTTATGTGAACTTCAGGCATGCATCAACCCTTTGGTAACCCAAGCATTTTTCTGCATGTAAGCACTCTTTTCTTTGGGAAAAAGTCTCTATTATTGGAGTCTCAAAGTCGTTTCTGTTCCCGATTATGTTAAGAAACTGACATAAATAGACGCTGTAATTGCTGGTGTTAATAATAATTGTAACCACAATAATATTACTAATACCTCACTACAAATAATATCATTATGATTATTAAAAGTCAGTTGCTTGAATTTGAGCCAAAATGGGTGGATGACTCATACATTTCAGTCATTGGGTGCTTTGCTTTTGCCGGGTAGAATGTTCCAATTTCTTCATATTACATGAGCCCTTGAGATCTTATTTCACTCTGATCCACAAAAAGGAACTCATTTCCCCCAGAAAGGCTGGCTAATGAGATCTGCTTAATTTATAGCTGAGTCCATTTATGCAGTCCCTTCATTAACGGGGATGTCTCTTTAATTCAGTAGAATCCTGCAAGTAATGCACATAGAAGACACCACAACCCTGTCCATTCCACATCCATTTAGTAGCCTAATGCCTCCGACATACACAAACAAACCATGTTTTACAAACTGCTTAGAGATTTGATTAAGTCACATCGTGCATTTTATTGTAACAAGAAGGGTGATTTAAAATCATTAGGCCTAAAGTTTAGGCCTCAGTGTGCTTTGAAGTCAAGAGGAACAATTTGTCAGCGGTTGATCTTTTGCTTCTAAAGCTAGTTAACTGATCAATCTAATGTCAAAGGAGCAGAGACAAATGGGACACATTTTACTATGTGGAAAACTGTACATGAAGATAAATCCAACATTCTGCTTCATTTCATCTGCAGTTATCTTTGCAGTAATTGCTTTGGAATACTCAAGGTGCTCTTTGCATGAAGGATGTGTTGGAAGCTTTAAGTTCTTTAAATTCTAGCATCAAACCTCACTTTGTTCCACTTTGGGTAGGCAAGGCCATAATCTCTCATTTTATTTAAATGCACACTTGGAAATGAACAAAGTTGGGATTCTTGACTAGTTATTTACTCTGTAATCAATTCACACATTTCTGAAATTTCCTGACATGTTTGCAAAGTAAATCGATTCCTTGGTGAATTTCTTTGATTTTTGCTATGAACATAATGATGAAACTGGAGCTAGAGTAAAATCTTCTCCTTGAAAAGATTTAGTTATACCAGCTGTTCTAGGTACCTATTGCTGCATAAAAAACTACTCCCAAACTAATTGGCTTAAAACAACAGCCATGTGATTATATTTCATAACTTTGTGGATTAGGAATTGAAACTGGGTAGGAACAGCCAAGGTCACTTTATTAGTGGTAAACTAGTAGATGGCCCATAGGGTCCATACGCCTTCCCTTGTGTAGCTGGAGCTCTTGGTGGGGTGGGGGAGGGGTTCGGACCAGAGAGCTGGGCTCAGCTGGGACTGTCAACCAGAGCATCAACCTATGGCCTCTCTAGCAGCCAGTATTAGGGAGTCACATGTCTTATTTGGCTACTCAGGGCTCTCAGAGTTCCAAAATGCCCTATTGGAAGCTGCAGCATTTCCCATAACCTAGCATTGAAGTCAGAACTTTCCTTGTTACTGGTCAAGCAAACAGCTAAGATCATCTAAAACTCCAAGTGAAGGAAACTATACTTCACCTCATAAAGGGTGGAGCAAAAAGGTGTCCACATCCATCTTTAATCTACCATACCAGTTGATTCTTTATAAGCTCCCTTACCAAGTAGTTCTACTGCCATCAGTAAAACACCTCACGCTTCCATGATATGTGCTAGAATTTTCAGCAAGTGGAGGGTGGGGGTAGAAGAAGTGATTGATTAGATTGCTACTATCTTGATATCCTGCAATGGGAAGTTGCATTTGCTTAACTCTTAGCAAGCATGCTACTTCACAAAAATCAGTAAGTAAATTTCTTAGGTTAAAAAAATATTAGAAACATTTATAGAGGGAATTTATTGTAGCCTCCCCCCACCTTTGATATTACCTCCTCCATTTTTAGATTGAGTGATTGCTTTGTAAAATAACTATTTTTTTCCCCTGACTGTAAACAGAAAATCGTTTTGATGATTTTTTGCTGATTTTGAGGGGAATCTTCTTCTTTCAAAGTGTTGGTTTCTCATTGAATTTAGATTTCAAGCATCTGTTTGTCCATTGTCCCAGGCTCTGGGATATATTTTATAGACCACTGGACATAGAACAGGCACTCCACAGACTCTGAATCCATCAACATTTTATTAAGCCTCTGTTAGGCACTCTGTGCAAGTGAGAACAAAATGAAACATAATCTCAAGAATCTTTGGTTGTTTGTTTTAGTTTACGGATGAATATATAATATGTATAATGTATATAAATATTGTAGAGAAAAAAATAATTTGGTTTTGTTTTTAGAGGAATTTGAATGTTTTAAGCTGGAATTGCATTTTCCCAGTTGGCTAGCAGGCAACCTGGGACAGTTCTTATAGCTTCTATTTCCTTATCTTTGAAGTAAGAGTAACAACTGATAGAATTGTAGTCTTAAATGGTAGTGAGGTAGAGCTTTGCTTCTCAGTCAATCTTTTACATGCTTAAAAATCATCTAGAATCTGGTACAAAGGCTGTGTGGTCCAAAGGAGGGCCTATGATTATGCATTTCTGACAGGTTCCTAAGTAACACAGATCCCACAGGCCCATGGACCACAGCTTGAATAATGAGGCTGCAGAGCATCTAATATTAGTAAATATGAATATGCACTCAGAAATGTCGGTTCCTGGTCTTCACTTCCTTCTTCTCCCTTTGAATATTTCTAGGAGACAGGAATGAATTTTTGTATTTGTCCCCAGTCTCCAGTTTGATGAGTTCTCAATTGTATTCCTTATTTAAAATATCGTGGCTCCTGCACTTTGTTTAACTCTGCTTGGCATTCAGTGATTTGTTATTCTCCTCTTTTCTGAGCTTGTTTATAAGACAGCGACCTTGGGAGTGAAGACTTCCTGTCTAGACACAGGGACACAGAAAGCAGACTTTCTATGAAATAGCTATGAATGGCCATTTTACCCTAGGTTTTTCTTGTTTTCTTTCTTTTTTCCTTTTTTTTCTGTGCTTTGTCTTCATATGCTAATGCAATCAACATCCTCATTTGCTACTTTAATATGTCTTAAGAATATTTATCTCTGAATTTCCTCTTGTTTATATGCTCATTATTCTTCTAGGTGAATCAGAGATTTCCTGTTGTAACCCACCACCATCACCATGAGGTTTCTCAGTAAGCCCTCTTGGCTCCTCATTGAGCCTTTTGAACGACTTTATTATAACAGCATTGACTTGAAGCCAGAAGAGGCAGAACACCAGTGCTGGGCTTTCTTTCAAGTTTTATGGGTTTTTCTCAGAAGTCTAATGCCAGTTTAATGAAGTTTTATAGTTATTAATACTCTGCCACTCTTGCTACAGTAAGAAATATGTAACTAAACAATAACTTAAAATAGGTAAATTCATGATCGAGTCACACTAAAAACTAATGTCTCCAGGTCATAGTTCATAATTTCCAAATGCACATCATTTGGAATGATTGGTAACTTCAGCCTTGTAACTCTTTCAAGGAGAAAGGCTATGAGCTTAAATCACTACATTAAGCTGACAGTGAGACTCATATTTTCTGAGCTAAAGATATATTTTTATGGCCACACAGTGGACTCTGTTTATCACTCATCATAAACCATAGGAAACCATTTTTGTTTTAAATTAGGTGTTCAGGCTTTTGTCCTGTAATCTGTTTCTTTATTTCCCCCTTTCACTTTTTTTGGTCCATTTTCAGCAGCTCCCAGTTGTCTTCCATTTCCTAAAAAATGGCTCATATTTTATATCTCAGCTTTTTTAAAGATATTTCATCCTAGTTGAGGGCACCTTAATTTACACCTTAAATTATGATTCCAAAGCCAACTTCAGTGTTACTAATATTGAGTAATCCTGCTAAAGAGTCCAATTTTAAAATAAGGAAGGGTCTTATCCTAATATGCCAGGCATGAGAAACCCATGAATTTTGCATATCTCTTTAGTCCTTTTACTTATTGTATTACATTTCTTCCCTTCCTTTGAGCCACTTAGTCAATTACGCCTCATTTTACTGCCTTGTCTGGTTCTAGAGGCTGTCCTTTCTTAAAGACCATAAGTAAGTCACTTTTCCTGAACTAGGCAACAGCTACAGATCATTTGAAAGTTAAATGACTTTGGAATTTGGGGCTTAATGGTTTTAAAACCATCTCGATTATACGTATTAAAATGGAAAATCTTGTCAAAATAAATTTCTTCCTTCCTTTCTCTCTGTCTCTTCCCACCACCACCCCTCTGTCTTCCTGCTCACCAAGGCCCATATTTTTGTTGCCTGACTTGATGCACTAGGATCAGTGATACACACTGAAAAGCAAGCTGCCACAGCTCCATAAACTAAGTTGGGGAGGGGAGGTAATAGCCACAGAAGTCTTCTTGATGAAGAACACTGTACCTTTAATTCACATGTGATTATTAAAATGTACTTCACAATCTATAAATGGCAAAAAAGAAATAAACAGAGGGCATTATATTGTACTTAAAATGATTTTTTTTCTCATAATTTCTAAAGGGAATGAAAAGAAACTTTGGTTCAATATCTTTTACATAAATAAATAAGGAAAGAAGGCCTGTTCTTAAGTTTCATAGGAGATAAAAATCTGCATATTTTTTCTTAAATGCCCCTGAAAGATGGGGTTTGACTCCTTTTTTTTTTTTTTTTTTTTTTTTTTTTTTTTTTTTTTTTTTTTTTTTTTTTTTTTTTTTTTTGCTTTTTAGGGCTGTGCCTGGGGCATATGGAAGTTGACAGGCTAGGGGTCCAATCGGAGCTGGAGCTGCAGCTGCCAGCCACAGCTACAGCCATAGCAATGTGGAATCTGAGCCACATCTGCGACCTGCACCACAGCTCACAGCAACGCTGGATCCTTAACCCTCTGAGCGAGGCCAGGGAACCTGCATCCTCATGGATACTAGTTAGGTTCATTTCCCTGAGCTACAAGGGGAACTCCGGGCTTGATTCTTTTTTGCTTTGTTTTCTAACTCAGCTATTCACTTTTCTATTGCTCTGATCTGTTTACCAGCTTGTCTTATCTTTCTAGACCTGAACTGTTTAATACCATAGCTATTAGCTTCACATTGCAGTGGAACATTAGGACTACTGCTAGTCCAAATTGAGATGTGAATATTGGATTTCAAAGACTTGGTACAATAAAACAGGTTGCAGAATATATTAATGACTAACATGTTGAACTTATACTATTTTGTGTGTATTGAGTTAACTAAAATATGTTAGAATTCATATCATCTCTTTTTTACCTTCCTAGAAAGTTTTAAAATTACATATGTAGCTCTCATTTTTAACTTGCATTTTATTTCTATTGGCCACAGGATTTTAAACTATAAATGCCTCTAAAGTAGGAATTGGATCTTATTCTTTACCAAATAACCAGTGAGTAGATCAGAAAGTCCTTAGGGTTATTAAATGACTCAATGTCTATATTTATTAATTTATTATTTATTGCAATTTACACTTCACTCCTGAATATAGCTATATTCTTTGACTTATATACATGTGTGAAAATAATTTTCTATGTCTTAGTTCAGAGTTTCCTCATTTCTGGCCTCTGGTATTCCTGAATGGGTTACCATTAGGCCAAAAGATTGAGTCTTTCAGCTCTAGGAGCTTCCATAAGGGACATGGGGCTGTCTGGGTCCTCAAGTCTGTTGGTTGCCATGCAGCTCATCCATTTAACCCAGAGTATTGTGGAAACACGATTATCTTCTCTTTTTGTGATAAATGAAAATGACTGGGAAATATTGTCTCTATTTTATATGATGGAATTGAACTTAATTATATTTAGAAAAATCAACTCAAAGATTAATTTAAACATGAACTCTACTTACTGTATTTTTTTCTTTCTTTTTTAAACCATTAAAATTGGTAGGTATCAGTCTCAGGGTTAATCTCACTTTAGAATGTTATAGCTTGAGGATTATTTCAAATTACTATAAAGTTTTCTCTTGAAAAGTGTCTGATGAGATAAGTATAAATAGCATTACATCTCTGGAGTATAGCATCTTTCTTGTTTGATTAAGCACATCTCAGGCAGCTAAGATCCAACTTATTGGGCACTCTGAGACAGTGCAGTGATAGAAATTTTAGCATAGTCTTTATGCCAACTTTAAGCAATGAGTATGATTAGACTTATTTTGTAGTGGAGGAAACTAAGGTTTGCTCTAATTCACACAGCTCTTCTTTCATATTTTGGGAAATTGATTTCAGGCTGTTTGTATCCAGTGCCTCTGCCATATTTCCTAAGTATGCTTCTTAGGGGCAAACAAGCTAAAAGAGAATTAATCACTTCTGTAATTTATTGAGATACAAATTTATAGTTTCTCTTCTCTTTTAATTTCCTTGCCTTGTAGATTTTGTAAGACGGAAAATGGTTGCTTGAATCCAAAGTCTAGACCTAAATACCGAAAAGAAAGCACTGCATTTTTTTTTGGCAAAGTGGTAGAAAAGAGAGCAAGATTTCCAAAATCAGAAGGAGGCAGGATTGAGTGCCAACACACAAGGTCTTGCCTTATAGTCAATAAGGAGGAAGCAGAAAGCTGGACCGAAAAGGAAGCACACTCTTCTTTCAGGCAGGGAACAAGCACAAGGTGGATACCATGGCCTGTGGGGTATATCTCCAGTACTGGGTATGACAGTGATTTAAAGCAGAAAATATATATTTGGTCTTTGTTCCCTTTTATGGCACAGAGTTCCCAAAACCCTTGGAATTTCCTAAGTGATGAGAGCAACAAAGGTATCTTTTGTTATATGTGTGAGGTGGCTTTTGGACCCCACGTAGGAAGGGTGTTCGTTGCCCAGAGAACTAAAGAAGTGATTGGAACTTTCAATCCCGCTCACTCCCCTGATCTCTAGGGAAGGCAGAGGGAAAGTGAATCACTTGCTAATGGCTGATGATTTAGTCAGTCATGCCCCTGTAATGAGGCTTCCTTAAAATCCAAAAAGGAGTTCCCTTGTGGCACAGTGGGTTAAGGATCCAGCATTATCACTGCAGTGACTTGGGTTCTGCTGTGGTGAGGGCTAGATCCCTGAACTTCGATATACCAAGTGAGTGGCCAAAACAAGCAGGGAAACAAAAATGGAAAACCTGAAAGGATTAGATTCAGAGAGTTTCCAGCTTGGTGAACACTTGGAGATGTGGGGAGAGAGGTATGCTCAGAGAGGGCATGGAGACTTCTCAAACCATACCTTGCTCCATACACTTCTTCCATCTGGCTGTTCCTAAGTTATGTTCTCTTATAATAAACCAATAATCTAGTAAGTGAAATGTTTCTCTGAGTCCTATAAGCGACTTTAGCAAATTAATCAAACCCAGGGACGGGTTCATTGAAACCTCCAATCTGTAGCTGGTCCATCAGAAGCTTAGGTGACCACCTAAACTTGGGCTTGGTATCTAAAGTGGGCGATGATGAGATGGTCCTATAGTAATGAACATTTAATTTTTGAGATTTGGCCCTATGTCCAAGTAGATAGTATCAAAATTGTATTGAATTGCAGGGCACCCAGCTGACATTGGAGAATTGCTTGTTGGAATTGGTGTCAGAATTATACTAGGACATGGCAGGGCACTGGTAGGAAAAGAGATTAAACAGCAATGGCAAAAAACACTGTCTTTATCCCCCAAAAGCTTTTGTGCATCTCTGCCTATTTCTGCACTAACTTCAAAACCATCTAGAGCCAGTCAGCAAGAATGTATAGGGATCACAATGGGAGCCAAATGATGGCAAGCAGCTGCTCTTCCACCCATCAGGCTCCTGAGCTTGGTTAACTCTCCCCACCATTGACATTCTGGCAGAACTCTGCAAGATGTTTGCTCTCTCCCTCTGAAAAAACAGTATTTCCTCTTTGCAAGCAAAGGTGTAGAGGGAGGATGGGCTTTTCTATTCTCAGGAACCTCAGTCCTTTTCAAGTCAGCCACATCTCTCTTTGTGCCCTCTGGTCTACTTCCAGTGCTTAGTACTGTTTATCAGCCTTAATCAACATGAGTGACAGAAAACCTGATAATAGACCAGGGCTGGTACTGCTGGTGGGGGTGACCTCTTTTGAAATGTCAGGCCTGAATAAGCTGAATTTACATTTCTTTGGGCTCCAGCTTTTCAGAGATTGTCATCTTCCACATAGGAGGGATGAAAGTAAAAGTTATTTTGGTATCCATCCAAAATTTCATCTTAGGACAGCATTTCAAGCCCTCCCTCTGCCTTCTCCAAGCTGAGAACTCCTGTGTCAGGATCAAGAACCACCAGTGAAGCAGCTGCTGTAAGCATCACACACCTTCAATCTTGGAAATATTAAAATCCATTTAAAAAAATGAGGACACAAGGTATATTTTAATTAGTTCAAAGATGCCACCTTTACTATGAGGTAATAGAAACCACAGGTAGGATTCTAGGTCAGAAGAACTGGGTTGGACCCCTGTCTGTTATTTTTTTTTTTTTTTTTTGGTTACCTTAAGGAGGCACCCTAATCTCTCTGAGGATATTTCATGGTGGATATAAAAGAAAAAAAACAATAGTGTGTATCAGTGAGAATTGGATAATATAATGCATGAAGAGTTGGCAGTTACAGTACCTCACCTAAAAGTAGGAGTTCGGAAAGAGCCTCCCTGAAGGGTACCACTTTTGCATGACAATTATTTTGATCTAAAGACAGTTGAGACCCTGTGTTTTCAAGAGATACTACCACCCTTCCCTTAAATCTCTAGAAGAATTTAAATTGGGGATTTTTTTTTGGTCACAAAAAAGAGTTATTACCTGAGAAAAATGTTATCTGAGTGGTCTCATCTATATGGCAGATTTCCAAACACGTGCTCTTATTTTGTCCTGTGAATGACCATCCAGTCCTTGGAAGCTCCAAGCCCCTGTCCCTTTCCTTAGTTCGAGATGGCGTATGGACTTCATTTTATCTTTTGGTCTCTGACCCTCTCATGTATGTGACAATCTCATGCATATGAAATTACATTTACTTGTCTCCTACTGGTCTGTCTCATATCAGTTTAATTCTTAGACCAGCCAGAAGAATCTCAAAGGAGAGAGGAAAGTTTTCTTCCTCCAGGACACAATACTCGGCAAGTATTAAATGCTTCAGATACATTCATTTTCTCCCATTTCTTATTTTCTCTTTACCTTAATTAGGACCCTCTTACCAAAAGAAAGAAAAATTATCTTGGAAAAAACTAGTTCACTTCAGCATGTTCAGGCCAAAGTATGATTAAGTAATGTGTTCTGCTTGGCTCTTGTGATTTAAGACTTAGCTTTTTGGAGTGCGGTGCAGGGTCCAGCAGCTTCAGAACTTCTTAGAAATACAGAAGCTCAGGCCTCACTTTAGATCTTCTTACCTGGAATCAGCATTTAAACAGGACCTCATGTGATTCCTGTGTATATTATTGTTGAAGTGCTGTTTAATGGAAAGAGCACCAATTTAGGATTTGGGAGATTGGCCTTTTAATTTGTTTTTCTTACAAACAGGTAAAGGCTCGAAATTCTGTGGTTTTGTTTCCTTTCCCTTAAAGGGGGTGTGCTTTCGTGTGCTGTTGCTAGAAAAGACATTTGTGATCTGGAAGAACATAAGTAAATCCTGGCCTTAACTCTGTATTACAAATAATGTGCTTTGGGGATGCATATGCATGTAGATGAAACTGCAGAAACTAAACCAAGCGCCCACACACACACACACACACTCACGTAATTGTCAGCAGCTGTGTCACCTAAGTGAGATGCAAAAGCAGTAAACCTCACTCCCTCGGACACTTCCTATAATATTCATCACTTTGCAGATGTGTTCGTCCTATTTTCCTACCCAAGAGAAAAGTATTTGCAGTTCTGTGAAGCTGCCCTTTATCCAACACTGCAAGGACAGGGACATAGAAGAAAGTTTAGTTGGTGCATAAGACCCTGGGTTGAATCTGTAATCAAGTCATGTAATTGGGATCTATTTGCAAACACCACTGCTGTTCAGGAATGAGTGTTATTTTGAAGGACACTTTTGAAAACGGGTCCCCAAAGGACAGACTTTTATCATCTTAGGATTTGAGAAGCTATTTTGCTTCTCATCTTTCTTTATTCAATCCACTTTCATTCTTCATTCTTTCAGGGGTTTACATTATATATTTCCCTCTATGGTCAAAATAGCTGCACTCCTCCTAATTTAAAGATGTTTCATCATTAAAAATTATATTGAACAGTCACCCATCCTCAGGGAAGACTTAATTTCCACTTTCTGCTACAGTCAGCATGGTTGAGGTTCAATCTTTCCATAAACTTGGAATCTATTTAAAGCTATTTCCATAAACCTGGAGTCATTTGATACCTTTTCATACTCTTGCTAACCAACTAACTACCTATTTTTAAAAGCCAATAAAATTGACCTGATTTCAGCTAAAAGAGAGAAACACATTTTAAATTCTGCAGAACCCGGAAATTATAGAAGCTGAGTTTATTGGGTGAAAGCAGTAAAATTGCAAATGCAAATATTTAGGAGTGTTAGACCATTGATGTTAGATTTTGAAAGGAACATGGGGAATGACTGAGGGCAGCCACTTCTCTCTCCCCTCAAGGCCATCTTCATAGCTGCTTTTAAGTCAGACACACTTGTGACTCACATCAGTGTTTTTTTCTTTTCCAAATGAAAACGTGATTTTTACTAATGTTATTTTGCTGTTTATTAAAATAACATGTACTCGGTAGAAATAAACTGAGAAAATACCTAAAATCTATGAAAAAGGAAAAAAAGAATACCACTTTAATTAGAAGCATAATGTTTAATTAAACATTCTTATCTCTGGCATGTTTCTCTTAGATATCTATTACTTGAATATGAAACTGACAACACGAATGGCCTGAACCTAGCTTAAACCCAGATTGGGACATGAACCCAAAGTTTTAAATTAGAATCATTCACTCAGTGTCTGGATTTACTAAGGTTCAGATTCTTTGTACCTCTGTGCAGAAGGAATTCAGCAAGAGACAAAGTAATAGGCAAGAAGTAGATTTATTAAGATAAGACGCTTGTGAGAGACACAAGTGGGCAGGCAAGGAGGCTCTGCCCCAAGGATCAGGTAGGCTATAGTTTTATCATCCAAGGGGAGTGGGGGTGGGAAAAGACGGCCTCTTCCTCTTTCTTCTAGTAGTAGCTCCTCCTTGGTATCCAGTAAGAGAGTATTTGACCTTATAAGGTCAAACTAGGACTGTCATGGTGCTTATTCAAATCAGCGGAAGGGTGGTCCTCAGACTCCTAGCCTTGATCTGAACCTGAACGGAGGCCTCACCCCATCCCCCACCGAGTGACCTGAGGCATGTCTCATGCCTCCACTAGTCAAGCCTTCCTTGTTCTGATGGCCCTCTTGAGCAGTTATTAACTTAAAATGATCTCCCAAAGTTCCCTAGGTTTTCCTCTCTATCTATGGTCCCTTATTGAGATTTCTACAGCTACCTGTGTCTACTCCATCTTTATCAAATACATTATACCCCTCTGCTAGTTATAAATGCTAATTTATAAAATCAAATTTAACAAATTGGTGGTGGGGTTCCCTTCGTGGCTCAGTGGTTAATGAATCCCACTAAGAACCATGAGGTTGCGGGTTCGATCCCTGACCTTGCTCAGTGGGTTAAGGATCCGGTGTTGCCGTGAGCTGTGGTGTAGGTTGCAGACACGGCTCGGACCCTGCGTTGCTGTGGCTGTGGCGAAGACCGGCAGCTACAGCTCCTGTTAGACCCCTAGCCTGGGAACCTCCATATGCCGTGGGTGTGGCTCTACATAAAGGCAAAAAGACAAAAAAAAAAAAAAAACTGGTGGGAAATGCAGTGTCATACCAATATCTTCCTCCCTGGGTTACCTAAGGGTCTCTTAGGCAGTGTAGACAGGGTAATCTGACTTACTTCCACTGTCAGGAAAGAAAGTCCTTGTGCTTCTTCGCCCTGTTGACTCTGCTGCTGTGGTTGGTCCTTGTTACAAAATTCTGTGACGGAGAGGAATGAGCATGGACTTTAGACAAGATAGAGATTAAGGTTATCTTTCAGGTAGTAAATGTTAACTGAGACCTGCAAAATGATAAAACTCCAAAAATGCAGACTCTTGATAACCATGCCAGGAACATGTCTCTCCAACATTTGCATGTTTAAGCCGAGCAAATGCAAACCTGCACATCCCTTGCATCCCCTTGAGGAGTGTGCACAGAGAGTGATGGATCAGAAGCAGAGCCTTCCCTGCAAGAGAGTGACTCTCAACCCTGACTGCCAAGGAGCTTTAAAATATCGACAGCTTGGTTCCACCCCCTTGTCAATTATAGCACAAAATCTAGGGCTGCAGAGGGACTGGGCATCAGCATTTTACAAAATGTACCAATAAATCTAATACACAAAGGAGGGTTGAGAAGCACTTTTGCAACAGTCTGCCAGCCAGTAGACTTAAGACAATAAAAAATCAGTGAGTAAAAAGTCACATATAGAGTAATGGATATGTTTGTGGGACTCCGTGGGAAGAAAAAGAAAAACATTTTTAGTCCAACTTCCTATATTTTATAGAATAAGTAAGAACATGGTAGAGTTAGTTGATGAATTTGGCTAAGGCTCTCCAAAAATAAGATTACCTTCATTACTTTATTTATACTCTTTTCTCTTGAAAATTATCATCATCATCATCATCATCATACCAAGGCAAAGCCAAAGGCAGATATTTCTCCTTCTAATAGCACCTAGACAGCACCTGTTGCTGTTTGTACTTTCATTGCATGAGGGTTTTGCCCCACATGGTTCTGTTATACAAATAACATTAGAACAAAACTAAAAGAAATGGGGAAAAAATCCACAATATTACCCCCCGAATTCCTCTTTAAGCATGTGAAGTTTCTATAATGCAGCCATAAGAAAGAATGAAATAATGCCATAAGCAAAAACATGGATGCAACTAAAGGTTATCATACTAAGCGAAAGAAGTCTGAAAGAGAAAGACTAACATCATATGATATCACTTATAAATGGAAAATAAAATATGACACAATCAACCTGTCTATAAAATGGAAACAGACCCATGGAACATAGAGAACAGACTTGTGGTTGCTAGGGTGGGGATGGGGATGGAGAAGGATGGACTGGGAATTTGGGGTTCATAGATGCTGGTACGTGGCGGGCAGGGAGGGTAAGCTGGTCAAGGTGGCTTCTTGGGCCCAGATCCAGCCCACTTAGGCATACTAAAAGTGCAAACTTGGAGTTCCCGTCGTGGCTCAGCAGTAACAAATCTGACTAGTATTCATGAGGACACAGGTTCAATCCCTGGGCCTGCTGTCCATACATCATTTGAGCCCTCCCCTATAGCCATGCACAGTTTGCATATTTGATTCATAATGTGGGTAATTTTATTTTTTATGCCCAACATATGTTATAAATATTTTCAGCCTTGCCATATAATTTGTCACAGCAGCCCTATGAAACTAATATACCTGTTAAAGGATTTGCACTTTATCTTGAGTTGCAGCAGACAGCCACTGGCATGCTTAAAATAAAACAGAATGTAGTCATATTCTGAAGATAACTCCGGATGGAAAGCTAGTGTGGGAAAGGGAAGATGAGAGTACTCAGAGCAGAGGGATTTCATCTATCCATTCATTTTTGTTTTCATTCATCCAGTCTTTGTATAGTTATCATGTGCCAATGAATTATGTACATGGTTCTCTACATGGTTTTAAGGATAGAGAACAAAATAGACTCCTCACTCATGAAACTTAGACTTTAGTGAAGAGACTGACAAGAACAGAGCAAATTTATAATCACCAATTGTGTGCCCTACAAAGAAGAAGATTAGGTAAAGGATGAGAGTTAAGGAGGAGGTGAGTGGTTTGATGTAGCCATGTAGTCGGTGGTTTCAGAGCCCCTGCCCAAGGAAGGGCAGACATTGCAAGATCTCAAGGATGAGGAAAAGCCAGTCTGGGTGGAAGAAGAGAAAACAGGCCTCCATGGCAGGGGCAATAGCATGCTCAAAGGCAGTCTTGCAGCCAAAGAGGAAGTAGGAAGAGGACAGAGTGGTGAGTCAATGTGAGAGAAAAGGAGCATCAGGAAATGAGGCTGAAGATCAGAGAGAGCCAGATTATGCTGCAGGTTGTGGGTCACAATTAAGAGTGTGAAATTAATATAATAGATATAACAAGAAGCCAGTGGAACCCTTTACGCAGAAGAATAGTCAAGTGCAGTTTGTTTTATATGATCCTGCCATCTTCATGGGTTAAAATAGGGTGGTCAGGGAGGATGATCACACAGCCTTCTGAACAGTTGATTCAGTTTAAAACTAAGGTGATGGAAGGAGATATGGAGAGAGTTGGCCAGATCCAAGATGTATTTTGGAAGTAGACTTGAGTGCCTGAAGAATGTAAGCCACAGGTCAAGTGAAAAAGGGTAGTGGTTAATGGGTCTTGTCAAATGGCTTTTCAATTACATTGAAACTACCACATTTTAAGTATGGATACTTCACAGTAATGTTGTCCTGGTTTCTATTAATATATATAGATTTTGCATTTAAAGGCTTTCTTATACATTTCTATGATGATCTGAACAGAATACATCTGTTAAACCTAAATATTTCCTCTCACGTGAATTTTACCTTTTCTTTCTATTTCTCTTTCTGTTGGGGATAAGACATTTTTCTTCATCAAGTTGTGCGAACTAGTCTTAATCAGATATAAAAGTCATATTATGTTGGTTACATTTGGTGTCAATGTGTTGTCTTGCTTTGTATTTTTAATTTTCTATCATATTACTTTCCAATACAAGAATATTTAAAATGTGTACAGTACTGATTTCATCTTTTCCTCTCCAACTTTCTCTGTTGATTTAAAGCTTAGGATGTTGTAATGCTTCATAAGATCTGACTAGTTCTCTGTTTTATTTTATTACATGTATATGAGTATGCGTGTATACACATATATACTTAACAAATACATTTATTGTTTGTTTTGGCATAAGCTGTAGGATATAAGTATAAATATTTATTTTTCACTAGTTATCAGTTTTCCTTGCATCATTTATTAAATGCTTATTTTCTTCTCTATCACTATGAAATTCCATAGATGTTACTAGATATTTTCCTTGGACTTCTGTTCTGTTACTTTCATCTAAATTCCTGTGTTTGCTGAAAGAGGAAAGACAATCCTATCTTTGTTGCTATCAGCAAAGACTTTCTGCTGGAGAATTCTTTATCAAAATAATACTCGATAGATGTACTTGTTGATTCTTCCAGGATAGTAAGCCTCTTGTATTTTGTGTTATTATTACTTAAATGTATAAGTACTTTAAAATTATACATATGCATTTATTGCATACATTTTCTGTTAAAGGTTACAAATTTTAAACTCTTTGAGGACTCACTTGGATTTTTCCCATTGAATCCCCAGTATCAACATAGATTATGGCTTCTATTAAGGGCTCAAAATATTTTATGAATAGAAATGAATCAATATGTTTTAGTCTACCATACCCATATCTCAAAATTAATCTAGAAAGGCAAATTTTATAGTGTTTCATTTTCTCATGTAGAAACAGAGCATTTCTCTTTTATGTAAAGCTCCTTTTGCATATTTTATTCCAAATAGATCACAGATATTTTGTGTTATGTTTACTATAGAAGTATTTTGTTTTCAGTATTAGAAATGGGATTTAACTTTTTGTTTTTATCATCTAACAGATTACTGCTCTTTACAGAAAAGCATTTGATTTTATTTATATTGCTGTCAGCTAACATAATAAGCGTTTAGTGATTTGAGTGACATTTTACTAAAACCTAAGATAGCTTTTATTGTAAAAATACACAATTGATTTAATAACAACTTAAAATATAACCACATTAAATAGACACATGATATTAAGATTTGTTTCAATTTCAAATTTTTTTTAAATGAGACAATGTCATTTAGTAGGTTATATTTAATTATTTGGAGTGTGTGCAAATAATCTATAAGACATGGGATCTGTAACACATGACATTTTCCTTCTTCTGTACTATATCTATGTGTCATATTTTATGATACCAAAATTTCAAAATTATTATTAATAAATACATTATTTTCCTTATTAGGAATGACAAAAAAGCTGTGTTTTTACTTAGCAAATACGGCATCCCCTCCATGGAGACTTAGCAGATAAAACATGCTGATGGGCACTGAAAACAGCTCCAGGGGTGGGAGTGGGGCACATGAAGCCCCAGCAGTGAGAGCAGAGCTGCCCAGGCTGTTACTTCCAGGTGAATTTACCCCAAAAATCCAGGTGCCAAACTCCATTAAGATTGAGAACAAGTTTTTTTTTTTTACCTTAGCTGAACATGTGAATCATCTGGGTTCCTCTCTCAGAGATTCTAGTTTATTTGTTCTGAGAGGGGCCTATGCACAGGTATGATCTTCATGCTCTCCGGGTGTTTAAAAATCATGTCAGAGCTGAGTTCCTCCTTGAGAGTGCGTACCCTGTGTGGGTGGAATAAATAAGGAATGCTTCCATCCCAGGTATTCTCAGAGCCTTTAGTGGGCCGGAGTACGTTTTAAAAACCCAAGAGAGATACAGAATTGTTAGACCACATCTGCTTATATCTTTTCATGGCCTCACAGTTACAATTTAATATTTAGTATTAATTTATTGCAATTTAATATTCTGTGTTATGATAGACTAATTTTGTTTTTTCTATAAGATTATAAGCAGCATATAAGGTAGGATCCTGTCTGATTGTATTCCACATCACATCCCAATAGTTTTCCCAAACAGAATGAACTGTGGCTTAATTATCTTACATGACTCTTGTTCCAAAACTCACATGTTTGGAAAATGGTGCTATAAAAGGAATTATTTCTAAGGTTGCCGCTCTGTATTTCCCAATATCCTTTCATTTGATGGAGATATACAGCTCCTCTAAGAAGCAAATAAACAGAAAGGAGAAAAACCACACTCATATTTGAAATTAAGATGTCTCAAGATGATGAGTGCAGAATTGGCAGGAGACAGTTTCCAAATTCCTAAAATAATTGACTACTTCTTCACTTCATGAACGATGAAAGATCATCTATGACATGCCAGTCATTGTGCTTGGTGCTAGGTATCCCATATTAATAAATAAATATTTATTGAGGGCTTGTCACATGTAAGAACTTCTGGCTAGGTTCTAGGAAACCATCAGTAAGTAAACAAAATTTGGATTGGTCCTGACCTTCTGGAGCTTGTATGTCTTCAAGTTCGTGTTCTCATGAAGAAGACACAGTACAGCACAGTGTTTGACACCATTAACCATCTCCCATCCCTTCAGTCTCTCTCTTTTTTTTTTTTTCTTTTAAATCTCTGGCCAATTTGTTGTACTTTTTCAAGATACTGCCCCTTAAAATAAGGGCCCTATTTTTATTGTCTTTTTTTCACTTTCTCTTCTTATCCCTTCCTTAATTTTCTCTCTCTAGAGAATTGTGTGCAGTCTTCTGTCTTTGCACATATATGCTAATGACACTAAAATCCTTTTATTATATGTTTAATGTATCTTTATAGTTTCATGGGCTCATATCAAACATTTACTGAGTTGTTCAATTACTTACCAATTGGCCTGACACATGGAAGATTCTAAGTGTTTTGTAAGAAATGAGTTTACTAAATAGTCATTTACTAAAATGTGGTTAGTGTTGGAATTGTGCTCTAGGTACATGCAGAATTATTCTTGCCCCGAAGAATTCACATTCTGATGAATTATGAGGGGATTCAACACAAAATTGATGTAGCTAATGCAGTATAGGTTAAAGTATAGGTTGTATAGGGAAACAAGAGATGAGACTAAAATGCAAGGTTGAGAATAAATTATAAAAAAGCATTGGATACTCATCCACTTAATACTATGTATATCCGGGGAAAAAGTGAGAAAATCATTGCTCTTCCTCTATAGTAATTTGTTTCATTTGGCTAATTGCCTCTGGAGGTGGATGAGGAGTGTAAAATGCATGGAACATCCTTGCCTTCACTTTCCCTGCCCTAGGGTCCCATCAGGTAGAACATTTTCTGGAGTCAGAAAGGAAAAAAGGTGTGTCTGCCTAAAAGTTATGAAGTGAAGAGTCAGGTCCAGCAGATACCTGTTATTTCCAGAACCCATTTCCAACGAAAAGGTCTGATGGCAGCTCCTTGGTCAGGGTAAATACATGCTCTTGTTCATTAATATAACTTGTAATGACAACGAGCAATAAGTGAATCTTCTCCAAAGACAGTCCCCCAAATTCCCGAGCATGTAGTCCCCATCAACTCGGTGATACACAACATGGACTCCCCCCACCTCGAGATTGCATACGTCATGCATTGCTGTCCAATTACCTCCAAAACTCCTCCTTAAACACCCCCTTCAAGTGGAGCAAGCAGGACCAGAAATGGCTTCCCTTCTGTTTCCCATCACATATACATGTTTTTTATTTGTTTGTTTGTTTTTAATCATTGCATTATTAACATAATGGAGGAGTGTGGCTATTGCCTAGGAAACCAGGAGGAGGGACAGTCCTGCTTGGTTTTTGGTGAGAACTCAGTGTCACATGAATAGACCCCAACCATGTCTTTATCTCACATCTTGCTTGTAATGACAAGAAGACAAATGTAAGTTCTTTTCCCTTTCTTCTCCTCTACTCCTCCTCTTCTCTGACCCTTAGCTCCTCCTCCTCCAAATTCTTCTTCTTCTTTTGTTATTACTTCC
The DNA here is from genome assembly GCA_004024745.2 of Catagonus wagneri. Classification (NCBI taxonomy): domain Eukaryota; kingdom Metazoa; phylum Chordata; class Mammalia; order Artiodactyla; family Tayassuidae; genus Catagonus; species Catagonus wagneri. The sequence continues at coordinate 11,924,877 of PVHT020000180.1, forward strand.
CAAGCTCTCTTTGAATTCTAAACTTAAAAACTTAACTCTTTTATATCTAACTGACATTGATTCTTTTGCCTCCCTCAACTCAATAGATTACACTTTAGGCCAACCCAATTTGGATTTCCCATCCAACAGTTTCAGTAATTTTATTTCAACCAACTCTTATTCTTACTTTCATAGCTTTAGCTTGTTCTAAACAATATTTTAATAAAATTGCAGAGTTTGTACTGCTTTATGTTGTTTTAATATACATTTAATTAAATGTATTAAAATTAAAACCTGCTAGTCCAATTCATCTAATGCATAATCCTCCTCAATTCATCTGGTGTACATTCAGTGATACCCTCAGAGGGCCTGCTCTAAATATATTTTCCTCACTTTTAGGAGCTTTCCTTAAGTAAAAATTCGTCTTCTAATGCTACCTCTTCTTTCATACATGGGTAAAGTTGGGAAAATATACTTTGTTTATTTAGGGAATAGAAATTTTAGAACTTTTGCAATTTACTCTAGTCATACCACCTATAGGTCCTTAAATACAAGACTATTTTGCTGTATAAGGTTCTTATTTATTCCATTGCCTCTTTCTATAATACCTGTCCCATGTTCGTTCTTTGTAACCTTTCTAACTGTATCTCACTTAATATCAAAAAGCCATCCAGAAGCTTCTAGTTTGATTAGAGAGCCACTCTGTGTTCTCAGAACACCTTGACACACATCTATGACAGCAATTTTAAAATTACATTGTTACATACCTAAATACAACTTTGTATGTATCAATCAACGAGTGCATTTTGAACCCAGAACTTGCCAAATTCTCCCTATACCCCTGGGCCTATTATAGCATCTGGCCCAGGGAAGCCACCCAACAAATACAAACCAAATCCATTTGCATTTCTTCTTTATCCTTACAGTGTTTTTCAAGATATAAACTGCAGCTATCTCCTTTGACAATCCCTAAGCCATTTCCAAGTACAACCCTCATATTCCCAGTAGCATAACTTTTACTATCTTGCCTCACTATTTTCTTGAGTCTTCAACATCGAACTACTTGGACTCGTACTCTTAATTAGAGGATGAATGTATTGAGGAAAGAGATAAAAATCCACAGTAACCCTTCTTTGGTTGTTGTTGCTTTCCAAATGGATGGCAAATTGGGAAGATTCACATTTAATATACAATGAAATATTTTCTCTTCATTAAGGACTAGGGTTTTGTGATAGTCGCTGTATATTAGTACTTTCAAGAACAGTGAAACAGCGTTTCTGAGTTTGCTGACAGAGTGAAAGTGAGAGGCCATGAGGACCAAAGAGTCACAGCTGTAGGACCCTTCAGAGGACCCCCTGTGGTGATTTCCTGGCATCAACTGTTTGTCATTAGACTAGCTCTGATTAATTTTGCATCAAAATGTCCAATATCTCTTTCTTCTCTTGCTTGCAGCAATGTCATACAACATAGCTCAGCAAGTGATGCCTTATGCCAAAGGCCTTGAACGTGCTACCATTTTTCAGCAACATGCTAGCAGTTCAGGCCCTAGTGCCCTGAATTACCCATGCCTGTCCCTGCTTGCTTTCCTTATTGGCCCCAAACTTCTTCCTCAACCCAAGGGTGAGAGTCTGTGCGATTATATGCAGGTACTGCAGTGTAAGACAATCTGAATTCAAACCCCAGCTTGGGCACTTTGAGCTGTTACTTCTTTGTACCTCTGTTTCCATATATGTCGAGTAGAGTAATAAATGTGTGATTCAGAGTACTTATTTGAAAATAAAACTATGTTCATTTATAGGCCACTCTCAGTTATCTTTTCATCTTCCTAAATGCTGGTTTAAAAAAGATAAAGAAAAAAAAAGTGACATTCATTCTGTAGGCTACTTTCAGATTTATCCAGGCTTCATTATACTGTAATGAGGTAAGTTTATTATTCTCAGTTCTACAGAAGGAAGGAAATGAAGCTCAGAGAAGTTAACAGTTTTGCCAAATTCCACATTGTTAGTAAAAGTCATAAGTAATGATTAAAAGACCCAGGTGTTTCTGAACCCAAATCTGGGTTCCTTTTCTTTATGCACGCCTCTCTTCCAGTGTCCTTTATATGGCTCAGAAGTTGTCCATCTGTCCATTTCTGTAGCAAAACCTTGGGTGTGTGAAGGGCAGGGATCCCCAGATCACCTTCATCTGCTGGGTCTCCCCAAGTGCCTGATACAGGAGGGCAACCATGCATACTCATTTATAAATCAGCTGACAAACAGCTTCCTTCTCACTCCTCCTCACAAAGAACTGTGGCACTTTCTGTTTTCAGGAACATTCCACCAGACTCCCAAGACTTCACTTGCAGGATGCCATTTTCCAGTGAGAAATTGGAAAACAGAAATTAAACAAGAATTAAATGTGCTGACCTTTTCTTTGGCTCCCATGTGACCTGCCCTCTTCCAAAGGGAAGAGCAGAGATGCTCACTGCATGCCTGCATTAGAACTCTCCCTTTACTGCTCATAGCCTTTGTGGTCTTGGAAGCTATACTTTCCTCACATGTAAAAGGGGTCACTAATCCCCATTCCATATTTGTTATGAGCATAAGAGAGATTCCAGCCCATGGCAGGCTCACCATGAATATCTGTTCCCTTAAAAAGTTTTCTCTACCACTTTATCTCCAATCCCATAAAGTCCTCACAATCAAATAAGTGACCCAAGATTAGATCTGTTCTTCTCTATAACATCCCCTGGAACCCACCCCTCCCCATTTCCCCATTGTGCTGTTCTCTGTTGCATGTCTTCCACAATGTCAAATTATCTCTATAGCATCCTTTGTTGGCAGAGGGAGAAGGGGTGTCCAGTGATCATAACCTAAAAAGATGTCTCACCCTCTACTAACCCTCTTCAGGTACATAAACTTATTTAGTGCTCAGAATAACCAGAGCAGTTAGGACAATTATCCCAATTTTATAAATGTATTAAATTTACTCATATTTATGGAGGACACCACCCCTACAACCGGGAGCCATGTGACATAGAGGCTATTCAAAGATGGGTTGTGAGAGAAGCACATCACCTGAGTTCACATCCTATCCATCTGACACTAAGTGCTTAACCTCTCTGTGCCTCTGTTTTCTCATCTCTAAAATAGGGATAGAGTTTTCATGAGATGTGAAAGCATGAGATGCAGAATGAAAATCATTTAGCAAGTTCTGCCTTACAGTAAGTGCTCAGAATGTGTTTGCTATTGTTAATAAATGATGAGAAACAGCCCTGAAGTTGGAAGATAGGAATAATAAATAAATGGTTCGTTTCAGTTTCTCAGTGCAGGAGTTAACAACTGCCAGTCCATGCACAAAGCAGGGATGATCACTGCCCCAGGAAGGGAAAGGTCCAAACTGAAGTGACTGCTGAGATAACGAGCGTGCGGATTAGCTGGACTCCTCGTCCAGTGCTCAGGGATGCACACGAACTTTAAGAGAGGCCTATCCAACACAGCTTAGTCAGCGCCCCCAGGACCTCTTTCTGAAATCAAATAAATACAGAATCTATGTCCAAAATTGTCTCCAGCAAAGATATAAACATGTATCAAATAAATCTGCAATGTTTTCATAAAAGTTCCAAAAACTGCTTCCTCAAGAAAAAATGTACATGGGTGAAAGAGCACTACATGGAGACCTGTCTCCTACTCACAGGTCCAGGAATGCCTGACCTGTCTGCAAAGCTCACCCAAAGTTACATAAACAGAGGGAAGACAAGTCTAATCATTAGGCATATCAGCTCAAAACTCAGAATTCATCCTTAAGTATTTTTCCTTCCAAAAATATTTGGAAGACTCATTTCTCCTGACAAAATATCACTGACTGACATTTCAAAATAATACAATTTCCAGTTATGAACTATCTTTGTATTGCCTCTGTTTTAACAAGAGAGAGACAGGGGCTGTAGGGAAGGGAGTGATAAGCCATCTCTGATTATAAGAAGAGGAGACAGAAAGTTTACTTTTGAAAAATAAAATAAGCCTACCAGCTACTCTTGATAAGAAGTACCAAGTGTGGGGTGTTTACATCATACCAGCACTATACTGAGTGCCCTATACATTTTTGTTTTTGTTTTGTTTTCATTAAATCCTTCATCTAGGCGAGACAGTTATAATTCTCCCTGTTTTTCAGATGTGGAAACTAGGGCTCAGTGTGGGAACTAACCTGCTCAAGATCACATGGAGTGTAAGAGGCAAAACCAGAACTCAAATTCAGGTTTCTGGATTCTGCAAGTCACATTTTAAGTCATTATGGTGTTTCCAGCTGACTCAGATGCCCAAAATGTGTCAGGCTTCAGGACTGATAAGAACCTACTTGGAAAATGTGATGATCCACAGGCTCCTCCGGTGACGTAAACCTTAGTTCTATTTACTGTTCACTGGAATTGCAGATTCTAGTTTGTCTTCCTCACACATAAGGAAATGAGGGGAGAAGGGGAGGTAACTTTTAATTTGGTTCAGATAAACTTTTTCTTCTGTTGCTGTTGGGCAGATGATTGTCAGTGTCCTGGCATACAAAGTGCCATTCTCTTACCGTCATAACGTCTCAAGTGTGATTAAACTGTCTTGTCTGTCAGATCATCTTCAGAGAGCTAGTAGGGCATGGTCACCACTTAGTGAAAGAGTTCGAGGACTTGACAGAGAAATACAATAAATAAAAGGGATGATGGTAATTAAATCCCAGGTCATTTAGAGGAACAATGCAGTCGTGTTTTCAAAGACTTTGGTAGAGTGCCTGGCACACAGTAGGAGTTTCATAAATGTTCTCTTTCTTTGTTAAAGTGGGATAATGATTATTATAGGCATTAGTGGAGAATAGAAATGAAATAGACTGTGCTGTTGAACACGATATTTAATTTAAAAAAAGCTCTCATTAGGAAATGAGTGGAAAATGTTTCTGCATTGCAGTAGAGCAGAAAACAAGGCAATTATGGATATCAAGAATTGACTGTAATCACCAGTCAGAGATGAAGAATTACAGCTCCAGCTCCTAAAAGGAAGAGTGAGGAAAAAGTCTGGATTAGAGTTCATATATTTGAGGAGACTAGAGAAAGAATATGAAAACTGTTCTGTGGTTATTGAAACAGGATACCTGAATATGAGAAAGAGGAAAGAGAAGTTACATAAAGTTTCCTGAAAAATTAATGGATAATTTCAGGGAATATTTTATCATCACCACTGCTGTCATCCTTGCCAGCATCAGTATAAACCATCTATTGATTTTTTCCCAAATATATATAACTACTCAAAAAACAATTAGCTTGTACTTATTGCATGTTAGACACTGCTAATATACTATCCTATTTAATCTTCACAGAACTTATTTAAGGTAAATATTATTCACATGCTATACATAAATAGGATGAGTGCCAGAAATGAGTGCTCATCTTTGAGTACTTGCAATTTAAACATGAAAGGTATGGAGATTACTTGATTTATATTGAGAAGCTAATGCATCCTGATTATTTCCTATGCATTGTCTCATGTGGTCATCAAAACAATCCTTACTTAATTGTCATCTCATGCATTTTGCACATCAGGAGACTGAATTTCCCAGAGTTTAATGCCACAAATCACTGTTTAAAATGGCAGAGGAATCAAATCCTGATTTGTTTGATTCTGCCAAGGCACTGTACAGAGGAAGCCAAGCAAATATCCCATAATCATAGAAAGATAAGCTTAGTTTAAAACTGTCATTCTCAGGGGAAAATCAGTGATTAAAGTCATGCCTAATGGCCCAGTCTTTTTCTCAATAAAGCCTGAATTTATTCATTTATGGTCATTAGTCATACATAATCATGGTCAACCTGCCAGGTAAACAGCTAATTATTTTGGTTGTGTTATAAACAAATAAACTGGCCTGTCTGCAAAATGACAAATGAGACCTGATCAACAGAGAAACAGTTGTTCCAAGCTTGCAAACTCCCAGGAGTCTAATGAACAATGGCTTACTGAATGAGCAATTGCAACACAAAAAGATCGCATTAGTGTGGTTTCTTTAGAAACAGAGAGCAACCCATTGGCTTTAATGCCTTTGCAATAAAGAACTGTAGCAAGTGTGAGTTGGGCAGCTGAGAAAGGAAGCATACAGGGAATGTTCTTGCCTTCAGCACAACGTCCAGACACTCCAGCACTCCCTGGGCACAGCCCTCCATCACACACTACTTTCAGGACTTCTCGAAACTCAGAATTTCCACTGAACCAATGGCCAACCAATGGTAACACCACCTGAGCCAGGAAAAAGGGTTTCTTTGGGAACATAAAAGACACACCTGTGCTTTGTGAATGACTGGGACACTCAGGCTATACATGAGCTTGTTAAAGCAGGAGGAAGTGTAACTAATGGCCAAAAAAGATGAACTCATTCAGATCTGGATTTCAAGCCAGCCTCTTCCCCTTACTCGCTTTGTGTTTTGGTCAAGTGACTTACCTCTTGCAAGTAAGGCATCTTATCTCTAAAATGGGGGCAATGATTTCTCACTTTCTCTCAGGATCCTTGCAAGTACGAACTAAAATGAATGGCAAAGCAACAAGCTGGAACACCAGACTGATGACTGCTTGTGTGTGTGTGCATGTGTGCGTGCGTGTGTTTGTGTGTGACTCTGACATTCAGAAAAGACAAATCAAGTTGAGTAGCTTTGAGTAGGATCTCCCAGCAGGATGTGCACCAATCAGGACTGTGTTTTTGGACTTTGTAATTTCCCTGAAATTTTTACAAGATGAGGAACTGGGAAACAGGATCAACCAAAGAGCAGAGTAAATACAGTTAAACGGCTTTGAGCAGATTCAGCTTATGCTCTCGTAAGTAGCTTATTCACTCCAGTTTTAGGAAAACAGGAAGTAATAAGATTGAGGATCCAAAGCTCAAATGAAAACATAATGTCAAACCTAGTCCAAGTAGGATTTGGGTTCAGGAAAGAGATTGAAATACTCCATAAAATTAAAGGAAGATGAGTAGGCTTACAATAAGCCTGATGCACACACTCTCCCCACATTTTGTAAATTCCTAATGGAGCTCTACATGGACAATGATAAATTGAGAGGGTATATTAAGAAAGTCTAATGCTGAGCAGGAAATATGGGCCAGGCACTTTCAGGATACACATGCTAGAGTCATGTGCAATGTTTACCATTAGGAGCTTAGCAAGGAGTAGAGAAGTAGCCTGCAAACTTTTTGACCACAGTGTACTCTTGGGGGCAAAAATCCCTATCCCTACTTATTCAGCTCGCTATTTGAAAGATCACAACAAGTGGTTGGCGAGAAATAACCCTACATTGCTTATAATTTCTCTCATAAGATATATATTGTTGTTTACATGTTATTAAGCTACAAGGTGACTCAAACTTTATTAAAATAACCAATTAGCTTTATCAATCATATGACAAAAATTCCTACTGTATAGCACAGCGAACTATATTCAGTACCTGGTAATAGAAAATGATGGAAGATAATATGAGAAAAATAATGTATATTATGTATGATAGGGTCACTTTGCTATATAGCAGTAATTGACACCTTATAAATCAACTATAATTTAATAAAAATTTTTTCAAAAATCATGACAAATTATTTAATTAGGAAAAGTTCAGATGTAGACCACTAGCAATCAAAAATCCCTGTACAAGAATATTTAGAGGAACTGCATGTATCTGTTTAAAAAATGGGTATAAATAATATGTTTAAACTGCTGTTGATACAAGTTTTAAAGTGCAGTTTAAAAATGTTATAAGAATGCTTTACAAATATATATTACATTCCCTCTAAGGACAACTGAATACAATAATCTTAATTGGTAATGAGGAAATTAAGCTTTTAGTAATTCACAGTGAAAAGCAAAAATGGCATACATTCAATCACTAATTCAAGGCAAAACTGATGTTACATGAGGGATAAGGCTTTTTTGATCAAGTTGTAAAATTCTCAAAATCTGTTTCTCAGTGTACACAAGGGAAGTTTTAGATCTTGCAAAGAACTCCATGTTAGTTAAATTTCTTTAAAAATCACTGAATAGTCCTCAGGAAATTCTAACTTTTATGACACACTCCTACTTTTATCAACCATTATTAATACATTGATTGGGTTACTAGCAAATAACACTCAATGGTGTATTTAAATTAAAAAAATAAAATAAATATCAGTGTTTAGCACATTAGATGATTGCACTCATATACTCAACACTAAAATAATAAAAAATAGATAAACAACTTCTATTTGTTTCAAATTATGTACCAGGGACCATTCTAAGTTCTTTGTATGCATTTATTAACCATCACTTAATCCTTCAAATTTCTCAGTGGTATCAATGGAGTCGATACTAACATCAACTCATTTAAGGATAAGGAAACTAAGAAATTGCATAGCCTAAACTAGATTGAAAATTTCCAAACAAAGAATTCTTCAAATTGACATCAAAATACAAGCTATGTAAAAAAGAGTGATAATGGTACCATTATCATTATCAGAATGGAATATGACTCATCCATAAAAAAGAACAAAATAATGCCATTTGCAACAACATGGATGGAACTAGAGACTCTCATACTATGTGAAGTAAGGCAGAAAGAAAAGGACAAATACCATATGATATCACTTATATCTGGAATCTAATATACAGCACAAATGAGCCTTTCTACAGAAAAGAAACTCATGGACTTAGAGAGCAGACTTGTGATTGCTAAGGGCATGGGGAGGGAGTGGGATGGGCCTGGGGTTTGGGATAAATAGATGCAAACTCTTGCATTTAGAGTAGATAAGCAATGAAATCCTGCTGTATAGCACAGGGAACTATATCCAGTCACTTGTGATGGAACATAATGGAGGATAATGTGAGAAAAAGAATACATATATTATGTATGACTGGGTCACTTTGCTGTACAGTAGAAATTGATAGAATACTATAAATCAACAATAATGAAAAAATAAAAGTCATATACACTTAAAAAAAAAGAAAGAAAATGTCCTCATGTGAAATCCTGTCTTTTCCACCCGTTTTCTGCCATTCACTAGTCAAACAATTCCTCTGGCCTCTGTTTCCACCTCTGTGAAGTGTCTAGGTTTTAAACAAATAATACATGTACAATGGTTTATTTAGAGCCAAGTGCATAGCAGATACCAGGTAAATGTTAATCTGAATCTGGAATTGAATTTGGCAAGAAAGAAAAGGAGATAGTCATATTCTTTAGTCTGTGGCTTTTATATCTAACTAAATGTAAATGCATTTTTCTCATGTGTTCCTTGAAACGCTTTACATTATGCTTCACAATATCTTTATTTTACTAGCAAGCACTTAATGTGTACATATAGATACATATCTTTTCAAGTATATACTTTAAATGTAGGGGAAGTATTTCTTCTTATTGGAGACTTACAAGGAAACTAGATAGAATTCTGTATTGATTCACTTAAAGAGGAAAGTGTTGAAAGAATTGCATATTTAATTTTACATTCACCATGGGATATCCAGGGGAGATATTTATAGATGTCTGCATGTGATTTGAATAGTATTAACTGTCATTCTCAAAGATGGATACTATTCATGCCGTCGCCTTGAAAGGAAGGGACAATATAAAAACCATCTGGGGCAGGTTAACCATTAAGACAGGACCCTAGATAGGGATATTGGTGAAGTTAATGTAAGTCTAATGTCACCTTCTCACTCCAAAGTTGGCAGAACCCCATCTTAGCTGTGCATTCAAATATAATCAGACTCAGGGGGACTTTTTCTCATTAACCAGGCCCTTACCACACTGACGATAAAGATATTTCATTGTATTTACTAAAGTGAGAATTATAACTGCCAAGGCATCTTAAGTGCAAGATTCTGGACCAATAAATTCTCTGATCATAGTAATTCTCCCAAATAACAAATAATAGGTACATTAATTAATACATTTATTCATTCATTCAAGACACCGAGCTATGTACTTTGCATATAATTTTAGCAAAAATAGATATCAAAATTGATCCTTTTTTTCCTGAGTAGTGAAGGAAATAAACATACATTAAAAACTACACAAATAATTATAAAACTGCATCTGTGCATATGGGACAAAAAGTAGTACATGATGTAATGCTGTGTAAGCCATACACTCACACTCAAGCAGTGTAAGGGCAGTTGACTTTTCTTCAATTATGAATATCTAGCAAACTCATACCTCCACTTTCATAAAGACAAAAAGTACTCTAGTCAGGCTTCCTTCTACCTAGAAGAGAAAAAATGCTACTCATTCTGCAAATATTAACCCCTTATTTCCCTGTTTTCTTCGTCTCTCTTCCCTTGTCACATTCCTAATTGATATGTGAATAAAATCTACTAGGCCAGAGTTGAGGAACACCCTCTTGCTGATCAGTGTGTCTTTTTAAGTCACCTTATACAGGTAGCTGAATTCATCCATCAGGTGGTAGTTGTATCATTGTTGGAAAAGTCCTGTTCTTTTGGTTGTTTCACCACCTATATATGTCTGTATATGATGCTGAGTATGACCCTGAGGTGGAGAACCATGACTGATGGCCCTTCAGTTTCCTTTAACTGTGGAGGGAGCAGTCTGGTCCCAAAGGGTTTCAAGGGATGATTTCACAGAAACTCAGAGGCAGGTGCTCACAAGATATGTTTGCTGGAGTAGTGCACAATACCTGAACAGTCAAGGGCAGGAGGACTAAAGATACATGAGCAAGTCTGCCTGGGGAAAGACAGGTAGCTAAAATTTAATGGAATTCTCAGAAGATAGCACCAGACTTCCTTGTCTCCTTTTCTAAACTGCTTCCACTGTAATATGGTCTGAAAATTAGGTGAAATAGAATCAAGAATGACAAGGGTTGGTGTCTGTGGGTTTGTTCTTCTACCAGTTGAAATCTTTATAAAAGGTAACCCTAGCTTTGAAAGAGGGAGAGTGCATGAACTAACTAGACCACACCCCTGCAGCTGTCACTACAGAACCAGCCAGTGCACTTCTATGGATTTCCATTATTTTAAAAGTATTTCAGAGTTCAAATTTAGGAGACTTAGCAGTAGCAGGCTTTGGGAAGATCAGTTTATAATTTGGAGTCTGGCCATGTGGCATATAAAAGTGAGAAAAAAATTATGTCTTCCTTTTCAAGGATCTAGATACTTGAAAACTATCCCTTGCTGAAATTCATCATGGAACCAGCCATGCCGTTCTAATTAAGTTTACAATGTCTATTGTTAAAAGGAATAGTTCTTACTGTGTAGAAGAAATTATACCCAGCAATTCCAGCCTATAATAGTCTGCAAAAAATAACTCCTTAATTGACTGTTGAGAGTAATGATAACATGATTTAAAACATAATGTTGGCACCAGAAAATTTAGTACAGAAGACCAATCTGAGGGTTAGGCTGTCAGTAAAGCAGTCCATTGAATTTTTCTAAGCTAATCTAAATGAAAATGCTAAGATTAAAAGTGATAACACAGTACCAATGAGATAAGAATTTCTGCAAAATTAGATTACAGTCTTCTTGCGGCCATCGAAACTGTATTATCCTTGACACTACTAAATCACTGCATGAAAATTATCTTCACAGGTTAAACTGGTATTTCTTATTTGAACCTGAAGCGTTTGGTCTGTTGTCCTGCTATTTAAGAAACAGAAGAGATGCTTTTTTATATAGTTCTTGTTTGAAGAGGGATGGATGCTTCACAACAAGCTTTGTGACAAAGAAATAAGACTGTTTGCCTGTAGTATCAACAAAGATTTAAAATGAGAAAAAGTTTGCAAAGTATTGAATTGTGAGATGTAATAACTTTTACCACTTGTCATTTATCCACTTATTAGCATCCAGTCACAACTTGTTTAAACATAAGTTTATTTTTTGTGTTTGTGTAACACAGGTAACCATTTCCTGATACTTCTGTTTGTTTTTCAGCAATTTCAGACATCTTTGATGAATAGTTTTCATTTAGGATATTGTTTTTCCTGTTTAGTGAGAGTTTAGTTTATTGAAAACTGGTGTTTCTGGTCTGGTTCTTTAGGAGAACAGCAGAGAACAACAGAACACTCTTGAAATGATACAAAAAGATAATCAAATTCCACAAATCAGGGTTAAGACCATGACATCCTGACAATTATCTGCTCTGGACCAAATGTATATGATAAGAGCACAGACTTAGATTTACAGGGACCAGAGGTCAAATTCCAGCTACATTACATAGTAATTAAAAGAGCTTGGGAATCACTTGGGCAAGATGGCAGAGGAGTAAGAGGTCGCGCTCACCCTCTCCCACAAATACATCAAAAAACGCATCTAAATATAAAACAAGTTGGACAAATCATCATCTGAATGCTGATTAATTTAAACCTCCAAAAACTGCAAGAAACCCTTGAAATAACTGGGTAGAACAACTGAAGGAAAAAAAAAAAAGGTGAGAGAGAAAAGCAATTAGGACGGTAACCAGCACTCCGGGGAGGGAACTGTGAAAAAGAAAAGTTTCCTGGGAAGAAACCTAAACAACGATCAGCGGATCAACGACCAACGGAACTAGAGGGACATCAAAGCCTGAGAAAAACGCAGCAGCTGGATTGAGATAGGAAAATCGGAGTTAGAGACCTGAATACTGGTGCAGACACCACAGCCTGAGGCGCCGGGCGGTGCCTGGGAGCTAAGACACAGGTTCCTAAGGTTAGTCCCTGCGAGAGGGCAGAGGTCGGTGGCCGCGGCGATTGTGGGAATAGGACAAGGAACAGTGATATTCTAGGATTTGTGGAGAGCAAAATCAGGACTGAGGGAAGCAAGGAAGTCTGGTCCCGCAGGGGAGGCAAGCCTCCATTGTTAGGGAAGAGGAGAGGAGGAGGGGCTGGCCACCATAGGAAGCAACTTGAACTAGCACACAGGGCGGGGCCACGGTGACCCGCCAAAGAGAGCGGAAGTGGGGAGGAGCCAGTGGAGTCTGCAGCTGCGGCAGTGGGAGCGGAGCATGCCTTGAAGCCCGTGGGCGGAGCGCTGAGCCAGGTTGTGGACCCAGGCGCCTGCGCCAGCCAGCATCGGCGGGGGTGGCGGGGCCCTGGGCTGGTCCACGGACCTAGGCGACTGCGTCAGCCAACAGAGTTGGTAGCTCTGGCGGGCGGAGCAGTATGCGACCACACGGAGCTAGCTTGCGCAGAGGAACGGGGCCGGCACCAGCCACTGCCACCAGGAAACCGCCCCATCTGATGAGAAAGCATCAGCGGAAGGGTGGAACAAACGCCAACCTGCTGAGCCAGCCTCTGATGGGTACCTCTTGTGGTTCCAGTCACCTCAAAGAGGACTTTGCAATCGAACACTAGTTTCCCATGGCTCTCACTCCCAGGGGAAATCATACTTCCTGCTGCTGCTATTGCCAAATGCTTAAGACACCTGGTAGATCTGCCTAGAGCTCGCGACCACTTCCCAGGGCTGGGCAACTAGGAGTGGACAGCGCCACCTGCCTGCAATTGAGAGCGTAGAGACTAGGCTCCCACTGTAGACCTTAGCCATTCCTACACTCTCACAGAGAACACTCAGAGTACCACTGAGATAACAGCCTGCTCATTCCAAAGAAATAGACATCAAATAGTCAAACTCCTACACCAAAAATAAATAGTAACCCCACCAAAAAATACAAAGGGGAGCTCCTCCCTAGAAGTAGCCTTCCAAGTCTACAGCGTGGCCTCCCCAAACTCAC
>PVHT020000180.1:11941549-12021898 GCA_004024745.2 Catagonus wagneri
AAAAAAAAAAAAAAAAAAATAGCTTGGGAAAGCCTTATAACCTCTCTGCCCTGACTTTCTTATTGATAAAAATGATATAATAATTTCGTAGGGTTGGTATGAAATTAAATTAAATATAAACCATGATGCTTGACACATATAAAGAACTTGTCATATTGAGTTATTATTATCATTAACATCTTCATATTATTTGTACATCCAAATTATATCCATGGAGGTAGTAATTATTAAAATATGCTATCTTATTTCCAATATCAACTCCTAAGGCATGCTGTTTCCTCTGTCTGAAAGACCGTCAGATTTTACTAGTGGCTTGGTAGATATTCATCAACCTTGAGTATTTATTTTAAATATTTAAGAGTAGTAGATGAGTAGAAATGATTGACAAATAATTGTCACTTATCCTGGCAGACAGACTGGTGCCATTGCCCTCTATCCACTGCTAGCAATCTTATAAGATTGTACATTATTGGACTTTCACATGGTGTGGTACCCATTGGTTGGCTTCTTTTTTACCTAAAAGAGTTTGAATTCCTTGAAGATAAAGACCTAGTCTAATTCATCTTTGTCTGATAGTCTTATATAACTACAGAATCTGACATATGTTCAATGTTTTCTAAGGAAAGTACTGTTCCTATAGCATTTTTAATAGACAATTTTTTAGAATAATTTTAAGTTCACAGAAAAAAATGAGTAGAACGGACATATACTTACTTCTCCCACTAGCATCATCCAGCACCAGAATGGTACCTTTGTTGTGCTTGGTGAACCTACACTGAAACATCATAATCACCTTAAAGTTCACTCTTAGGGTTGTACATTCTATGGATTTTGACATATGTAAAATGACATGCATCCACCATTTGTACAGAATAGTTTCACTGTCCCAAATCCTCTGTTCCACTTATTTATTGTTCCTTCTTCCCTAACTGCTGACATCCACTGATAATTCTACTGTCTCCATGAGTTTTCCTTTTCCTAGAATATAGTTGGAATTATACAGCATTTTCATATTGGTTTAATTCACTTAGTAATATACTTTTAAATTTCCTCCATGTATTTTTATTTCTTTCATCACTGAATTATATTCCATTGTCTAGGTATAACAGTTTATTTGTCTGTTCGTTTACTGAAGAACATCTTGATTGCCTCCAAGTTTTGGCAATTTGGAATTAAGTTGCTACATCCATGTGTACATACAAGTTTTTTTTTGTTTTTGTTTTTGTCTTTTTGTGTTATCTAAGGCCGCACTCGCGGCATATGGAGGTTCCCAGGCTAGGGGTCTAACAGGAGCTGTAGCCGCCGGCCTTCGCCACAGCCACAGCAACGTGGGATCCGAGCCGCTCTGCAACCTACACCATAGCCCACGGCAACGCCGGATCCTTAACCCACTGAGCAAGGCCAGGGATCGAACCAGCAACCTCATGGTTCCTAGTCAGATTCGTTAACCACTGAGCTACGACGGGAACTCCCAATATAAGTTTTTAATTCATTTTGGTAAATACCCAGGGGCACAATTGCTGAGTCATATTGTAAGGATATGTTAGGCTTATAGGAAACCACCTGTCTTCTAAAGAGGCTGTACTATTTTGCAATCCCATTAGCGATGAATGTTAGTTCCTGTTGCTCCACAGCCTTTCAGCATTTTGTGGTGCCAATGTTTTGTACTTTCAGCCATTCTAAAACGTGTGTAATGGCATCTACTTGGTGTTTCATTTTGAAATTCTCTAATGACATATAATAGTGAGAATATTTTCATATGATACTTGCCTTATGTCTGTCTTCTTTGGCGAGGTGTCTTTTCAATTATTTTGCCCGTTTTAAAATCAGGTTGTTAATTTTCTTACTGTTAAGTTTTAAGAATTCTTTGTTTATTTTGAATATAATTATTTATCATATATATCTTTTTCAAACATATATCTAAGTCTCTGGCTTATCGCATTCTCCTCTCTTGACATCATCTCATTTTCTTGACATTGTTTCAGAGCAAAAAATTTTAATTCTAATGAAGTCCAACTTATCAGTTATTTCTTTTATAAACATACCTTAGGGGTGATATCTAAAAAAGTAATTTCCATAACCAAGGTTATCTAGATTTTCTCCTGTTATCTTCTGGAAGTTTCATAGTTTTGCCTTAAATTTAAATTGATGATCCATTTTGAGGTAATTTTTGTAAAGGTTGTGTTATGGAGTGAATTATGTCTTCCCAAACCGTATAGGTTGAAACACTAACCTCCCAAGAGGCTATATTTATGTAGAGGATTTACAAGGAGGTAGTTAAGGTTAAACAAAATCATAAAGGCAAGAACCTGATCCAGCAGAAATGGTGCCCTTATAAGAAATGTGCACTCAAAGAAAAAAGGCCATGCAAAAACACAGCCAGAAGGCAGTGCTCAGGAAGGAAAGGAGAGACGCCTTGAGAGAACTTAAATCTGTCAACACCTTGACCTTGGACTTGCAGCTACTCTGCCCATGTAATTCAGTTATGACAACCCCATTGATTAAGATAAATGTAAAGTCTGTGTCTAAATTCATTTTTTTTGTGTATGTGTTCCAGTACCAGTTTTGAAAGGACTAAATCTTCTTCATTGCATTGCCATCGATTCTTTGGCAAAGATCAGTTGATTATATTCATGGTCTTTATTTGTAGGTTCTCTCATCTGTTTCACTGATCTATATGTGTATTCTTTTGCAATACCACACTGTCTTTAATACTATAACTTTATAGTAGGTCTTGAAGTCAAATAGTGTCCGTCCTCTTTCAATATTGTGTTTTCTATTCTTTTACCTTCCATATAAGAGGTGTTTTACCGCTCCATATATACTTAGAATCAAGTTAGCAATATCTACAAATTCCTTGCTAGGACTTTGGTTGAGATTGCATTGAATCTATTGATTACCTTAGGAAGAATCGACATCTTATCAATATTGAGTCTTCTTAACGACTATGTAATATCTCATTTATTTAGTTATTCTTTGATTTCTTCCAACAGAGTCAGATATTGAGCATATTTTGTCATATTTATTCATTAGCATTTTGGAGGTGCTAATATAGGTGATATTGTGTTTTTATTTCAAATTCCACTTGTTCATTGGTGGTATACAGGGAAGCAGTTGACTCTTGTACATCAACCTTGTGTCTTACAACCTTGCTATTCTTGCTTGTTAGTTAAAGGATTTTTTGTTGTTGATTTGTTCAGATTTTGTACGAAGAGAATCATGTCATTTGCAAAAAATAGTTTGATTTCTTTTCTTCCAGTCGTATACCTTTTATTTCTTTTTCTTATCACATTAGGTAGGACTTCCAGTAAGACATTAAGAAGGTGTGCTCAGTAAAGGCATCCTTTCCTTATTCCTGACCTTAGCAGGAAAACTTCCAGTTTCTTAATGTATGTTAATTTTTTATAATGATTTTACATGTGAGAGTCATTCTCAGACATAGAAAATATTGAAAACTGAGTTCATTGCTTGTGTTTCAAGGGCCTATATTCAGTCATTGATTACTACATCTTCCTACCTGTAACACATCTAGAAAGAAATACGTATGTCTTGGAAGGGGCTTTTTCCTAATCCAAAAAAATGTATTCCAGAATGAGATATGTCATATATTCTTTACCACTTAGTGTTACAAATTTGGGGCTTTAAAAATCTGATCATTGTATTTATATTTTATTTAAACTCTCCCTTTAGTCCTATTCATTTTTCAACAAGGAAGATAAAACACACAGTGTCCACTAATACCCACCCCTCTTAATTCTGCCTTTCTTAAAATGTAAAGCAGCATTACATTAAACTGTAAATTCACAGTTAAAACTCTGATATAATGTGTCTTCTTGTAGACAAATGGATGATTTGGTTGAAAAGTAGCAAAACTATTTTAGTATTATGCCTTAGGAAAAAAGTACTCTAAGATTAGGTAACAGCAAACGAATGAGAGCAAGATAGAAAAAATATTTTTGTTTAAACTCCAAGGAAGCAAAAATAATCTAAAATTCATTAATTATTGTTGAGTTACAAAAAGTATGTTCAGCATTTAATCTCAATTTGTTATATGCAGGTCACAATTTGGAAGCTGCATTTTGCATTACTCATAGCCATAAAGGGATTGATCATGTATTCTATCTGTGGTAACTAAAAGACTGTGATAAATGCTGCAAGACATTTTACCTTTTTAAAGTACAATTAATGATGTTCCTATATAGCAACTTGATTGCATTACTGAAAGTCATCCAAAAGATTTTATACTAATACACCTCAAGTAAATATACTGTATTAGAAATGTAGCAATTTTTTTCATTTATCTAATTTGGTTGATTATATGAAAGAAAGTTTGCAGAATATGCAAAATGTTGAGTATAGTCTCCAATTTTCATTTTAGGAAAAAAGTGCCTGTAAAAATTAGTATTTCTGTTTTATTTTATCCTGTTTTTAAAGTATGATTTTAAACCTTTATAATTTTTAAGAATGTTATTTATCTCTGATTTGTGCGTGTGTTAGGAAAACTCAAGAAAGTAGCCCCACAGTGGTTAAAATATTCAAGGTACTGTTTGTTTAAATGTTTCCTTTTGTTCATTAAACTTTACTGCATAGTATAACCTTGAGCACTGCCAGCATTTGATTGCTTAGAATTCCAAATCTGATCTGTAAAATCACCTCCAGTGTATGACTGAGTTTACTATGTAATCTTTCTTTTCAAATATGCCATTATTGTAGTCTTCCACCTAAACCCTAAGAATAAAGTTATTAACTTGCTTTTAAATTCCTCAGTAAAGCAACATTTAGGATGCACATAAAAAACACTGATTTTTTATTATACAGCCCTAGAGGAAAGAAAGGTTATTTTAAGTCACATCAACAGTATAGTTCTACAGTTCTTTTCAATTAGCATTGGCTTGCCAACATCCGTAAGTACTGACACCATGTACAAGTGTGCTTATTAATAGATTTTTCTTTTTCTACCCTTTAACCGATATCGTAAGATTCTTTTAAAAACATGTCCTAGATTTTTCAAGGTAAATGATAACCCTCACCTCTCCTTTTCCTCCCACTTCGTCTTCATTCCCTTATCTCTCTCCTTACCCTTAAAACCCCTGTTTTCTAAGGATAAGAAAGAAAGAGATGATAGATAGATAGATAGATAGATAGAGCAAACTACAAAAAGACAAGTGCTAGGGCCATGTTAATGGTGATACAGAAAGAGAAAAGATTTGAGAACATTTAAATTAAAAACTTATAGAACTGGGTGATTGTCATGGAGGTGAGCAAACACAAGAAAAAGGTATGTAATATAGAAAAATTATCAGGTTCAAATAAATATGGTTAAGTATGGCTAAGTTTTACTTAAGGCTTGGTATGTGCCGTATGCTTGCTAAATTATTTTTCATATGCTGTCCCATTTAACTTTTTAGAGAAACTTTTTAGAGAAAAGGAAACTAAATCCAGGAGTGTTAAGAAACTTGCCCAAGGCCATATCTGTAACACATGGTAAATGGGGATTTATGGCCATTCTGATGCCAGAGATCACTTTGTTAGTGAAAATCACCTTTCCTTTCAGCATGCTGATTTTGAGATGCTTATGTCCATCTAGGTGGAGATGGCCAGCAATACGTTGAATATGGGATTCTGAAATTTAGGAGAAATAGGATTTGCCACTTGGTAGACTTCTCTGGGGAGCAAAAGCATGTTTAAAGCAGTGATCCACCACAGACAGAATGCTAGGAAATACTGACATTTACAGGAAGGGCTGAGGAGAGAGACTACAGTAATGAAACAGAGAAATAACTCTCACAGAAGGGGAAGAGGAGTCAGAGGATGCAGAGTAACCAATGTCAAAGATATTAGATAGTTTCAAGAAATAGAAAATGACCGATATCAATGCATATAGCAGCACATAGCATACAGCAGAAAAATCAGTTGTGAGAAAGGAACATCTTGTCCATTGGATAGACTACTACAAGGTCATTTCCAGGATGCAAGAGCAGTTCTAGTAGAAGGCTGAGGAAAGGTGAGATTGCAGTACCTGGGGAATAGGTTGGCAGGGAAGAATTGTGGAGTTTATTGGGCTAAAATTATAAAGATGCTCAGCAGATGCCTTTACAGGTAGTGCTTTCACCATAAGAATTATTATATTTATCCATGTTCCTTTTTGCAGTGGAGCCTGTGCCTAGAGTAGCATATAGAAATTTCATGCAGAGATGCTGCTAGAAATAACCTAAACTGTAACCTCTAACTCTTTAACAGTGGGGGTAGATTTTAATGGAACAATATTTTGAAGATTTTTTTGTGTAAGCCTCAGAATAAGCAAGAGATATATTTAAGTCCACCAAAAGAAGTTCATTTGGTAAAGCAAAAATGCCACAATCTTTTAAAATCGATACTTTTTCTAAAACTGAAAACTTCACACATTTTGCATTTCATTTGCTAACTTTCGCAGCAGGCCTCCCAAAACCCAACTTCCTATTGAAGTGTGTTTCCAAGCAATTTAATTTGGAAATTGAGAGCTGTCTTGACCTTTTCATGGGTTTAACTCTGTGTCCTAAAAGACTTCAGAGACAACACTCGACAGGTGACCAAACATTCCAGAATAATAGGATTCCTATTTTTAGATAGTATTTTCTATAACAGAAAAGATTATTCAATCAGTTTTCTTTTAAAAGGCCTTCTAGAGCAGTTTTTACTTCCAAGTCTGCATGACATTTACCACTTTGTGTGTTCCATTAAGTATCATTACGAGGCCTTTTATTTCTAGCAGTGTATGGCTCTCACACACAAAAAAAAATCCAGTTGTTTCTGGGCTCAAGACTCCTCACCAAGAATCACAAAACTGTAGAAAGATAGCACTGTACGATTATCTGTGCAAGAAAGCCTAGCCCTTTCTCAGAGGTTTTGCTGAGACTCCACTCAGAATGACAAGTTTTATCAGAGAGGAAAGATTTGAACTGGATAAAACTACTCATCCCTTTCATTCATTTTATTTATTCAAGTTTCCTGTAACCCATTTTTATTTTTAAAGAGAAAAAAACCTTTATTTTATAAGTGGTTAAAAATGTGGGTCTGGATCACTAGCCTAATTCTATAGTTGAAGGAAACCAGGGCCTAAATATGCAAGAGGATTTGCCCAAAGTTACATCATCTATTAGTGGCAGAATGGGTTAATCCCAGTTCTTTGGCCTACAAACTAAAAAAAAAAAAAAAAGGGGGGGAGGGAAATTTAACTTACTCAAGCGGAATTGAGTACTGATTGGAAGTACACTAGAGTAGCCCACAACGAAATCTTAACAGCCAAAATTTAGGTGGAAAGAAACCAGTGTAGCTGTAGGAACAGTAGAGTCAGATGTTCTCTACAGAACATGGCCATAAGGAGACTCCGCTGCCATAGCAGTAGCTGATATTGTCAACTCCCACAAGGGAACCGCTGATTGGTTGAGCTTGATTGGCAGGTAACTGCCTCTGAGTCTGAAGACTATGGTTTGGGATTAGCAGAACCATGGCCTCTGGCAAAATTCTTGTAAGTCTCATCCTCAAGTGTATCTCACACATGGCATGACGTCCTCATTGCCTGGTCTCCTATTTACATTCTCTTTGCTGGCATTAGCATTACATGGGGAGATTTAAAAAATACCAGTGCATAGGTGCTACCTTCGGGCATGGTTTGCTTACTCTGAGCAGGCCTGGGACCTGTTTGAGATGATGCTGCCTCCAGCAGAAGTGGGAAGGAAGAGAATAATGATTTGCAATGATTGAAAGAGAACAGCATGTCTTGATTGACAAGGAGCTCATAAACTATCCAGCCCTTTTATTCTTATACTTGTGCGGCTCAGATTAACCCAGGGAATCTGTTCTAAAATCCAGACTACAAAGACCCATTCTAGACTCACTGAAAGAATAAATAAGAGAGAGTCTCTAAAACCTACATTTTTAAAACTTTCCAGGTGTTTCTCATCTAGACGTACATGCACTAGACCTGCAATTCTGAGGACCAGGTCATTGATTATGATCATTCTAGGACAGTGGTCCTTAAACTTGAGCATACATCAGCATCACCTGGAGGGCTTTAACATGCAGAAATACAGCTTGCTGAGCCCCACCCTAGGAGGTTTTTTTTTTTTCTTTTTATGACTGCACCTGCAGCATATGGAAGTTCCCAGGCTAGGTAGGGGTCAAATCAGAGCTGCAGCAATGCTGTAGCTGCTGGCCTATGCCACAGCCACAGTGACACAGGATCCAAGCCACATCTGCAACCTATGCCACAGTTTGGGACAACACCGGATCCTTAATCCACTATGTGAACCCAGGGATCAAACCCACATCCACATGTATACTGTGTCAGGTTCTTAACCTGATGAGCCACAATGCAAACTCTGGCAGTTTCTGATTCAGTAGGTCTGAGTTGGAGTCTTAGAATTTCCATTCCTAGAAGTACCCCGGTGATGCTGGTGCTGCTGGTCCAGGCACCACATTTTGAGACTCATGTCGTTAAGATATTAGCATTAATTCTCTCATGGACTCCTGATTGTAAAAGGCTTTTAAAGTCAAATCCATGACAATGATTCTGGAGGATAGCAGTGATAGAAAGCTACTTCAGAGTAGAGAAAAGAAGTGAGGTCAGTGGAAAAGGAAATGACTCATGAGTGTTAAAAATACCATTTTACTGTACAGTGTGAAGCATCACTGAACCAGCAGTCTTCTAATCTGGCATGTCTTAAATTGACCTAACATAGATGGTGTTGCTAATACTTGGCATATTTCTTTGAAATGAGTCCTAGTGAATCATTCTACATCTATCTCAGAGATAACTGATGCTTTGGGGCATTCATCATACGATCTCTTTCCAAATACCTATGAAGAGAATCTCTCACTATCTGAATGGATAATAGTTAAGTTATCCTAGGTCACTAAGTTAAATTATAAATATAAATGGTCATAAATCATTTGTTAAGTATCCATTTATCAAAATGTTTTGAAAGTTGATTATGCACTGTGCTGAGCACTAGGAAAACAAACATGAAAGTGAGAGATTTGTTTTTTAAAGATATATCACCTAGATAAATACACCCTTGGGTAGTATATGCATGTATTTATATACCAGCACAATGAATTATAAGTAAAGGATTGGTCAATGCTATAGAGAGATATCATATGTAGGGGAAGGTCAGAGAAGCTTTCATGTATTTGAGCATTCAAAGCTATGTAAGTTGATATGGCACATGAAGGAAATAGTCCCAGGAGACATGGCAGCAGAAACAAAGTCATAGATCAAAAGGAATCCTATAGTCAAGCAGCAAAGAAGAGAAATAAGATGAGGAAGAGGTGGGCAGAGGCCATATCTTGGCAGTTCTCATGGACTGTGCTAAGGGATCAGCAGACATAAAGGATTATTTGCAGGGAGTTACATAGGTAGGACTTAGCCCTCATATTAGAATCACATGGAAAGCTCTCACAACACCAACACCTAGGCCCTACTCCCAATTAATGGAGTTGGGAATCTAAAGAAAGCCCTAGTCATCAGTTTTTTCAAAGCGTTCACAGTGATTCTAATATTAAGCAATATGTAATTACTGACAATCTTAGCATCTCATTTGCTAATAGTCAAGATAGTATAGCATCCAGGTTCAAGGGTGGGTTGGAGTAGACCAACCGAAAGCAGGGGGAGCACTCAGAAGATATTGGCAAGAGTCCTGGAAATGTGGGAAGTAGTAAACTTCGTAATTTCCTTAGAAATGGGGAAGAATGAACTATAAGAGGAATGTCAAAGAGTTGGGTTTACAGAACGAATTTGTGTGTGTGTGTGTGTGTCTTTTTAGGGCCACACCTGTGGCATATGGAGATTCCCAGGCTAGGAGTCCAGTCCAAGCTGTAGCCGCCAGCCTACACCAGAGCCACAGCAATGCAGAATTCAAGCCGCGTGTGCAACTTACACAACAGCTCACGGCAGCGCTGGATCTTTAACCCACTGAGCGAGACCAGGGATCGAACCCGCATCCTCATGGATGCTACTCGGGTTCGCTAATTGCTGAGCCACGATGGGAACTCCCAGAATGAAATTTATGATTGAAAGTATTGGGCAAGGGACTTTCAGAAAACAGCAGAATCCCAACCTCCCTGTCTATTTAGCTTTCCGCTCTTTTCAATTCAGTAATGTTTTCCTGGACAAGTTCTACAAATCAGATACATATTGAGCAAGACATCACCTTCCTGTATTCCTGGCCTGGTCACCTCCCCAGAGCAATCATCTTAATACCAAGGCCCCAAGAAACATGTCATGGAATTTTCCTTCCAGTTGAAAACCAGTTACATTTTTTATGGCAAATAGCCAAGTACTTTTGGCAAAGAGAGCATTTATATAAAAGTGAAACTACTAGGGTGATTTTTTTTCCTTTCTATTTTAAAGTACATCTACATCTGGGGAAAATGGCAGGTACAGTCCTTACTGAAATTTAATGCACGGTTTAATACTACCATTTGTCAAAATGTCAGCTGCCAAACACCCAGCACAAGCCAACATTGTTTCTAGGGAGTGGGGAGCTTGCCAACTTGAAAGATGATGTCTCTAAAGGGAGTTCTAAGTATCCAAGAATGAACAAAGTTCTCCTTTGCTGTAAATTGATGCCCACTAAGTAAATGTATAGGGAAAAATAGGATGGGCCACGTCACCTTATAATTGTGACTTTGACATTGCAAAAATAATTGTGATTTTCCCATTTTCATGGATGATATTTTAATGGACTTTTCTTCTTTTCCAGAGGTAATGAGTTCAGGTAGACATACATAAAATTTAATTCTTATATTGTAGTAAAACTGTCAGCTTTCACCCTCACAACAAACTCATGAGGTAGACAACAGAGATTGGTGTCTTTTTTGAATAATGAAGACTTTGGCTTATCCAGCCAGCATCACAAAACTGGGAAACTAAGAACAAAACCACAGGTTTCAGATTCTAAGTCCTAAAATATTTTCTTCACCTGCTCCTTCACCTTCACCATAAAAGCCATCAGTAGCTTGACTTTGCACGTTTAGGCTATCTAACAAAATCCCACCAACTGGGACTGAACAGTAGACGAGTGTATCTCACAGTTCTGAAGGCTGCAAGTCTGAGATAAGGGAGCCAGACTGCTCAGATGAGCATCCTTTTCTGAGTAGCAGACTTCTCATCATATCTTCACATGGTGGAGAGGGCAAGGGAGCTCTCTGGGGCCTCTTTTGGAAAAACATTAATCTCTCTCATGTTGTCTCTGTCGTCATGACCTAATTACATCCCAAATGCCCCACCTACTAACACCATCACCCTGGGCATTAGGATTTCAACATATGATTTGGGGGGAGACACAAATACTCAGACTATATAGCATAGGCCATTGTGGGAAAAGTTTAGCACTGAAATCAGAGAGATTAGATTAAAACTGGACTCCTCCATCAGTGTGACCTTGAACTCCTTACCTCTTAGGGCCTCGGTTTCCTCACTTTTAAATTTGGATAAAGGTATAAATATCACAAGATACTTTGGAGACTGCGTAAGATATCTAATGTTATACTAGCCCCACCCCTCATTCCTACACACACACACATGCTATCACTTGTGGAATTGTGAGAGAGCATGGGTTTTCCTTTGGTTCCTGTTGAATCTGCCATGTCTAGAAAGGACATCTTTAATAATGGAAGAAACAAACCTGTAGAACACTTCTCAAATACCTGAAAACTGGTTTGTGTTATTTCCTTCTTGTTCTATATTTTTATCATCTATATACTTAATTGTAGAAGTTTCTAAGGACCTGGTTTTATAGCCTACCTTGTCTGACAGACACAAAGTTCTCCAGCAATCTCAGCAGAAATCAAACTCACAGGATGACTGCACATCCACAGGGGACAGCTGGTATCTGAGGCAGTACGTAAATAATAAATTTAGCATTTGAAAATTGCACATAGGTCTTCCAATTTTATTAACCTAGACAACTTGTAATAATTATGATAAACAGACATTGTCATTAAATATAGCAGCCATTTGATAAGATTAAGTATAATGCAATACATCTTCCTTTCCACCCGATTCAGTGTAATAAATTACCCTTAGGCTTCTAAATGAAGCATTTTATAATTGAGCAAAACAGATCGATTTTTAGGGGTCCTTATTTACATGCAAAACAGACTTTTTGAGAATGGTAAACTTGATTAAAATATCTCTAAGTGCAATTCACAAATAACTTCTTCTCACAAGCCATAACCATCCTATTAATGTATAATTTATTGCATACAAGGATAGTAAAATTCTAATGTGCTTATTTATGATCCAGATGGAAGAAAGAGTTAAATAGAGGAAACAATAAACCACATAAAATGAGAAGAAAATGGAATTGAAATTTGACGAATATTGCACAGGATAGCATCCCAGCTGGTACAGATGTTCTAGGAAAACAGAGGCTGGGTTAGAATATGATAGTGAAATCAATCTCAGAAGAATTTTAAAAGAGGTGTGTTTTCAGGGAAGTTCTAGCTTTAGAGAGGAAAAAAGTGTAGTTCATAAAAAGCATGAACAGTGTATTATATGTGGAAAACAACTTTGCAAATGTGACCTCTTTGAGTCTACATTTCTCAAAAACATGGGTCCTTTTTGGCCCCAACCCAACAGCTAAGAGATGATGTCCTAGGTGAGTGGACTTCTTCCTACCTGTGTGTCATTTACAAAAAGAAACATGACTTTTAACCAAAAGGACACATGAATGACAGAGTTAAACTATATATCATTAAAAGGCAAGGCACAGTTTATGTCAGTCATAGCTTCTCAAAATATCAGCATTAAGCCAATTTCACATGGTATCCTGGGTCTCACTTTAGAAGTGAATCCAGTGGAGGTATTCTCCTGGGAAGAAGACTTACAGATTCAAAATCCTTGATTCATGTTCCCCGACTAGCTTCTCCATGAGCATACATGTTACACACACATAAAATTAGCTTTATTCTCTTTTCAGAAAAAGAAACTACTACTGACAAGGGTACCTATTATTGAGTCAGAACACATAATACTATTTCTTCTCTAGTAAAAATAAGCGTTAGAAAAGGGCCTTCATGTGTTCTGTTGTGGCTCAGAGGATTACGAACCCGAGGATGCAGGTTCAATCCCCTGCCTCGCCCAGTGGGTTAAATATCTGGCATTATGTGAGCTGTGATGTATGTTGCAGACAGGGCTGGGATCTGGTGTTGCTGTGCCTGTGGCACAGGCTGGTAGCTTCAGCTCTGATTCAACCCCTAGCCAGGGAACTTCCATAAGCCACATGTGCCACCCTAAAAAGAGAAAAAAAAAAAAAAAACGGGGTGAGGAGGCTTCAGATTCCCCCATTCTTGCATGAAGTTGTTTACATGGTATGATGTCTTGGAACATTTGTTTGCACGTGTCTAGCCTTGCAATTCTTGCGTTCTCTGAAGTATAATATTTATTCATTTACTCAAAATTGTTTATATGTCACCAGTACGTATGATCTCTAGTCCTGTATGTCAAGATAATTTTAAGTCATTTTAAGTACTTTTGCATCATGAAATATTTCAATTACATACAAAGAACAAAAAATAATACTTGTAGTTTATACAAATATATTTTAAGGTGTATTTATAGGACATAAACAATGGAGGGACTCTGCCCTGGGATGCAGTGATAAGTTATGCAGACACAGCCCCATCCTTAAGACAAACAATCAAAGAGGAGCAATAGAGTCTTATAAATGACACAATAGCCACAGCTCAGGGTGATGAGACCATATGGCAGAGTGAAGGAAAGCTTCCTGGAGGGTGAAATCCATCTTTCTTCTGAACTCAGCATAATAAATCACCCTCAAATTGCAAAATGAGGCATTTTATAATGGAGTCAAACAAACCAATTTAGAATCTATATTAATAAGGAAGGCAGGGTTTTGAGGCTGGTAACCCGCATTTGGAGCTGTGAAGAATGTTCCAGGACGGGAAATAAGGTGTGAAAAGAGATCACTTTTTCCTCTCACCACTTAGGTGATGGTGGAAGTGCTCAACGTTCAGTCTTAACACAGAGCCTCTACACAGAGAGGGTGCAATACAGGTATAGGTGTTCTCAGCCTAATGACTGTTAGTTCTTTTCAAATGAAAGTATCCTAAAAACATTTCACCTATTGACAAGCCCAGAACATGATATTTTGATAATATGTGTTAATTTAAATTTAAATGTTAACCCAGAACGTGGTTTGTCTTGCTACGCAGGACTGGTTGACTCATCGCTACTCTTTTGACTGAAATCAACAGAGGAATGCTAATACTGCACACCTCTGAGTAGTTTCAGCCTTTGGCAGCTTTCTGCAAGGGGGCAGTCACGATGGTGTCAACCGGCAGATATGGGAGGCAGTTAGGATACTACATTCAAGTTCTTCTCCGCCACAGAGTCTGGATCTTGCACAGTTACCTTTATGGCTGCTCAGTTTCCTCATATGTATGATGGAAACAGACGTGTATTGCTTGGCACAGGGTTTATAGGACACCAAATAAGATAAGACTTGTAAAATGTGTCCACGCTCTAAAAGTAGCACAGAGTTTGGAATCATTGGGTACAACTCAGAGTTCCCGAGGGGGCAGGATTTTCCAAGCTAATTCATTGTCTTGTAAATTCTCTCTCAGGACAATTTCAAATTGCAACCATTCTGTGAAATGTCTAACTAGTATTGCTCAAAATTGTCAAGGTCATCAAAAACAAGGAAAGTCTGATGAACTGTCACAGCTAAAGAAGAGCCTAAGGAGACATGATAACTGAAAGTTATGTAGTATCTCGTATAGGATCCTGGAAAATAAAAAGAATGTGAGATGGAACGTAAGGAAATTGGCGTCCCCATTATGGCTCAATGGGTTAAGAACGCAGTTAACATCAGTAAGGATGAGGGTTCAATCCCTGGCCTCATTCAGTGGTTTAAGGATCTGGCATTGCTGCAAGCTGTGCATAGGTCGGAGATGCAGCTCAGATCTGGCTTGGCTGTGGCTGTGGCATAGGCTGGCAGCCATGGTTCCAATTTGACCCATAGCCTGAGAACCTCCAAATGCCATTGGTGCAGACCTAAAATGACAGACAAAAAAGAAAAAAAAAGTAAGGAAATCTAAGCATAAACTTCAGTTAATAATGACATATCGGAGTCCCTGTTGTGGCTCAGTGGGTTAAGAACCTGACTAGTATCCATGAGAATGCGGGTTCAATCTCTGGCCTCTCTCAGTAGGTTAAGGATCCAGCATTGCTGCAAGCTGCAGTGTAGGTTGCACATGTGGCTTGGATTCTGCGTTGCTGTGGCTCTTGTGTAGGCCAGCAGCTGCAGTTTTTGTTTTTTGTTTTTTTTAATTTTTTATAGTGATTTTTATTTTTTCCATTATAGCTGATTTACACTGTTCTGTCAATTTTCTGCTGCACAGCTAGGTGACCCAGTCACACATACATGTATGCATTCTTTTTTCTCACATTATCATACTTCATCACAAGTGACCAGACATAGTTCCCAGTGCTATACAGCAGGATCCCATTGCTTATCCATTCCAAAGGCTATAGTTTGCAGCTGCAGTTCTGATTCAACCCCTAGCCTGGAAACTTCCATACGCCCCAGGTATGGCCCTAAAAAGAAAAATAATAATGATAATAATATATCAATTTTTGTTGACTACTTCAGCATTTGTAGGAGTTTCCATTGTGGCTCAGCAGAAACAAACCCGACTAGTATCCATAAGAATGCAGGTTAGATCCCTGGCCTAACTCAGTGGGTTAAAGATCCAGCATTACTGCAAGCTGCAGTGTAGGGCATGGATGCAACTGGGATCTGGTGTTGCTGGGGCTGTGGTGAAGGCCTGCAGCTGTAACTCAGATTCAACACCTAGCCTGGGAACTTCCATATGCCACAGGTGTGGCACCAAAAAATATTTTTAAAAAATTAATTTTAGCACAGGTACTGTAAGATAATAAAAAGGGACAGTTGTGGAGTATATGAGAACTATATCTTCATACTTTTCTGTAAATCTAAAACTACTCTAAAGGTAAAAGTTAATATTTTAATAGTATTATGGAAAACTCCCATTCACTGATTTAGCCAACAAAACAGCATCAACCAAACACACTGTTCTAGGAACAGAGTGAAGTCCTAGCCCTCCCTCAAATGGTTTGTATACCAGTGGGTGAAGGAAAACAAATGAAATGTAACTATATTTAAAATTCTATCATGTGGTACTAAGTGCTATGAAAAAAGAAACACAACTTAACAATGATGGGGGAAGAAACTGACAGACAGGAGAGGCCTTTTGAAGGAAGGGCTGTTGAGCAGACAAGAATAAATCGGTGGAGGGGGCAGGTAGCCATGCAAAAACCTGTGCTGAGTGCATCCTATGTAACAATA
The DNA here is from genome assembly GCA_004024745.2 of Catagonus wagneri. Classification (NCBI taxonomy): domain Eukaryota; kingdom Metazoa; phylum Chordata; class Mammalia; order Artiodactyla; family Tayassuidae; genus Catagonus; species Catagonus wagneri. The sequence goes on from PVHT020000180.1 coordinate 11,957,923, forward strand.
AGTATGAGACCCCGAAACAGAACAGGCTAAGGGAGATGTAGGAACAGTAAGGAACCCACTGTCTCTAAACTAAGAGAGGGCCAGAGCATGAGCAGATGAAGTCAGCAAGGTAGTCAGCCAGGCACCATATTGTGCAGAGCCTTGTAGTCCAAAGTAAGTATCTGGATTTTATTCTGCATATGCCGGGGAACCTTTGTAGAATTCTGTGCGGGACAGAGAAATGAAGACATTTCCATTTCCCGATATTTTACTATGAAAATTGTCAATCATGCCAAAAAAAGTTGAATAAATTCTACAGTGAATACACATGTACCCATCACTTAGATTCTATAATTGCTTTGCTATAGTTGTTTTAGCACATATTTATCTATCCATCTGTCTATTCATCCATCAATCTTATTTTTTGATGCACTTCAAATTAAATTTTAGACATCAGTACAATTCCTCCCAAACACCTTAGCATAATGTTAACTAAAATTCGGTATGTGTTGATAGTTCTTTATATCTGTGAAAGAATTTACATATAGTGAAGTATATAAACATTAAACATATCTATTCCATGATTTCTGATACATGTATACACCTGTGTAGTCAAACCCACTTTAAGATATAAAACATTACGTCACCCCCAAAAGTCCTCATGGCCCTTTCCAGTCTATCCTCATCTTCACTCACTTTATTTTCCCCAGCTTTATTTAGGTATAAATGACAAATAAAATTATAAAATATATAAAGTGTACAACATGATTTGATATGTGTATACATTATGAAAAGTTTCCCCCATCAAGTTAGTTAACACATCATATCACATATTTACCTTTTTTTTAAGAACCTTTAATTTCTGCTCTCTTAGCGAATCTCAGATACACAATGTTATCAACTATTGTCATCATGCTACACATTAGATCCTCAGACCTTATCATCTTTTAACTGAAAAGTTTGTACTCTTTCCCATCTACTCCTATTTCCTACCCCTCAGCCCCTGGCAACCTCTTTTCTACTCTGTTTCTATGATTTCAACTTTTTTTTTTTTCTAATTCCAAATGTAAGTGATAGCATGTGGTATTTGTCTGTCTCTGCCTGGCTTGTTTCACTTAGCGTAATATCCTCAAATTTAATACATTTAGTTGTAAATGATAAGATTTCCTTCTTTTTTAAGGCTAAATAACTTGGCCTATATATATAATTTGCTTATATTATATGTGTGTGTGTGTGTATATATATATATAATTTGCTTGATCCATTCATCTATCAGTAGACACTTAGGTTGTTTCTATACCTTGGTGTTGTGAATAATGCTGCTGTGAAGACAGGAGTACAGATATCTCTTTAAGATTGTAATTTTCTTTCCTTTAGACATACACCTAGACATGAGATTGCTATAGTAAAAATAAGGATCATATTTTTAATTTCTGAGGAACCAGTTTGAATTCCCAGCAACAGTGTACAAAGGTTCTCTTTTCTCCACATCCTCACAGGCATTTGTTATCTCTTGTCTTTTTGATGGTAGCGATCTAGACAGGTGTGAGGTGACAGCTCACTGTAGTTTTGATTTGCAATTCCCTGCTTAGTAATGTTGAACACATTTTCATATACCTGTTGGCCATTTGTATGTCCTCTTTTCAAAAATAGCCATTTGTGTCCTTTTCTCATTTTTCAACTGTGTTTTATTGGTGGGGTGTTATTGAACTGTATGAGTTCCCCTACCTCCTTTTATTGTTATGGCCACACCCACTACATATGGAGGTTCCTAGGTCAGGGAATGAATCTGAGCCACAGTTGTGACCTATGCCACATCTGCAGCAATGCTTAGTCATTTAACCCACTGCATGGGGCTGGGAATCAAACCTGCACCTCTGCAGCAACCCAAGCTACTGCAGTGGGTTTCTTAACACACTGCACCACAGCAGGAACTCCTTCCCTACCTACTTTTAAAGGCAACCTGTGTTATGGGAATTTCAGTTTAGGTATTTATCTGAGAGAAATTAAAACATGTTCACAAAAATGTGTGTTCAAGAGAGCTTGTAGCATTTTTTTTTTATAATACTCCAAACTACAAACATCTAGTTATCCATCAGCAGGTAAATCAATAGAGAAAAAAAAAGTGGTATGCTAATACAGTGGAATGCTCACAGCATTAAAAAGCAACAAACTACTAAAGCACAGAATGATATGGATAAATATAAAACATATTTTACTTGGTAAAAAGCCAGACATAAAAATATACACATACTGTACATTTCCATCTAAATAAAGTTTGTGAGCAGGAAAAGCTAACCTATAGTAATCTATCTATCCATCTACCTATCATAATTCAATTTTTAAAGGATCCCTTTACCTGCTTTTGACAGAAAAGACTTTATTCCAGATGAATGAAAGCAAGAAACATCTTCCTGCTTTTGACCCAATTTCCTTGATCCAAAAGTACAAGGCTCAATAATTGCTTGGATTTTTTGTTTGCATTTTTTTAATTTTTATTTTTCAATTTAATTGGAGTATAGTTGGTTTATGATGTATTATTTTCAAGTGTACAGCAAAGTGAATCAAGTATACATATTTTTGAACGAGTGAATGAGGAGCTAAATAAAATGACTTAGGAACTAAAGCATCCATTTTTGAACTGGGACATGGAAGGGTGTGCCTGCACCATCCTAAGTAGGAAATTCTCCATTCTGAAACATTGGAAGCACCTACACATGCTCCACTATATTTTTTTTCCTCTTTTTCTTCTCAAAATTTTATCCAATACTGTTGTTTGTTGGCCTGAAATACACATACTAATTTCAAGGCGGTGTTTTGTAGGCATCTTTTTCATTTCTTTCCTGGCACCAAGTAGGTTACAACAATTTATATGTCACTACATATAAATTGGGTTCTCACTACACACTGAGATCTTAATCTAGGCATCAGAGAGACAGAAAGGAATCGTACACAATTATTCCTAGAAAATGTCACATTGGAAGAGGTATAAAGTAATAGTGATAAGGACCTGGGTGGAAGTAGAAACAGAAGTGTCTAAATCAGACTGGGTCTGGAGATAATCAGATAAACCTTTCATATATTTAGTTTTATATTTAATACCGAAAATGTATTAACATCGGTTAAAAAAAAAAAAAGTAGTAAGAGTTTGACAAGCAGGCATGCAAGTCCCTTCTAATACAGGTATCATGAGAACTTATTTAGAATCACCCTTTGTGCACCTACTATATGCAAGAGCTTATATGCTGAATTCAAGCTGAACTAGCTCTTCCTTTGTTCTTAGGAGAGGAGTTTTATATTAAAAAAAAAACCTCTGTTTTTTTTTATTTAAACAAAAAAACATTTAAGTTTATCACTTTCAAGTTTCAATGTGTATATATGTATTTTTAATACGCATGTGATTTGTATTTTATATGGCATTTGGGGACTTTTTAAATATAATTAATATTACCTACAATTTTTCAAGCTAGTTAATACGTCTACACTATCACTTTAATTAATTACACAGTATTACATTGCATGAATGTAACATGAATAATATAATAAATCCCCTATTGGTGGACATTTAGGTTGTTTCCAATTTTTCACTTTTATGACATAAATATCCCAATTTTGTCCAGAAACGAGGCTTAGCTAGGTGATTGCCCATATATTACTTTCATAATGTCATTTAAAGAGTTTTCTCCCATCCCTCTCTAATCTCTAATGGAAGGTTATAAATGGCACCATTTAGTGAATGGAAAGGATTTCTAAAAGTTCAGGTGCTGCCTAAGAGCTGATGCTTGCAGGATTTTAGCTCAGCAAATATAGGGCTCATTAATCAAGGCATAGGACTAAACCTAAAAAGAAGCGGGACAAGGATGGAGGAGACACCTGGTTTTGAGTACAGGTGACCAGTTATCATTAGCTCTGTGATCTTAGATAAGTTATTTAGCCTTTCCAAAGCTTTATTTCTACACTTACCAAAAGGAAATATTAATCATCTGTTCTCCTGGGGTTGTTGAGGAAATCGTGAAATAAGGACTGGGGATAAGATTAAATGAATGTTCCAAGGTATTTGTCTGTTTATAGCTTTTCCACATCTCCTGATATTCCTAAGACAGTCAAATGCATACAAGAAAAACTTTTGACACAAGTTAAATTGTTTAATAAACAAATAAAAATCCCTCAAACCATATGACATTAATTCTGATGTTAATAGGTTTCATATAGGTATTAAGCTTTTTCAAGGAAATTTTAGCCCCAAAAGGCTGCTATACAAAAGTGGGAGGCTCTTCTCCAAGTGTAGGTATTCAATAAGTTAGGTTTAAATCTAAGCCTTGAAGGAAGCACCAGACTTTGACAAGCAGAGAGGGGACGACTTGAGGCAGGGGAGTCTGAGTAAAAATGCTGTAGGGGAGTAAAAATGCTGTTGTACAGTGTACCTAAGACCAGGAGTTTCCATGTTATCCTTCCGTTCTCTTTCTTGGCATTTGTCATCATGGTGATAAAAACACCTTGGCTTAATCAGTTATCAAATTGAACCACCAGACTAGAAGTGATGCCAGACAGAAGTTGAACCTCTTCTGTTCATCTCCCTAAACTTAGTGCCTTGTTGAGAATAATGGTCAAAATACCACATTTGGAAGCTTCCTACAGCCATGGTGCCGGAACAGTAAAAAATTCTGGTTATTAATTTACTCTGGTTTCTTCAAGCTAGCCTCACATGTTGGCAAAACAATGCTTTAACATTTACAAAGAATATTTCAGGCATTATCCAATTTCATCCTTATATTGTGTAATAAGTATATTATGGAATTCATTTTACACATTACATTATAAAGCCCAGAGCGCATACAGCAGCTGGATCTGGTCTCTGGATCATAGCCTAGCACCAGTGGTAATGGTTCATACCATGTGTATAGGGGAGTATGATGCAATGATCCTGCAGGAGAGGAAAAATAATTTTTCCAAACCCTCTAGGTTCTTGGCCAAGACCCCCTTGTAATAAAAAGATTAAATGGAAAAAAAAACTTTTAATTATTTACACATGTATTTACTGGAGCCCTGCAACTATATGACTGAAAAAGCAGCCAGGTGAGCTTTGGAAAGGGGTAAAGATCTGGGGCTTCAAAGAAGCAATTCTCAAGATGGTGAGAAGAAGATATGTTTGTAAACAAAGGTTTCCCTGTTGTAGTCTCTCAGGTGAAAAAATGATCTCTGGAGATAGCGGTCTTCCTGGTACATGCCCTTTTTCTAATAGGAACTTTCCTTACAAAAGGGTTACTTCTGCTCTGTTTTTAGAGCTCCCCTGTGTTTTGATGTTTCTCAAAATAATCCCTATACAGACGATCCCCATCTTGAGGTTGCATTTTCTACCTTTCAGTCGTCTGGAATCTCAGTGAACAGATAGTTATCAGGGAGCCATGCTGAGCCAAGCACTGCTCCAGGCACTGGGAAAGAAGTAGCAGACCAGACCCAGCTTTTAATTTCACTGGGGAAATGTCCCTCCCCACTTCTTCTCTAAATTAAGGACAGTCCTGTCTAGGCCATGTTCTTCGAACTGTCCTTCCTTTCCTTTTGGTGGACACCTAATGAAAAGAAAGCATGGGCTAGAGTCACATGACATGGCCTGAGGACAAACACACTCCAAATAACTTTTGCCTTAGGAAATCCAACCTAAGAAATGTGGGAATCAAATAGCTGTCGGTAAGAGCTGACCCTGAAAGGCCAGGCCCTGGAAGGTTGAGGCCAGAGGGCCTTGGGTATGATCAGCAGCTATGTGGGAAGAAAAGCATGGGAGCAAGGAAGCCAATGGAAGAAGGGTGAAGGGGCTGAGCTGAAGATGAGCCTCCAAGGGAAGGTCCCATGAGCAGACTTCACTCCAGAGTTAATTGTCCTAGAAGGGATCCCGTACACTTCTGGGACCAGATCTTTTAGCTCTCACAGGTTTCCTTGACACATGTATACTAAATTTAACTCCCCCACCTATTATGAGAAATAATTTGACTGAATTTCAGCTTTTTACAAGCACAATAACCTGGTAAATTATATACTCCTGTGCTGATTGCATAATTATTTGTAACACTGTTTGGAATCAACTTGAATGGCCATCATTAGTGGGCTGATCATATAAACCCTGGTATTTACTTTCTATTGAATACAATATAGTAGGAAAGGAAATTGAAATATGTTCCTTATAGTATACATCATATTTTCTTTTACTATTGTGTTTTGTATTCCATAGGAATTATCTGTTTATTAATATATAAATATCAGTTGTATATGTATTAATATATGATATAGACATTTAATTTTGTATATAAATGTACACAATTTCATATGCATCATATTCCATAAGAACACAAATACTACTATACATATCACATAACACTATTAAATAAAACAAAAACAAAGTTTTAGTATACACATAAAACAAAACTTTATGTATGTATATGACATATAAATAGATTGAAAGGACACATATCAAACTGAAAAACAGAATTTGCCTCTCAGGAACAAGGTTAGAATTATAAAGAAAAAAAATCAAGGGAATGATCTGTACATGTATTTCTCTCTTAGTTTCTTTTTGTAATTTAAACTAATTTTTAAAATGTTTTAAAAGAAAATCAAGTATGTAAACCACAGATTTCCCATTTTGTTTCCTTGTATTTGATTTTGTTTTTCCTCTACACATCCACACTGTTCAACACGTAATGAAAAAGGTCATTTTGTGATGAGTTCTCACCTCACTGTTCTAAAACAAAAGGATAAAAGGAGATATTAAGTTACTCTGAGGTCTGCATCTGCTGAAGCTTTATTTTTTATTTATTTAAAAAATATGGGCATAGATGAAAATAAAACCTAAAGCTTGAGCATTTGATTTTTTTCCATTAAATAATACCAATTACAGGACACTTTTTAAGACATGTAGCACAAAGACACAGAAAGCACTCATTTCATCTTTTAAAAATTAAAGTACCTTTTTTTTTTTTATCTTTGGGGCCACACCTGCAGCATATGGAGATTCCCAGGCGAGGGGTCGAATCAGAGCTATAGCTGCTGGCCTACACTACAGCCATAGCAACACAGGATCATAGCCGTGTCTGTGACCTATACCAAAGCTCACAGAAACACTGGGTCCTTAACCCACTGAGCAAGGTCAGGGGTCAGACCTGCTTACTCAGAGACACTAGTTGGGTTCGTTAACCACTGAGCCATTATGGTAGCTCCTAAAGTACTTTTAAATATAGTCTTTTAATAAGTCTCTTACAAAATAATAGAATTATTAACTCTATTTTGTCATATACTGTGTATCTTTGTGAGAGTGTGTGTAGCAGAGTCCTCATATGGATGAAAATAAGAACATATTTTAGTTAGCAAAGTATAAATCCTCTGGGTCTAGAATGTGTCAGTTTAACAAGATGTTAAATTTAACAATTTAAACATGTTTATTCTTGTATATGTGCACATGGACGTGAAGCTTTTATTAATTTTTCACTCTTTTCTATTATTAAAGTATTGTTGATTTACAATGTTTTGTCAAGATTGCCTTGGGTAGTATGATCATTTTGACAATATTGATTCTTCCAATCCAAGAGTATGATATATCTTTTCATCTGTGTAGTCTTTGATTTCTTTCATCAGCGTTTCATAGTTTTTAGAGCGTAGGTCTTTTGTCTCTTTAGATACGCTTATTCCTAGGTATTTTATTCTTTTGGATGCAATTGTAAATGGGATGGTTTCTCTGAACTTTCAGTTGATTTTTTTAAATTACTTAATGAATTTTATTACATTTATAGTTGTACAACAGTCATCACATCCAAATTTTATAATATTTCCATCTCAAACCCTCAGTGAATCCCCCCCACCCCCCAACCTGTCTCATTTGGAAACCATAAATTTTTCAAAGTCTGTGAGTCAGTATCTGTCCTGCAAAGAAGTTCATTGTCTCAGATTCCACATGTAAGTGATAGCATTTGATGTTGGTGTCTCAGCTGATTTCTGTGTATTAAGTTTGTAGCCTGCAATTTTGTCAGATTCACTGATGAGTTCTAATAGTTTTCTGGTGCTGCCTTTAGGTTTTTCTAAGTATAGTATCATGTCATCTGCAAACAGTTACAGTTTTACTTCTTTTCCAGTTTGGATTCTTTTTATTTCTTCTCTGATTGCTGTGCCTAGGACTTCAAAAACTATGTTGGAAAATAGTGGTATCTTGTTCCTGATCTTAGTAGGAATGTTTTCAATTTTTCACCATTGAGAATGATGTTAGCTGTGGGTTTTTCATGTATTTTTTTAAATTATGTTGGGGTAGGTTCCCTCTGTCCCCACTCTCTGGAGAGTTTTTATCAGAAACAGGTGTTGAATTTTGTCAAAAGCCTTTTCTGCATGCACAGAGATGATCATGTGATTTTTATTCTTCAGTTTGTTGATGTGGTCTATCACACTGATAGATTTGTGGATACTGAAGAATCCTTGCATCCCTGGAATAAATCCTACTTGATCATGGTGTATGATCTTTTTAATATATATTTGGATTCAATTTGCTAGTATTTTGTTGAGGATTCTTGCATCTATGTTCATCAGTGATATTGATCTGTAAATTTCTTTTTCTGTGGTATCTTTGTCTGGTTTCAGGATCAGGGTGATGGTGGCCTCATAGAATAAGCTTGGGAGTATTCCTTCCTTCACTATTTTGTGAAAGAGTTTCAGAAGAATAGATGTTAACTTTTCTGAATGCTTGAAAGAATTCACCTGTGTAGCTATTGGGTCCTGGACTTTTGTTTTTTGGAAGGTTTTTAATCACATTTTCCATTTTGGTACTTGTGGTTGATCTGTTCATATTTTCAATTTCTTCCAGGTTCAGTCTTTGTAGCTTATACCTTTGTAAGAATCTGTCCATTTCTTCTAGGTTGTCCATTTTTTTTGCATATAGTTACTTATAGTAGTATCTTATGATCCTTTGTATTTCTGTGGAGGCTTTTAAAAACTTATACTATATATACATGCAAAAAGGCTTCTTTATGTTTTCAGTAGTTCCTAATTCATTTATGAAAGTAAGTACCGTATATCCCTGAGCACAATCAGGGAAATTCAAACCTGAGACTTTCTGCAATTTAGCATGATGGTTGAAGGTATTCAGGAGGGGAAATGTGAGATCTAGGTGTCAGGGCTAGACCCACTCCTTCCCAAGAATGAAGTCTGGATAGAGCCATTGATATGTTCAATGTCCAGCATTCAATTTGGGAAAGTCAAAGAGCAAAGAAACAAAAGATTGATTGATTCCAAGGACCACATATTGATGTGATAGAAGCTGCTCATGTGCCTCCTGCACGATCAGTAGTATTTTAATAACTGGCCTGGAACAGGACTTAAGGCCTCCTTGTGGGCTCCAAAGTGGTAACTCAATGAAAAAACTAACCACAGTTTGAGAGATGCATTCATTATTTCTTGTAATATCTGCTATTGCCATAGTATACGTCTTTAGATTCACTGAAAAGGGCCATAGTCTAGTTGGGGATAAAAATAAAACTCAATCCAATGCTGCATCACCATAGTGATTTCCCTCCTCTCCCATTTCAGCATCCTCCCCAACTTGTAAGACCTTAATCACCATTTTGCAGAGACTCCAAGGCATTAGCTGGCATAACCTCCTAATGTTAAAAGATGAATAGCTATATTCCAGAGCAGCTGAGTGACATGATCTGAGTCCTGTAACCAGTGATGTTACACCCAGAACTGAAATGCCAACCTCAGCCTCCAAGGTAAACTTCCTTCCACTCCATACTGTCACCTTTCTGTGGAATTTCTTCTATTTACCACCGTCCTCCTTCAATTTAATTATGTTTACACAGTGTTGGTAGACTCGCTCACTGTTGACATCTAATTATCTTTCTAAGGGAGAAAAATGATAACCCAATACAGAGAACCCACTTACTGAAGCTCCATTGAAGTGATTTGCATCCATTGTGATATTTGCAAAAGCTGTCATAGTATATAAGGTCACCAGAAATATCCAGTTTAATTCACTTTGTGGAGATAGACATGCCTCCAAAGTCCTAGCACTTGCATCTTGATTTTAAAAGGCACTTAGTAGCAAGCCCTCATTGACCTACATGTTTTTATAACTATAGGCTCCTCCACATTTGAGAGCATTCTTTTTGATTCACCTTTCTCTATGTACTGAATATTTTTTGCAGCTTCCTGGATACCTAATGAACCTGCTTGGGGACCAGATGAAATATATTTTTGGAACATGATCACCCTGCACTTTGCAGGTCATGAATTTCCTTATTATTTGTCATGGCAGGCGTTGCTACCCCAAAAGTTATTATCTATACAATCTCAGTTCTAACCTGCAAGCAGATCTGTCTGAGGAGCCAATTTATTACTGATGTAAGAGCACCAGGGAAGATGAGTTTGCTTGTTTAAAGAGATGAGCAACATTGGCAACGCAATCAATTTTCTAATACAGAAATCCCATACATGGGATTTTTTGTAGTTATTAAAAAATCATGCATAGCAATGTTTCTATCCTTCCTCATGCATTTGCTGGGATTGAACATCTATCATTGCCTGTTTTTCTCTAAATAGGCTTGTGTTTCAGAAATCCGTAGCTTTGAGGGTTTTTGCCAAGCACTAAGTTGTCAGATCAGGAAGATAACAATACCTTCTATCCTTGGTTCTGTGTTTTACCATGAGTGGCCCATATGACACCCTTTGCATGTAATTTAACCTCTGTGGTTATGTTTCATGTCATCAGTCAATTCACTCACAAACTTAATTGTTTTAGGCATATCCCCAGGGTCTCCAAATTATGAGAGGGTATAGAGTACAGGACAATATTGTAGAATATAGATCACTGTATTGTTGGCAAAAAGTTACACACACACACACACACACACATACACACAATTAGGGACACACTTATTGAGTAGAGTAAGATAGATCTGGATTCTAACCCTGCTTTCTGCTCACTTGATAAAAGAACTTGGGTGAATCACTTACCTTCCTTGAATCTGTTTTTTGTTTAATCTATAAAAGAAAATAATAAAACCCACCTAATAGTAATGTTTTAATAATTAAGATATACATGTAAATCATTAGCACAAGTTCTGGCACATAACTGTTCCTATTGGTTAATAATATTAAATTATTATTAGTTATAACAGTATTGATGACAAATATTTAAAATGTCTTCCTTTTAAAATAGATGATCTACTACTGGACATAAAGAGGCACAGACATACCTGCAATTAACCATAAAACAAGTCAATAAAAGAAAATCTCAGTAGAAGGGGAAGAAAATGATCTCTGCTGGTGACCTCTGGTGAGATCAAAGGAGATAACGTGAGAAGTTTAAATGGAGGCAGACTTTGAAGGATAGAGTATTCAGAGCTCCTTGACTTGCAACTGGGAGAACCTGAACTCCAACTAAGTTAAGCCAGAGAGCAGCTATACTGGCTGACAGAAATGGGAAGTCTAGAGTCTGGCTTTAGGAACAATGGGATCAAGTTGCCTAAATGAAGATTTAAGGGCTCTGATTTGTTCCTGAGTTCTAAATTGCTCTGTGTGTCAGGAAAACCATGGTATACACAAGTCTAAAACTATATGACTCAATATCCTAAAGAAAAGAGTCTTTCTCTGCCATAATTCATAATGATAAATCTTAGAGAAGGCCTTGATTGGTCCTGCTTGGGTCAAGTGTCTTCCCTGGATGAATTGTTAGGTCAGGAAGTAGTACTCTGATTGGATAGCCTGGGTCATTTTCCTAGGCCTACAGTAAGGAGTTGGGTGCTTTGATTGACAGCTTCACCAGGACCACTTGGAATGATGGCAGAATGGTTTACCAGAGAAAAGTGTGGTTCTTAGAAGAAGAAAAATGAGGAGGGGAAGTGTATAATACTAGGTACACTGAATGGTAGATATTTATTGTAAAATATACCATAGATCATGCAGAGATCCAAGACAAGGAGTATATATGAGGGACTGTTACAAGGGAAGTTACTGAGGAAGGAAAACTTCACCTCTACAACACAGTCAGTAATTTATCACATATTCTACTCAGTTTGACATGCTCACATACCTTCCCTCATTTGATCTAGCAATGGTTCAGAAGAAAGCCCTGGTAAATACTTAATTCTGCTCAATGAACGAATGCATGAATGGATAGTTGGCTGAAGAATCATACACACTTTTCACCTTACAGTTGTGTTATTCCCATTTTACATATAATGAAACTGACTTGGAGATGTTTAGTGGCTTGCTTGAGACTAGGCAGAACTTAGAGAACTTGGGTTTTATCTCTATCAGCCTTGGCTCTAAGTTAAGCTTTCCTGCCATTCCCTATCCCTCCCCACCTCAAAATGTTTCCTTCAAACTGCCGCTTTTTCCCAGGCTGACTCTTAGAAACCCGCACCCTTGGGGTTCATTGGTCAAATTTCATTTCCAACCTATTTCGGTTGTTCCTCAGTCCCTTACTTAAGGTTTTGAATTAAATTACATTTATATCCCAGTAACTTACAGATTTCTAGACACTTTAGAGTTGAAGGGACCTGAAAGCCATCTAATCCAAAGGACATCACACAGTAAATGGTGCTTAAGTGACCATTTCTATCAGAGAATGAAGGACAGGATGCCAAAAGCTCCCTTCTTCTGTTTTCCACTGACTGAGTTACAGCTCTGAGAATTCAAGTGATTTCTCCAAAAGTAATTCTAACAAATGCTCAACAGACTTTCACTTGAATAGAGTAGCAGGAGTTCAGAGAAATAGTAAAGGCACAGCAAGCCTCTCCCACTAGTGCAAAGCCTGGAATAATTCCCTTGGGTACAGGGAAGCTGCCACCCACTAGGATCTGACATATGGAACACACACATTTAAAATAACGGGATTGGAGTTTGCTGTATTGCTTTTACTGCCCCTATCCAGCCACCTCTTCACATCCCTAAATCTCCTTATCATTTAATAAAGACAGCCACCTGTTTGGCTTAATGAAATAAGCCAGCTGGGCTGAAGAGAGACAGGGAACTGCCTGTGTGTGGTCTCTCCCACTCTGCTTTCAGATTATGTTGAAGACAGAAGCAACCTGCTTTTTCTCCCTCCCCATTCTCAACACTCAGTTTAAGGAAATCTTTACGTTTTTGTTCCTTGCCAGTAATGGCCTGATTCCCCACCTGCAGCTTCCCATGGAGCTTAGGGTCACCTTGTGCCCTGTTAGGGGTTGAATTCCTCCAAACACTGTCTGCCCCTCCCCTCTCATCCCAGCCCCCTGGGTGCTTTTTAAACACTCAGACTCCAGAATGCCTGCAGAAATACAGTCTTGGAGCATCCTAAAATATTTTTGAACTCCCTGAGAGATACTTACACAAACTAAAGGATGAGAGCCTCAGCCTCTCATTCCCCTGCAGTTTCGTTTTGGATAAGTCCTCTCACATAGCAAAACAGATGGGAAGAAACATCTTGGGAAACAGAGTGAAAATGAGAAGTGTTTTCCAGGTGATGGAAGGTAAAGAGATCTGCTTCCATCAATTCCAGGTCTAAGTCTCAGACCATAAGAGAACTTAAAAGCAGTGTGGCACAGCCTTGTTCATTAAGGTCAGAGACTCCACAGGGATTTAGGACCAGAGCTCTTCTTAGATGTAACAGGCATTTACCTGAATTGAATTTTGCATCATATATTGATCTATGGTAACGTTTTTCAATCTGCAAGTCAAATCCCATTGATGGACATGAAATCAGTTTAGTGGATCAATGGATCCTGGCCATGCTAAAATAAAAACAAGTCACAATAGAATATTTTCCTTTGACTATTTACTTAATAATAGAATATCTCATTTGAATGGATAATATGAGGATATGTATTGTAAGAACAGGGATTGTTTTCTGAAACTTCTGTTCCAGGTGTAGGTATGGGTATGTGCGTCCCGAGTTAACATGTTCAATATATTTCTCACTGTGAGCTGTAGTCCAAAAAATGTTTGAGAATTATTGAACTGGGGAACCTAGAGTACAAGACAGTTTGCTAAAAATTTACATGTACTAACCTATTAGTCCCATTTTACAGATTGGAATACTGAGGCAGAGTTATAGTAGTATAGTCAAAATTCAAAAATACTTGAACCACAGAGCCCAGCTGACTAAAAACAGAGAACCAGGGAGAAAATAATGTCTCACTCCCATATGGTCACCAAAGTCTTTTATCAACCATCTCCCTAATGCCCTTTAAATAATCTGAGCCTCTAACCTTGTACTCCTCTTCCTGGCCTTCACCCCCATGGTATCCTACTGTGTCACTGATAAGCAGTTTTACACTGTATAAGATCATCACATTAATTTGTACACAATGTTGTGCTTTTAATGCTGTTTGACAGGAACTTGTGAGGACTTGATAGAGTCTTGTTTGTTTGGCTTTTACTGAAGGTCAGACCAAGATTCACTGCCCTCACTAGAGAAATGGAATTAATATTCAGATCCTCTCTCCAATATCAAAGCCTCCTTGTTAAGGGCTCTTCCACAGGCCATCAATGGCAGCGTTGTTTACTGCCTAAAAATCTCTTCAAGAAATTAACCGATACCTACTTAACACATAAGACTCAGTTGGTGGCAAGTGACAGAAAACTAGACTCAAACTGGTTTAATCAGAGAGAAGAACTCTTATTTTCCTCAAGTAAATTAAGCATAAGGGGGAGGGCTGGATATGTTCCAGCTTGGATCTAACTGGGCACAAATGATATAATCAGGATAGGATGTCTCTCCCTCGGTGTTTCAGCTCAGATTCTCCTGTGCTGAATCCACTCTAGGAAATGATCTCCCCTAACAGTTATAAGAGAATTACCATCATATCCCATGTTAAGGCATGAGAATCTTTGATTCTCTCTAGGAATAATGGACTTTGACTGAGTGACTGCTCATTACTGAGTCAGTCACATAAGCACTGTTACTATGCAACGTGATATGCAGATTGATGGAGCCCAACATAAAAGCACTGGAGTGAACCAAGGGTGGATTTGCATCCTCACCTCAAAGGGATGAGGTGAAGTAAATGGATCCTAAGTTTCAAAATTTCAGGCCTTGTGCTAGAACTCTGGAAAAGAAACCCTTGACCCTAAAAGAACTTAATTCATGGATTCAGTCATTCAGGGGTTATTGAGTGTGTGTGTGTGTGTGTGTGTGTGTGTGTGTGTGTGTGTGTGTGTGTGTGTGTGTTTTATGTGTAGATGCAGGTGCTGAGCAACATGATAGATCGCTGGAAAAGTGGCAAAGGTACTTCATAAGGGAATTTGTCATTTAACAAGAAAGAAGTATCATGTACATCATTAATAACTTTAATGATGAAAGTGTGAAAGGCAGAATATACAAAGTTTAAGCCAAACCATTAGCCCAGGTCAAGTGTCGCTATTATGGGAAGACATATCTACATCAACTGAACAAGTCTGTTGAGTGGAGAGGGGAATAAAAGGCTGCAACTTTCGCTACATGCAGGTAAAGAAGGAAGTCTGAATAAGGGAGGGGCCAGAATACAGAATGCCGGATCTTAGTGTTTAGGTTTAGGAATCACTATAAATTAAGTCAAGCTTTACAAGAAGGTACATGTCAGCTCAGTATTATAAAAGTCACCCTGACAGTAGAGATAATGAGGGTCTTGAGGCGAGAGTATTGGTATTAGGGGGCTTTATTAATCCATATTAGAAATTATAGGAGCATGAATTTAACACTTGTGACAGACATTAAAAGGGGAAGTTGTTACAAATGTGACATCAGGGAAAGATATGCTAAGGGCCTTGCAATTTCTTAGATCTTTTATTTATTTATTTATTTATTTATTTGGCTTTTGTCTTTTGTCATTTTAGGGCTGCACCTGTGGCATGTGGATGTTCCCAGGCTGGGGGTCTAATTGGAGCTGTTGCTGCCAGCCTACGCCAGAGCCACAGCAACGCCAGATCCGAGTTGCGTCTGTAACCTACACCACAGCTCATGGCAACACCGAATCATTAACCCACTGAGCAATGCTAGGGATCAAACCTCGATCTCATGGTTCCTAGTCGGATTCATTTCTGCTGAGCCATGACGGGAACTCCTTTAGATGTTTTGTGACTTTAAAAATCTGTTCTTCTGAGTAGTATCCTCTCATGGGGATGTCA
Source organism: Catagonus wagneri (assembly GCA_004024745.2). Taxonomy (NCBI): domain Eukaryota; kingdom Metazoa; phylum Chordata; class Mammalia; order Artiodactyla; family Tayassuidae; genus Catagonus; species Catagonus wagneri. Next base: position 11,974,021 of record PVHT020000180.1, read on the forward strand.
TTTGGGAATAAATATTTTCTGGTTTATTACCACTTATCTTGGTTTGCTTGAGATTGAGTTCCAGTCATGGGGGAAGGTAGGAGGAAGTTTCCAGGCATCATGGAAGGACTGTTACATATTCATGTTAATGCTTTGGATTGGAAAGTTTACGAAATTTGGAGCCAGTTAGACCTGTGTTCGATCCCATGTCTCTTCATCTATTATCAGTTTCCTTTCTTGAAAATGGGTTTCATAAAACTAATATCCTAGGATCATTGCAAAGTTTGAATGATAAATGCATAAGCAATCCCTACTTAAGTATTAGCTCACTATTAATTCTTAGAGAAATACCAAAACCAGGCATTGACAATATCTTATTTTTATAATGTATAAGGAGACCAGTGGGAGAATGAGAAAAAGAGAATTAAACTTATTCAAAATCTTTGCAGCTAGCAAGTGGCAAAACTAGGGTTCAAATTTATGTGGCTGTAAGTGAAAATATGAGCTCTTTGTGATGCTCTCCATGTTTAGAGTACTAACATCAAATTTTGTAGTGAAATATTTTACAAATGACTGTAAGTTTTCACTTAGTATTAACATATGACATCAACATTATGGTCAATGAATTATGTATTCTGTATATCCCTTAGGCTGTTTGTGGTTTTTTAATGTGATATAAGCATTAGCAATATTACTTGATTACCTTGGTAGATGTATTACTGGAATAGCAAGTCTTTCAGTGGATGTCAATTAACATCTTTGTTACAAAGATGTTCCATGATTGAAGAAGAAATATACTGATTAATACCTCCCTCAAATCCTGGGATAAAGATGAAAGTATTATATTATCCACTTGCTGGCCAGTTCAATAAACTAGATTAAAGAAGGAACGAGAGGCTATCCCTCCAGGCTTAATGAAATATGTGTTTAGCAGAGGAGGTCAGTTAGAATTGAGCCTCCTCACACAGACATCTGCTGCCAAATAATGTTTTTTGTTTTGTTCTGTCTTCTTCCTGTTATTATTATTATTATTAACATTAACCTTGATGGTGACCCAACACTCTTGCTGCTGCCTTTAGGTTCTAAAGATATAAAACAACCAACATAAAATAGATGTGATCCCAATGGCTAATCTATGAGAAAAAGAGAGGAAAAGAAACTGGGCCAAATTATGGACAAGGATGTGAAAAAGTTGCAGTCTCTTTATGCCATAGGGGAGTATGATGAGAACACCTATAACCTGGGGGGACATTGACGGGATGCAGTACAACCACTCTCCCATGTGATAAGGGGTTGGAGGCTTCCTGCTGGCTTGTAAATAGCTGAAGGTTTTCTCTGCAGAATTCACAGCCGTGGTTGTAGTTCTTTTAGGACTTGAAAGACATTAATGGGCATTGCTGTTAAAAAGGCAATATTTTATCTTGCTACAAATATGTATAATAAATGCAATTTTAAGCATTTCCTATGTATTTCACCTAAAATCCTTTCTTATGTAAAGGGTTATCCTCTTACTCAGTAAAGCTGCATCAACAGTCCTTCTTGACGGTCTGTGTGACTGTAAGTAGCCTGGCCTCAGGCCACTTTTTCTACTGATGTTGCCCCACTTTCCTGCTCATTTACCCCTCCTCAGCAATATTAATACCTTTTCACCTAATTCTACTTGCAGGACCTTTTTACGGGTTGTTCCCTATGTCTGAGTGTGTCTTTCCCGTGTGGGTTGCCTGGCTTTTTCCTTATCCATCCATTGACCCAAAGACATCTTCTTTGATCATCTTCTCTAAATCATACCTTTCTCCCAACCTCGACCCCACTGACAGTTATTTTCTCTCTTACCAGCCTGTGCATCTCCTCTGTATAATTATCACAAGATATGCTTAACTGTTTACTTTTTAAACTAGCTAAAATTAATTGAACAATGAACAATCATGTATCAGCCAATTTCTATGTATTTAGCTATCAAAAACTTAGACATCTTTATTATACCAACATAAAGTAGGTAGTACAATTCACTCCCCCTTTTTAGGTAAAGAAACTGAGATTTACTGAAATTGGTTTACTTGCCAATGCTTTAAAACTAAGTAGAGGGCCAGGGTTTAAACCCAGGAAGTCTTGATCTAGAGTCCATGCTCTTAATTGCAATCCTTTGTGCCTTCTAGCCATGCATATCATTTATCCCTCATAATTGGAAATGAAAATTTCAGGGATTTTTGTACTTGCATACATTATTCCATTGTATACTTATTTAAAACACGTGCATACAATGATTCACCAACTTGACTTTTCCCAGTACCTAGCTAGCTAGCTGGCTAGTTATAGATAGACAGACAGACAGACAGACAGACAGATATTGATAGACCAACCCACATATACACATAACTAAATATTTATTTATATAAGACATAACTATACAACAGGCACAGTTCTGTTCATATTAATAGTCATAATCTCAAAGTCACGTTAAAAAAATAGACAGAATTCACTAAGGAGCTACAAATGACTATAAACCCATAAGTAAATGTTCAGCCTTACTACTCATTAATGAAATAAAATACTATTCCCTACCTCTTTAATTAGCAAGGATTAAAAAATAATACCCACTCTTGGCAGGAGTACAGGGAAAGGACTTTGTCATACATTAGTGGTAGGAGGAAAAAAATGTTTACAGCCTCAGAGCAATACAAATTTGGCAACTTGTATCAAAGGAAGGCAAGTTTACCTTGGCCTTTGATCCAAAAAATCCAGTATTCGTAAATCAAGTTTAAAAAAAATGAATCAGACTAATATTTAGGTTAATTTTCACAAGGATTCTGTGTGTATGTAAGCAAAAATAAAATAATGATAATGTAAATAATCCAACTATGTCAGTTAGCAAACATTTCCTGCATACCTACTGTGTGCAAGAGCCTGGGTAAGGTTCTGGGGAGGTGATGGTGAATGATTAGATGGGGGTGTGGTCCTTATCTTCTCAGAATGCAGTACCTCGTGCGACTGATTAAGGACATACAGTTGAATCCATGCTAGGGAATGTTAAGTAGCTGTGGCAATAACAATGTAATGAGGACATCCGAAAGCATGATTTTAGAGAATATTTTAAATAATGATGATTAAAGACCTGTGAAAAAGAACGGTGGTTAAAGTTAGTCTAATTTTGTGTAAAATGGATAACATGTTTTATATATATATATATATATATATATATATATATATATATATATATATACATACACACACACTAGCATGTGATATATATATATATATATATATATATATATATATATATAAATAAATAAATGCATGTAGAAAGAAAACCATAGATTAAACAAATCACCAGAATGTTATTGGTGGCTACTACTAGGAAGTAAAATTAAGAATTTTTTTCTCTAAATTTTCCATACAAATATTTTATGGAGGGAAATTATACTGTTAATGCCAAAAGTTCCAATGTAAAAATGCTTAAAATTTTGTAATTATGTATGGTGACAGATATTAACTAGACTTACTCTGGTGATCATTTTGCAGTATATAAAAATATCACATCACTGCTGTACACCTGAAACTCATATGTTATTTGCCAATTATACCTCAGTATTCCTCAATAAATAATTTTTTTTAAGTAATAGTGAAAATGCCCAAAAAAAAACTTGATTAACTTTTCACAGAAGTTTCCTTTCCCAAGACTGGTAAGTTCCTGGATCTTTCTGAGGAAATTGAAAGAAGTCTGTTTCTTCCTCTGCTCATTACGGGCAACTCATCCCTCTGTCTGAGTATCGCAAAAATCATACCGTCTTCCTAAACCACCCCAGAGCCCCACTTCGCAGACACAGTGTGGCCATCACCCCTGTCTGCCCCCTACCTAGCGTCACAGCCTTTACAGTGTCATGTCTCGATTTGAGTCAGTTTATTCCCCTGTGAGCTCCTGAAGCACCCAACTCATCCTTAGAACTCAGAATTCATAGAATTAGTTTAATTATTGGCTAATTAGTTAATTAAAAATTGGAGACATAAAGGACTTAAACCAAGGGAACTGGCAATTAATACAAAATAGCACATCATTTACAAGGGAGGTAACTTTGCATAACGGAAAAATGTTTGGTCTCTTAAATCAGTCTCACCTAGGACACAAGCCTGCCCTTACCTCGTTACCTGTGCAGCCTTAGATGAGGTGCTTCTATCCTTGGACTCCCTATGTTCTCCTATGCAAATTAACTGGGTGGTGAGTATTACAAAATAATAAGGAAAAAGTATTTGTCACATAGCAAGCATTTAGGGTGTTCTAGTGGAATGCTATTTTCAAGTTTATAATCAATATAGAATATGGTTGCGAGTTCCAACTGCGGCTCAGTGGAAATGAACCAGACTGTGTCCATGAGGATGCAAGTTCGATACATTACATAGCCTTGCTAAGTGGGTTCAGAATCTGGCTTTGCCCTGAGCTGTGGTGTAGGGCGCAGATGGGGCTTGGATCCCATGTTGATGTGGCTCTGGTGTAGGCCAGCGGCTGTAGCTCCAATTCGACCCTTAGCCTGGGAACTTTCACATGCCGCACGTGCAGCCCTAGAGAACTGGAAAAAAAAAAAAAAAAAAAGAGAGAGAGAGAGAAGAAAAGAAAAAAAAAGAGTAATATAGAATATGGTTTACTGTCTTATTTTTTTTCCCTGCCTCTGTCTTTGATTTTTAACTTCTAAATTGATTCATTGGTACTTGTTTGACAGATTTTTTTTTTAAGTCTGTGTCTCTGAAAGTCAGTGTTCTAAACTGACTTTCAAATTGCAAGAGACCAAACCTGATTTCAGAAGAAGTATGTGTGTGTGGGTTTAATTTCATTTGTTTATACCACGGGCTTTATTGTCAAAAAATATTTGGTTGAAACCAGGCTCCTTTGTTTATAAACAAGGAAGTGGAGGGATAGAGAAGGAAGAGCATGGAGACAAAACGGTGTTACAAACACCACAGTGGGCACTTTAAATCCTTACAGCAATCCCACATGGAATGCATTGTCCTTCTTCACTTTTTGCATAAGAGAAAATCCTGAAAGCTTGGAAAGGCTCAGAGGCATGGCCAAGGTTCTCACTAGTCAGTATTAAAAGCTGGATTCAAATTCAGGTCTGAGTATTGGGAGTGATGAAGTGAGCTGCAATCTGTATGTCCTAACGTCCAGCCTCTTATTAGTCCTGGGCATCCTTCACGTACTTTTGCAGCAGAGAAAAAGAGTATCCTGTGACCCTACCCTCCACCTATCTCGTAATAATCCTATTTGGTGACATCACTGCCATCTGTAACCCATTGTGAAGGCATATAATTAATGAGACCCTGAGAACAAGCAGAATCCTTGCTTCTTCTTGTGGCTCTGTCACAGGCTGCCTAATTGGGATTTATGGGTGGCTGTGTTAATATCTCTGCATAGTGAAATGCTGAGATTTCTCTTGAACTCAAATAATGGTCAGCAACACTTTAATGACTGAAATGATAGGTTATTGCAGGTGTGTGTGCGTGTGTGTGTGTGTGTGTGTGCGCGCTCTCCCATGCTTGTGTTTGTCAGGAGTGGGAGAGGCAGGTGGTATATACAAATTAGGCTAACATGAAAGTCTTCTGCTTCAAGAAATGTCCACTCTTCACTAATTCAGACCTGAAATGGATTAAGTCCAGTCCTTCCTCCCAGGATCATTGAAGAGCCATTCATATAGTTCAGAGCTTTATGGTTTGCTTCTCTAGGTGCCATCCTGACTCTGATTGCTGAGTCTGATGTATTGCCTTCAGACCCAGCAAAAAATGTCCAGTCCCAGTAGAATGCCCTCTCTCTCTCTTCTTTGGTAAGAATGTTTAATTACGATGATAACTACAATGGTGACAACAGCAACCCACCCTCTTTGACCAGTGCTAAAAAGGCTTGTATTAATTAGATCTAATATCATCCAACCACCCAATAAGGTAGCTAGAATGACCTCATTTTCTACCTGAGGGAAGAAATGCTCAGAGAGTGGTAGGAACTCAAACCAGTTCAGAGAGCCAGAGCAAGGCAGAGCCAGGATATGACGTGACATTGTTTTTTCTGTAACAGGTTTTTCACCAGTACACCCCTTCACTTTCATAGCCCTTTCACATACAGTATAGCAGGACAGCCCTTCTTAATATCAACTTTAAATAATTTAAAACATTTTTAGAACTTGTATTAGTTTTCCATTAGTGCCATAACAAATGACCTTAAACTTAGTGGCTTGGAAGTCCCCAAATTTATTATCCCACAGTTCTGTGTGTCACGAGTCCAGGTGGGCTCAGTTGCATCCTCCACCTAGGGTTTTGTGAGGCCAAACAAGGTGTTGCCTGGGCTGGGTTCTTACCTGGATGTTCTGGGAAGTGACCAGTTTCCAAACTCCTTCAAGTTATTAGCTAGATCCGGTTCTTTGTGGCTGCAGAACTGAGATCCCTATCTCCTTTATGCTATCAGCTAGAGGCTTATCTTTGCATCGCAGTGATGCCCACATGTTTTCTGCTTCCTTTCCAAGTGACCACTTCTAGCAACAGAAGTTTGAGTCCTCTCATGCTTGTAATCACTCTGCTTTCTCCTTCTGGCACAACACTCCAGCTCCAGCTCCAGCTGGCAAAAGTTCCCTGCTTTTAAGGACTTATAAAAGTAGGCTGAGGCCACCTGGATAATCCAGGTTACCTCATTGTTTTAAAGTCTGTAATCTTAATTATATCAAAAGTTCTTTTGCTGTTGAAAGTAACATATTTACAGGTTCCAGGGATTGGGTCATGGACACTTTTGGTAAGCCATTTCTGCCTGCCGCAGGAGTTATTGAACATTTCTAAAGAGGCAAATTAAATTACCTAAACCTGTTTAAATAAGCATTCCTTTCTCTGTGGCTGTATTTTAGCAACAGGCTTTCTTCTCCTCCAGGAACCATGGCAGTGATGCCCGCAGGGACTCTGCTATCAAAGCCATTATAAACCAGTAGCTGCATGTCAAAACAAGTGGTGCTGCAGCCCTAGCTCCAAACAGATAAAGCAGAGAGGAAAGGCCTATGCCTGCTTCCACCAAGGCGGGTGGGGGGCTCAGCTGCATCTCCATTTCTGGGAGAATTTATGAGTGAAGTACACGCCAGGAAGCATGGAGAGCTTCTCTCCCAGAAACAGATGCTGCTGATCCCCACACAGAAGCTACCTCATTCCCCTTACTCCCAGACACTGTCTGCCAGGTGGCCACAGCTGAATCCACAGCTTAATAGATATCGTTATTGGCACAAAACACACCTCTGTGGGACTGGTTAAGGACCCGAGGTGGTATGGCAGGGCATCAAACACACATGATCAATAAAAATGCTTAGGATGTGCCAGACACCGTGCTAAGCACTTTGCAGGTGTTAACTCAACCTGCACAACATTCTCAGGTAGATGCTATAATTCTTGTACCCATTTTGTACAAGGAGATACCAAGGCTTGGAGAGGTTGGTAACTTACCAAAGGTAATAGAACATGTAACCAGCAAAGACAGAATTTAAATGGAGGCAAATAGTATGTGATCACAGTCTCCAGAATCTGTGATCATAGACACTGCACTAGCTGTATCTGATGTCAAGAACACTTTAGCCCTCTGCCCCAGACTACAGGGCATCCAAGCTTACCTTGCTCCAGCTCAGGTATGCCCAAATCCAAGCAGTTTCCATATGATAAAACACCCTTATTTTTGTCAGTGACTAAGAATATTTGCTTCTTGTGGGGTGGTATGTTGAGCTAAACAAAGGAAAATTGCAGCCGACTCAAGGATACCTGTTGCCATGGAAAACTTAGAGAACTGAAGTCAAAGTAATAATGACACTGGATGCAAGTAGGAGAAAGTGATGTATGACTCAAGACTCACCTTAGGAATGCTAGATACCCTGTGTTTGGTATGAAGAGCAAATGTCGTCATTCTGAGCAGTTATCAACTGCTTAATAAAGATAAGGAACTAAATTTTACCCATTGCATGGATGATCTCATTTAATTCTTGTGCCATCTTTATGAGCAAATTTATCACTCCTAGTTTACAGATGGAAAACTGAGGTTGAATGATGTCAAATAACCTGTTTGAGGTATCACAGTTGATAAAAGGCAGTTTTAGTAAGGTTGAACCTAGGCAGTCTGACATAAAAAATAATTTGTTATGTTCCACATCTTCTGTTCCAAAATGTCACAGGACACTTTTCAATTAGTTCCTTGGATGTTGGGTTGACTCAGAGGAGAAATACAGTCTGTCTTAGCACCACACTGAAACTGGTGTGAGTCAGGTGAGCTTCTGCTTCACAGAATCATGCCCACAGATGAAAAGATACTCTACTTTCTTCCAGTATACCAGACATAGGATGCATTTTATTAATGACCATTGAATGAATGAATTGAATCAAACTGAAAGAGCAAAGATATTGGAGAGATAAGGCCTATTGTTGGATGGGCAAACCAGAAAGAAAGTCATGGTAAGAACATAATACAGATGGGAAAGTGAGGTAGTATCTCGAGGCTAAATTCTTAAGTCGGGTCCAAGGTACTTGACTTTGATGAAATTATGTAGGTGTGAAATGTGGCTGTAACTTGAATCACTTTTTCTGTGTGCTATCATCTGCCATAACGGTACCAACTCTGGCTGGACCCTGTGACCATCATCTCTCAGGTTGGGTCAGAGCATGTTCAGGGAGATATAGAAACAGAAACCTAGTGACCACTATGCTATGACAATTACAGAGACACATGACCATGCTACATAGTAATTATTGCCAACAAAATGGTAACTTTTAAGAAATAACCATTTGGGTGAATAGTCAAGTAACGTAGGCTTTCTCGTTATGTATATTGGGCACTGAACTTCTACCAATACTAGAAAATAAAGCATACAGGTGTAAAAGTTCTTACCTGAAAAAAAGTTCAGATAGTGCACTATTTCCATAGAGTTTTGATAGTTAAATACAGTACACTTAGAAACATGCCAGACGAGAAGGAAGTAGGACATATATAATTTGAATGAGTTAATAAAGCACAGATATCTCCAAAGGAACATGATAAGGAAGCATTAAAATTTTTCTTCTCTCCCTTTTCCTTTTCAAATTATCACCTGTTCCAGTTGCTATGACTACTTTGTAAAACTTGGGGGCATAAAACAACCATTTATCATACTTATAGATAAGTGTTTCACAGACTAGGACAGGTGACAGCTGGAGGGGTTGTTTATGCTAAACAATGTCCAAAACCTCAAAGTCTAGGGCTGGAATCCTCTAAAGGCTTTGTTACTCACATATCTAGCTGATATGATTGATATTTAGGACTGTATGATATCTATATCACATATAATACCTATTACTACATCACAGTTTGACTGTGGCCTGAGACTTTAGATGAGACCATCAGAATAGCCAGAACATCTACATATTGACTCTTTATGTGGCCTGGGCTTCCTCACAGTATGGTGGTTGGGTTCCATCAACAAGCATCCTGAGAGCAAGACAGGTTGAAGCTGTCCTCTGTTGTTCAGAGCAGTCCCTTCCCACTCAGATTCAAGGGAAAAGAAGATTGTTTCTGACTCTTCATAGGGACTGTCCAGCTTCTAGAAGAGTGTGCATAACTGCAAATATTGCTGTGGCCATTTTTTTAAAACATAGTCAATCATGCCCTCTGGCATCTAGATCCCCATGGGTATAATCCATCGGATTTATTATTTAAAAAAAAAAACAAGGAAAAGGTTTTTTTTTGTATTAATCACATGTTGGTATTCCAGCACATTCATATCTTGACAAAATTATATTCTGAAATTTTAAAGTGAGTTTGGCTTAAGAATATGTCTTTATTGCTTCTCATTTCAATGTTATTTGCATGCCCAACCTTAAAAATTAAAAAAGAAAAGAATCAATTTTTTTTAAATTAAGCAAGCATAAGAAGTCCTAGATGAATCAGTAGTGTTATTGCCCGATAGACATTTTCTTATTCTCCCTTGTGTTTGGATATTTACAGCTATATATTTCCTTTTAATTTAAATATAACATTTAGGAAAAATATGAAACTGGGCCTTTCTTAGGTCCAGTTCCCTCACCTATCAAACGGAAAAGAATGGGATGCATAAGCATTTCACAAACTGCAGTCATTGGCATGCTAATCATGATAACATTAAAAAGGTACTATAATCAAATTATTAAACAGAGTGGAACATGATATATCTGGTAAGATTTCTCAGAGCCATTAATATTTTTCCTCAACCCTTTTTTGACCATGGACTTCCTTTTGCAAGATCACCTTAACGGACTGGACTACACCATGAGAAATGCTAAAATGAGACAGTCATTTTTAATTTGTATTTCTGGAGACAAGTAGTCTTTCCGCCAAAGGACACAAAGGAAAAAGAGAGAATTTACTCAATGTTACATGTCAGTCTACGTATTTATTTCTAACCACTTGGGCATTTATTACATGTTTCGCTTCTAAGATAGATTTTGAGATGGCATCTTTCCAGTCTTGCTTTTTAGTAATAACAATTTACCTTTTAGGAAGCTTATCTCGTGGGTTAGCCCATGTCAAACTCTTTGCGTGAATGGCTTCATTTAGTTCTATAAATGATCCCCAAAAGTTACTCTCCCCATTTTCTAGGTGTTGAAACTGAAGCTTTGAAATTTTAACACTCATCCAAGGTCAATGGTAAAAAGCAAAGGCAGGTTTTAAATTCAGGTCTCAAGAAGCCCAGTGAACTATGCTAATACATTGGATTCTGGCATTTTTATTTCACAGCCACCTATATAAAAATAACAGGTGAGGCCTCACATCCACAAAGTATCATATTGTTAGTAATTAATCACATGTTCCAGCTTGTCCTGCACACCAATGCCTGACCTATTTCCAGCCTTCTCATTGTAGACCTTTAAAATGTATGATGATGAAGCTAATGTTTATACTGCTGAAGATAATGGTGATAGGTTATTATTTTACTGTTATTTATTTATTAGTATTATTGCTGACTATAGAACCCAACTTTTTTTTTTTTTATGGCCGCATCCATAGCATATGGAAGTTCCCAGGCTAGGGGTCGAACTGGAGCTGCAGCTGCCAGCCTACACCACAGCCATAGCAAAACCATATCTGAGCCTCATCTGCAACCTACATTGCAGCTTGCAGTAATGCTGGATCCTTAACCCACTGAGTGAGAAGAGGGATCGAACCTGCATCCTCATGGATACCAATCAGGTTCTTAACCTGCTAAGCCACAACAGGAACTCTTAGAACCTGACTTTTGGCATTGTTATTCTAGCTTCAGTCATGGCTTTCTTCATCTAAAATCCAAACTCATTCTCTTGTTCTGTGACTTAGGGCAGTTCTAAGGTAATACTTCATCTGATCCATTTCAGCTCCAGGATATTTCCTCTCAGTGCTGATTCTCTACTGTGGTGCCATTGTTGTTCAGATCCACCTTAGTATGTATGCTGTGTTTTGGTTCACAGTCCCCAAGGGGTGACTGCAGGGTGGTTCCACAAAAAGTACCATGGCATCAAGGTACACCTCTTTGAAAACAAGGTTGAGAATCGATGCCAAGAGATGGACTGGAACAAGTGTTTAATGAGCACCTCCTATGAGGTGAGTGCTATGCCAGGGATCCAAGAACTTGCTCCTTGGTGAGCAAGAACAAGACCAGACTCTGCCCTCACAGAACTGGCCCTCTAGTAGGGGAGACAGATAGTAGCACCACATTCATGCAAGTGGAGTTATAAAAAGAAACTGAGATAAGTCTTCTGAAGTAAAGGAACAATCTGAAAACCTTAAGTCTGTAAACCAAAGAAGCCTGTTTTTCTTTAGGCGTTCAGAGAAACTGTGTCTGAGAGAGTGATCCTATAGTTGAGATCTGGATGACAAGTAAGATAAATGAGGTGGGAGTGTGAAATACCCCAAAGGAGGAAGGAGGCAACATGTGCAAAGATCCAGGGGACAGTGAAACATGGACTTTAAAAGAGAGGGAACTGACCATCGTGGCTGGGTCTGGCCTGTACCTCCCTTTGCATTTAGAGCCTTTTAAGCTAAGAAGGGGGTTTAATTGTCAGAATAGTGGGATGCCACTGGAGGTCCTAAGCAGGACACTAAAATTAACTTAATTGCCTTTTTAAGAAAATCACATTGACTGCAACCACAAGGAAGAACTGGACCAGGGTAGATTTAGGGAAACCAGTGAGAAGGCTATTACTATAGTCCAATAAAAAGTTGTTGACAGCTGATTTCTAAGGGTCTTTTCTGCTCTTAAATTAGATGTTATTGTGACTATTCATCAGAAATTATAGACATTACTGGCCTGCATTTGTTTGAAACAAGCACCACGTGTTAGTGAATTTTTATACCATTCCTTAGGAGACATGTCTTATTTCAAAATGGGCTACCAAACCTGTCATTATCTCTACAAATAGGGACACTTCATTGATTGTGATTATTAAAAAGGCAGTATGACTAATCAGTTTTTTGAAAGGTCAAACCCATCTGGGATGTTTATATGTGTGCGTGTGTGTGTGTGTGTATGTATGTTCGTGTATGTATGTTCTAGTTAATGACATAGAAATGACCTAAAGGGTTAATATACATTTTTGGAAGCAGGCAGTGTCATCTTCACCTTCACTGAATAAATATTTATTGAAAGTATTTACTGAGCACTTACTATGTGCTCAAAACTGTTCTTGGATAAAATACAATGAAACAAATTAGGCCTCTCTCTCCCTCTCTCTCTCTCCCTCCCTCCCTCCCTCCCTCTCCACCTGCGTCCCTCCCTCCCTCCCTCCCTCTCTCTCTTTAATTCTATATGGAATAAAAGCAGGGTTTTAAATAAAGAACACATAGGTTCTGACTTTTGAATCCAGCCCCGCAATGTGTGTGACTTGAACTAGTCACCTTTCTGAGATCGATGTCCCTTATCAGGAATTAAAGGAGAATAGTATATAAGGATTTTAAGAATAACATCTGAGAGTTTCCTAAGGATTGAGATAACATACCTCAACCACCCAGCACAATATCTGGCATATATTTTTAAGCTTAACCAAACCAAGGTTCTTAAATTTAGATTCTACTATAATTACTTTTGGCACTCATGTTCATATTTGGAAATAATTTTAATGACCTTACTAAAACACTTTAACCATTACTTCTGCCTCTGGCTCTAAAAAACCCAGCATTGTTCATGGGTAGTTTCTCACCCCTTCCTGTTGTAACAAAAAGGATAGTTCCTTTAAACTAGAAAACACAGTGTCTGACATTGCTTACTATAATTGCTCATGGGTTCCATAGGATCAAAGTCACAGTCTGTGGACAGACAGCTCCCATATCTTTGAAAGAAAAAAAAAAAAAAAGACTCAGTGGTCTCAAATTTATAAGCTTTTATCTAATGAGGTTTTAGTACATTTAATTTCACTAGAGTAGGGGCAGCAAATACCGTATATGCCCAAATATAAGTCGATCTTTTGTATTCCCTCTGTGAAAATCCAAAAAAAGATATCAAGCATCAACCTAAGTTGCTGAATGTATTAAAATAGCTTCACATTCCTTTATCATTCAAATGAAACCTCAAATTCTCCTAATCCATCTACAAGATCATTTGTATTTTTGTCATTTAATACAGATCTTTAGAGCACATAATTTTCCCTTCCATCAAAGTCATTTGAATGTCAGCAATGTGAGTCCCTGTAGGATGATGTCACCTGCCCCCCAATAACCACTTCTATAATATGCTCCTCTGTTGCTTGGCTTTTCTATTCCTCCCATTAACATGTATTTTTTTTTGTGTGTCTTTTTGCCTTTTCTAGGGTCACACTCGCGGCATGGAGTTTCCCAGGCTAGGAGTCTAATCGGAGCAGTAGCCCCCAGCCTACACCACAGCCACAGCAACTCGGGATCTGAGCCACGTCTGCAACCTACACCACAGCTCACAGCAACGTCGGATCCTTAATCCACTGAGCAAGGCCAGGGATTGAACCCGCAACCTCATGGTTCCTAGTTGGATTCACTAACCACTGAGCCACGATGGGAACTCCTAACATGTATTTTTGACATTCACAGTGTAAGTACTTACTCCATTTTTTTTGAAAGTCATCTTTAAGAGGCTTGTTTACAATAATTTGAGGTTACGAGCTCCAGGAAAAATTGCTAAATTGTGTTGAATTCCTTGCCTTTTTTCCCAGTTTTTAACTGATTCTTCCAGTGACCTCTAAGCAATCCAAACTAGTATTGATTGAGGTCCTTTCTGGCTCATGTGCAGTACTTTGTTCAAGCTACAGTATTTGCAAAAGTGTTCTAAAATGTGAGATGCTTTCCTAGGACTCAGATATGAATGTTCCGGTGGGCTGGGTGGGGATGACGTTTCTTGAAAGAATAGAGCACCTTGCCTCATATGTAAACAAAAAGTTTCCATTGCATAAATGCCACCATGCCCCCTTCACTTTTGCCCTTGAAGAAAAAAAAATTAAATATGTCTTTCCATTCTTTTGCTTTGAGGCTGGCCTCTGTTTCTCTCAACACTGCTCTATAGACAACTCATTTTCTAAGCCAGGCTAAGACTTACTCTACTATGTATATTTATCTGTTTAGCATTTACTCTGTGTAAGCATTGGGACAAATGCTTTTCATTAATTTTTTCAAATATCACTGAGTGTTCGCAACAAACCATGAGGCAGGTATTTCTGTACTCTTCATTTTGCAGAAGAGAAATCTGAGGCTTGGAGAAATTCAGTAACTTGCCAAATATCACACCTAAACGGTGGCAGAGTTGAGCCTCAAATTCATGTCTACCTGATTCCAAAATTTTGTTTACAGAAGAAGTATTAGTATTAGACATCTCTTGGAAATAAAAAGATTGTTTTGTAGTTGGGAAAGGTATAACTTAATGGCTTCTTTTTTCTGTATTTCAAAAATCAAAGAATGGCCCTGCAATTTTACTCCTAGGCATTTAAATAAGAGACATACATGGAGTTCCCGTCGTGACTCAGTGGTTAACGAATCCAACTAAGAACCACGAGGTTGCGGGTTCGATCCCTGGCCTTGTTCAGTGGATTAAGGATCCGGCGTTGCCATGAGCTGTGGTGTAGGCTGCAGACGCGGCTTGGATCCCACGTTGCTGTGGCGAAGGCCGGCAGCTACAGCTCCTGTTAGACCCCCTAGCCTGGGAACCTCCATATGCCATGGGTGCAGCTCTAGATAAGGCAAAAAGATAAATAAATAAATAAATAAATAAATAAATAAATAAATAAATAACTGACATACAAACATACATTCACACAGAAATTTGTACATAAATGCGTATAACGGCTTTATTCATAATAGTCTCAAACTGGAAATCACCCAAATATCTGGAAATATCCACTAATGAGTCAATTACTTAACAAATTGTGTTGCAATTCAATGGAATACTATTCAGAAATAAAAAGGAGAAAGCTATTGATACGTGAAACATCACAGACAGATCTTAGAAACATGTTGACCCCAAAGAAGCAAAACACAAGAGTATACAATGAATGATTGATTCCTTTTCTATGAAGTTCAAGCATAGGCAAAACTATGTTCAAGCATAGGGACAAAAAGCACGTCAGTTATTACCTTGAGGAGAGGTTAGTGTTGACTGCAAAGGGACCCTCAGGAAACATCCCAGAATGATGGGAATATCCTACATTTTGATTGTGGTTATGCCTACATGGTGTGTATACTTGTTAAAACCCGTTTAATGTACATTTAAATGAGAACCTTTTCTTTTATGTAAACTATATCTCAATAAAGTTAATTAAAAATTAAAGAAGGGGATTTATGATTAAAACTAGGAACATTTAGGCATTAAAAAATAAAGAACTTTGAGGACAAAAGTGTTGAAAATAGGAAGTCACTTAGCAAATGCAATAATGAAGAAATGAGAGGTGTTTGACCTTGAAAATAGATGGTTCAATGCAAGAGGTGGACAGCCTTCAAATATCAGACACCAGATTTTATGTAAGAGGTAAAAGGTTCAAACAAGCATTAAACATGGCAGGTGATGGAGATCTCAGTTCTACATAAGGACACCTGTGGAACAATTATATGTGTCCAGTGAAATAGGCTATCCTGTACAATGGCAAATTGCAAAAATAAAAATCATTATTTAAAAAAATGAAAGAAAAATGCCAATAGAAGCGCCCAATAGAATTTTGGTAAATAACTATAAACAATAACATTCAATAGATCCTTAAAATAGATGAAAGGGCAAATTAGAAAATATTTAATAAATATTATTCCACCTATATGATGAAAAACGGAATTTCTTTTCAGGTGTCCGTAAAGTCCAGTTCAATTTTAAAAGCACACGTGAGCACATCTAATTGAGGGGCAGCTATCCATGTGCCAATATTTGGAATAGTTCGTTAAATTAAAATGTGCAGAAAATTGGCCTTAATTCTAAGAAGACCTCCTTAAGTAAAATACATTTATTCTTCCCCCAACCCTTCTATGAACGGCTTCATTTCATCACTTTTTATGAAGATCCTGTTAAAGGCCAAGAAGCATGTTCCAAGTTATGCGGAATACGTATATATACACAAGTGTGTAGATGCTAACCTAATTGTGAGAGAAAGAACCAACATACTACAGCTATAGCAAGTATGTATCCAAATTATACTACATACAAATTTTTCTGGAGGCTCAAAGGCATGCAAGAACCTAGCTATATATCTACTCTGCTATTGTCTATCTCCACCAAGATATAGCAGGGGCCTCTGAAAACCAGCAGGGGGAAACAACTGAATATCTGTTCCAATCAACCTTCTCCTCTTGGAGATATTTAATCTCTGTGATTATCATAACCCCTTCTTACCAAAAAATATTGCTTTGATTTGATATCCTGGCTGGATCAGGGGCCATTTTAGAGTCTTTCATTTGAACTTCTCTACCATGATAGCTCTGCCTCACAGACTGAGGCTATAAGGTGTGGGTTGCTGAAAAACTTGTAAGAATTCCAATATCATTATGCACTAGAGGACTTTAGAATAATGACCGCTGGTGGAAATACTGTAACTCACATTTTGGACAAAACTCCACTTGTTACTTGATCTTCAAATGACTTCACCTTTTAAAACAGAAGCTATGATGATTCCTTGCTCATAGGTTCATTTGGCAAATTTTTAGACCTGTAAACTAATGACCAAAGACTCCCAAGAAGGAAGTACCCTGTAACGAGATAGTAAGTATATACTGGAATAATTGCCCTCAAATAAACCTGTAAGCATTTGCCCAGGTGACTGTAGACTAGGAAAGTGGGACTGCCCAGACATTTCCAGGACAGATGGGCAAAGACTAAATTGATACTGAAACTCAGGGATTCAAAGAAGCCCCTCTCTCACTGCCTGGAAAGAGATTCCAGACTTGCCCCCAGTTTTCAGCACCTCCTTCTGCACTACTTCTTCTAAAACACAAGGCAGACAAAAAAATCTTTATCCCTCATCCGTGTTCAGTTCTCAGACCACAATATTGAAGTTACTGATGCCAGACTTTTCATCCCAAAAGATGAATTCCTCATCCCAAGGAGATCAGTTTATTCTTTCCTCATCTTGAGCATTTTCTTGAAGGAATCCATTTGTGGAAAACTTGAAAATCTCCAGAGAAAGCAGAACTGAAGAAGGATGTTGAAACAAGAGGCAAAGTAAAAATGTCTTTGATTTCAAAATAATATAGTTAAATCAATTTTTCAGCAATATAATGCATAGGTTATACTGCGTTTAAAAACTGGCAGCCCATGATTCTGCTATTCTTGATGTAAGACCATGGACAGGTCACTTAACTTCTCCATGGAATTATTTCCTCATCTTTAAGAAAAAGGGTAGACTCAATTACATGAATGTTCCCTCTTTCCTCCAAAACACAACTCTGTTTCTTTAAGATGTTAAAGGATTTTCTTCTTAATAGTTTGAAAATTTGTGACATCTTTAAAACAGTGTGATTTTAATGAATTTCCTTGAATATGGTGTACATCTATATACTGTATTTCCTTATAGCTACATGGTGCAGTGAATTTTGTATTACTTTTGTATCTTTTCACGTTTGAAACAACCTCTATGTGAAATCTTGGCTTTTTCAAGATATCTTGCCATTTGGATTCAAAGCAAAGTAATTTTCCTGCCAAGATTTCTCCCTTTGTTATCTCATCTTTTCATCAGAGGCTCCATTCAGTCTGTTATAGAACTGGGGCAATGCTTAGGTTTGCCCCCACGCATGGAGTATGAAATCTTTGGCCATCTTTTCTGATGTGTTTGCACACAAAGGCTTGGTATAACGGTTACAAATCCATATTGATATTATCACTTGGGTAATCAAAGAAGTAATTACAAAAATGCTCTTGGAAGACAGGCAGCATGATTTAGCCTTTGAAAAGCAATTTATTTGCCTTTTTTTAAAAAAAATAGCAGATTTGGCATGGGTCCATGATTAATTTAATATTTACTCAACATAGCAATGAGGGGGGACCACTTTTTATTATACACTAGTTATTACAATCAAGTTGAGAAATGATTGCATATTTAAACATGTGATTATGTCATAGTTCATATGCTGAATATATGAATTACTAATTAAGGGAGCTGTAATGCTGAGGGCATAGCAAGTACACTCCAGTAATGTCTTTTTGTTTCACATTCTTCAGATGACTTGTTTCCCACTAAATCACAAATTCACAGAATCACTGGACTGGAAGGAAGAACTTTAGGAATTGTCAAAGTGTGCCCTGTGGAACCCTAGGATTCTCTAAGAATGACTGAAAGGAGCCACAGAACGGAAAAATAAGTCCAAGTAATAGAAGTTTCAAGGCCTTTGACCTGCTTGAACTGAAGCAGTTCCATATGGGGTTTGAAAACTAGTTGTGTACTAAAGGAGGTCTATTTTTTAATTTAGATTTCTAAATATAAATTTCTGTATCACATTCCCCCCACATGGTTATTTCATTTCTGTATGAATCCTGCAAGTGATAGGACTCCCTCTACTTTTGAGTCTATCGATTCTGTTTTCAGACAGGTCTCAAGAGATCTTTCCAGATTCGAACAGTGATATGTATTCCTAGGGTGTACATTCTGTAATTGAGAGAATTGATTGGAGTCATTTACGAAGATTTCATATTGTAGGTAACAGATTGTGTTCTATAAGGAAGTAGCTCAGAGACAGAGGTTAGGGTGCCCGATGTTTATTAGAGAATGCTGTTAGAACCAACATCTATGGGAAAATAGGAAAGAATAGGGAAGAGGGAGAGATCAAGGTGTGATTCAGGTACAAAACTCACCCTACAAAAAAGTTCTGGCGCTAAAGTGAATATCCTCCTTGATCAAGCAAACTCAGAATCAAACTCTACACATTCCCCCCCCAACTTGCTATTATTCCATGCTTGAAGTTTCTTTAAGGAATGGTCTTTGGTTTCTCTTATCAGATTCAGCACATCTAAAGCTGTGCTATGATGTAACTTAACCGTAGTTAAAGATACATTGTCCAGGGTAAGGACTGCTGTTATCTTTTGAGGGTGTGGTCTCTGAATTGCCTACAAGGAAGGAGAATGTGATAGCTTTTAAATAAGGAGAGGTGGGTTACTTCTGAAGGTTCAGATGGTTCAGGGAAATGGGGAAACTCAAGATTTTCATATTCATCAACCTAGATGTTCCCATCCATTTTTTTTTCCAACCAGTGTCCTGACTTTCAAATGGCAGATTTACCTTGTTTTGTTTGTTTGTTCGATTGTAAAGTATTGTTGATTTACAATGTTGTGTTAATTTGTGCTGCACAGCAAAGTGACTAAGTTATTACATAAAATTGTTCGTATTCTTTTCCATTCTGGTGTATTATGAGATATTGAATATAGTTCACTGTGTTATACAGTAGGACCTTGTCTATCCATTATATATACATAGTTTGTGTCTAATCCCACACTCCTAATCCATCCCTCCCTCATGCCCCATGCCTTCTCTCCCTTGGCAGCTGTAAATCTGTTCTCGGTATCTGTGAGTCTGTTTCTGTTCCGGAGATAAATTAATTTGTGTTGTGTTTTAGATTCCACATGTAAGTGGTATTATATATTTGTCTTTCACTTTCTGACTTACTTCACTTAGTATGATAATCCCTGGGTCCATTCATGTTGCTGCAATGGCATTATTTCATTCTTTTTATGGCTGAGTAGTGTTCCAGTGTGTGTGTGTGTGTGTGTATCACATTTTCTTTATCCATTCATCTGTAGATGGACATTTAGGTTGTTTCTATTCTTGGCTATGACAAATAGTGCCACTTACCTTTTTTTCTTAAAAATAATTTATTTTTTAGAGCAGTTATGGGTTCACAGCAAAATTAAGAGAAAAGTACAGAGATTTTTCATGTACCTCTTACCCCAACAAATGCACATGGCCTTCCCATCAGTATCCCCCATCAGAGCGGTATATTTGTTCCAAATGATGAAGCTACATTACCACGTCCACCTCAGTCTACAGTTCACATTAGGGTTCACTCTTGACATTGTACATTCTATTGATTAGGTAAATATGCAGTGACATATATCCATCATTGTAGTATTATACAGAATAATTTCACTGTCTTAAATATCCTCTGTACTCTGCCTATTTATCTCCCCAATCCCGGACCCCTGGCAACCACTGATCTTTTTACTGTTGCCATAGTTTTGCACCAACCAATGAGTGAGAGTTGCTATTCCTCCACATTTTTGTTAGCATCTGGTATTGACAGTGTTTTATACTATTGGCCATCCTAACAGGTGTGTAGTAGTATCTTTTTGTTTGAATTTTCAATGTCTTAGTATATATGATGTGGAGCATTTTTTAAATATCCTTATTTGCCCTCTGTATATCTTTAGCCTATTTCTTAATTAAGTTGTTTGTTTTCTTATTGTTGAGTTTTCAGAGGTTGTTTTTGGTGTATTTTGGATAACAGTTATTTTATCACGTGCATTTTTTGCAAAAAAAAATATTTTTTTCTTATCTATGTCTTATCTTATTCTCTTAACACTGTCTTTTGCAGATCATAAAAATGTAATTTTATTTATTTATTTATTAGCTTTTTAGGGCTGCACCCTCAGCATATGGAAGTTGCCATGCTAGGGGTTGAATTGGAGTTGCAGCTGCCAGCCTGTACTACAGTCAGAGCAATGCCAGATCCAAGCTGTGTCTGTGACCTACACCATAGTTCATGGCAACACCAGATCCTTAACATACTGAGTGGGATCAGGGATCAGACCCCATCCTCATGGATACTCAGGTTCATTTCTTCTGAGCTACAATAGGAATTGCAAAAAAAAAAAATTAATTTTAATGAAGTCCAGCTTATAAACTATTTATTTCAAAGGTCATGTATTTGATATTGTATCCTAAAAAGTCACTGCTATACCCAAGGTCTTCTAGATTTTCTCTTATCCTCAAGGAGTTTTATTTTATATCCTACATGTAGGTCTGTGATTCATTTTGAGTTAACTTTTGTGAAAGGTGTGAATTCTGTCTAAATTCACATTTTTTTTTTTGTGTATGCATGTCCAGTTGTTCCATCACAGACTATCTTTAACCCATTGGGCTGATTTTAAGTAAACATGCAGAATATATTCTGATGTCCTCTGTACTGCTTAGCTTTGCTGCTTTGCTACAAGAGATGAGAACCTCTTTGTGCGCCACTGAGAATAGCCTCTGACTTTCTCATAGACTTGCAATTACCCATTGATCACTCTCAACTTCTGATATATTTTTTAGAAAGAGAAAGATGCCTGTATTCTTTTATTGTTCTTGTCATGATATCCCCCATTTTAATCAAAGGACCAACACACTGTAGGAGCTAATGCATTCTTTTCTACCAGTATACAATCCCAGCTCCCCATGAGTAAAAATTTAACAATTTGTCCATCACTTTGTGCCTGGTGCTATCTTTGTTCTGCTTACCACTAGTAAGTGCTCATTGCCAGACAGGCAGCTAGGGATCTAGGTCCAAAATACCACTTTATCACCTGCTCTCTCAGACCACTCTTGGCATCAACTTGGCAGATTTGTTTATCCAGGAAGCTGATTTTTGTTAGAGAGTGGTCTTGGCATCAACACCTGTGAAAAGGAGAAAAAGGAAACAGGATTGGGCAGAGGGAGAAGTCAAACTGAAATGCCAGCTCAGTGACAAACTTGACCAATCTTTTTGGATTTTCTGTAATTAAAATGGCCCATCAAGAGCTGTCCCACATTCATCTGAAACAGACTAGCCTTTCTCTTCCCACTTCAGTGAGTCACTGGATGTGAACCACCCTAGGACTATGAGCAAAGTAGTTCTCAGAAGCTATTATGTTGATTGCTTTGTCTCATTTAGTCCTCACATTAAGATTAAAATTTTTCTTTACATTAATCTGTTCATTTATTCAAAAACCTTAAATCTGTGAATCCATTTTATGTAGAAAATAAACCCATTATAGCGATAAAAATAACCCAATTTCAGCTTACAGTTTCTGAAACTATAAGGAGGACAATTCAGTCTGGAAGGGCAAGAGGCTGCACAATATCATAGCCATCTCTATACAAATACTGAACAAATAACATGTTAAGATGTTTAAATTGAATCCCTCCCCATTCCATCATCCCAGTGATGACAGCTCTGCCTACCAATTGCTCAGGATAAAATCTTTGAAATGATTCTTGACTCCCATCATTCCTACATACTCCTCACCCAGTCTTTCATGGCACCATTGATTAAGATAAGCAATAAAAGAAAAGAAACAAATTAGAGAATGAGATGCTTTCTGTTGGGGATACATTGAGTTGAATGTGCCAGTTTTCCCTCAAGTGAGATATTTTGGAAAGAAATTAATCAGACAATCAGTTGAAGTTACAGAACTAAAATTTAGGAGAAAGATTAAAGCTGGACATGTAGATAGTGGGAGTCATCTTAGAATGGCAATTGGAGTAATAGAGGTTTGGTTATGTCAACATTTAGTTATAAGTAGAAGTAGTGGGTCACTCACTCAAAATTGGCAAGGAGAAGCTGTTAAATTTGAAGTGCAATTCAATTCAGTCACCTTTTGACTTCTCCAGTTTATTACAGTGTAGAGGCAGAGAGCCATGTGGGGACCAATAGATCAGCATTATATACCTCCCCAATACCTCTGAAAACATACTGCTCTAAGGAAAGTTAGGTTTTCCTAAAACTCTATCAGTGAATGTATCCTGCAAGATATATTGTCCTTGCCACCATGTCAGTGGGCTTCTGGGTATACGTGGCCAATGTGTAGTACTGATGGAAGTTTGCGGGGGTGGGGGAAGGGGGGGTAGAAAAGAAGAAGTAGAGTTTTCTTCCTCCCTCTCTATGGTTGAGGGCGTTTTAAAATAATGGCTGAGTATCCTCAGTGGTCTAGCTTTTGAGTATCCCTTTCTCTATGGTGTGAAGCAGCTTCTCTCTGATTCTGGCTCCCACCAGATAGACACAGCTCCTGGGTTCTATTAATGCTTTTCAGCTCTTCCATCTTTTGTGTAACCCACTGAGTCTGCACTGAATTTTAACCTGTACTGAATTTTAAATTGCTGAATTTTAAATTACCCACTGAGTCTGCACTGAATTTTAACCTGTACTGAATTTTAAATTACCTAGTCACTGTTTTCTTAACCTGATGGGATACCAACTTAAATGTTTGAAAAACATAACTGGAAACTAAAGCCAAAAATGTAAAGACCTCCTACTAGCCCTCTGTCTCAGAAAGTAACTCCCAAGTTAGGGGTATATTTTGGCTATTTTTAATAGTCCTGGTCTGTCATACATGTATGTGGTAAAGTGAGAACCTGGGAGAAGATGGTGAAAACATTCTATTTCCTACCTGAAGTCTAGGTGCTTGAGTAAGTCCCATCTGTGGGCAGAAAAAGAAAGCCAAAAATTTCCTTTATGGGCTGAGAAATTACCCTCTGGTAAGCGAAAGCCCAGGTCTCAGCCATCCCACCAATCAGATAAGTCAACTCCAGGGTAAGTAAATTAGTCTTGCAAAGGACCGAATCTCAAGGAAAGCACTTGTATGCTCTCTCACCATACCATCTTTCAAGGAGTAGAGGGGCTAGCACCGTCGTTATATTGAAAGCTGTGGTATGGAAAATTAATTACTTCCTGCAAGTAACTAAGGAGCCAGGAAGACTGGTGTGGCTGAGTCCAAATAAAAAGGGATCCTCAATAAGAGGGAAGGATCAATAAGATTAAATGTTCCAGAAATATCAAATTAAGATAGCAATTGAAAATTAGTTGCTGGATTCACTAACTAGGAGGACTTTGATGAGTTTTAATGAGAAACTTGAGATATAATGAAAGCATTAACCAGACTCCAGTCACTTGGAGTTTGAACAATGAAGAAATTATTCCATTTTCACTGGACAGTCCTTTCACGGAGTTTATCAGGGAAGAGTATACAAGTGTGAACCAAGGAATGGAAAGAAGAATAAATAAGATTCTTTTAATTAAAAATACTTGTATGGGTTTAAATGCTGATAAGAGCATAAAAAGAGAAGAAAGATTGAAAATAGTGGTGAAAGAGAATTTATTAATGATGCAAGATCACTCAAGTGCCAAGAGAAAATAGACAGAATATGTAGTGAATAGAAGAATAATGGAAGAAAGAAACTTCATTCTTGTCTTGAAACAAGACAGAAATGGAGATAAGTATTGATGCACATAAATTCATAGAATTCATTAAGATCCATTTAAAAACCATAATCATTTTCCTTTTAAAATTGATACACATAGTACTGCCAGTCAAAGATGTCAATTAGTACACGAGTCAAAATGAAAAACAAAAACAGCAACATTAGTAATGTTTTCTCATCAGTTTGATCTAATTCCACACAAAGGAGAAATATTCCCAGTGCTCTCTGGTGGATGAGACCACTTCCCTTTACTGCTTCCCTCGTCTTGCATGTCTTGTTCATTTCTGCAAATGGTAATCCTGAACTCATGCAGAACCAAGAAATTATTTCATTGGAACATATGTTAAACCAGCACTTTCCATGATGTGTATATGGAATTCTATGAAAAACTTATTTCATGAGATAAACACTGCTAAGTGTTTTACTGCAGAATATATTCCCTGTCTTATTATAGCCTGTCTCAAGAGAATTACACAAAATGCAGAGATCTCCACCACTACCACTGGATTATAGAAGATTCTTACAAGGGGCGATCACTGAGGACAGAAGTTTCAGGAAGCATGTCTCGGTAGTGGACTCATGCATATCAGCCCACCTCTACCTTCTGGGATCTTTCTCTGTGAGAATAATCCCAATGACATGAGCAACCCAAGCTGTATTCCACCAGATCTTAAATTCATTCCTAGGGATGCCGTGAAAGTGCTTATAGTTTAATGACTTTGGCCCATTCTTGTCAGCCACCAGATTGGAAGTGATGACCTGAGCAAAAAGATTCTGTACCCATTATTAGAACCTCTCCTCTTCCCTATTCTCTACTTCTAGGGTATCTATAAAGCTGTCTGTTAAATGGAAAACATCCCAAGGATAACCCTCTTGAAAACAGCAAACCCTGAAGTTGGCAACATGACCATGTATATTCATGCTAACTTCTTCCATCAAAAATATTAGTGAAGATCCATCATATCTTTATGACTAGCTTGATGTCTACTTGGCCCCATGGCTTCAAAATATCAACATTGAAAGGCTCCTTATTATAGCATTTCTCAAAATGTGGTCCAAGAACCAGTTTGAGTTAGAATAACTTAGGTATTATTTTAAAATAAGCCCTTCTCTCATCCTAAGAGTAATGTTCTCTGGAGAAAGAGCTCTGAAATCTGTTGTTTAGCAAACTCCCCAGGATCATTGTTTGTAATTAGTTTATTTACTAGGCCTTAGTAATATTTTTTTGTAATTAGTTCATTTTTTAGGCTTCAGTAGACTAATAAATACTACTCAGAAATTCTCTGATACCCTCACTTTTTTTTCCAAATTTTAAGAAATAATGTATACAGAAAAGAACACAAATTCATGATTTTTTTTTAAAAGTGAATACAGCCGCATAGCCAGCATTTATATCAGGAAACAGAAACAGATCAGAGCTCCAAAAGGCCCCATGCACCCCTTTCTAGCCTCTACCCCATAGAGGGTAACTACTCCACTGGCTTGTAACATTGTCAGTTTGTTTCACCTATTTTTAAAAATTTTATGTAAATGAGATCAGTAATGTGGGTACTGGCTTCTTTCACTCAACATTTTTTGGTGAGTTTCATTCATAGTTTTCATTGTAGTTTTTTCCTGATCTTTGCTGTGTAGTAGTCCACTTTGTGAATATACAATTTAACTGTCCTCTACATTGTATACAAAAATTTGGGTTGCCTTGGCCTGTCTGCTGCTGTGAACACTTATTTATTTATTTACTTTAATTTTTATATTTTTTCCTTTTTAGGGCCACACCCGTGGCATGTGGAGGTTCCCAGGCTAGGGGTCGAATCAGAGTTACAGCTGCCAGCCTACACTGGAGCCACAGCTTCACCGGATCCGAGACGAGTCCACCACCTACAGCACAGCTCACGGCAGTGGCTGATCGTTAATCCACTGATCAAGGCCAGGGATCAAACCCACAACCTCATGGTTTCTCATCGGATTCATTAACTGCTGCATCACGATTGGAACTCCCTTTTTTTAAATTTTTTATGAACACTTTTGTACGTGACTTTTGTCTCATATATTTATATACATTCCTATATGCCTAGAGATAAAAATTGCTAAATCATAACATATGTTAAACCTATTTTTAAAAATTAGGTTGCTATCTGCCTTTTGCTTGTGGTAGGAGTGTTTTCTACATTCTGGATTGATCTCCATTATTGGATGTATGTATTGTGAATGTAGCCTCCAATTCTGTAGATTGTATCTTCATTCAAAAGGGTTATTTTTTTAACAGAAATACCTAATTTTAATGTGGTCCAGTTTATCACATCATTTTCTGTGTCTTTTCTAAGAATTATTTGCCTACTTCAAATTCATAAAGAAATCTGCCTCTATTTTTTTTTCCCCAAAAGCTTTACTGTTTGTTTATTCTTTTACTTGAGATGGGCTGACTGGAATTTATTGGGGGGGGTATGGTATGCATGGGTAACTCTCTCTCTGTATGTGTGTATATATGTATATAAAATGAAGCCTAAGGAGAGACTAAGGTGTCCCCAGCATTGCCCATCTAGCACAAAGGAAGTTGGATATAGTGTTACAACCCACTTTGCTACCTGTTCTCTTTCATTGATATGATTATAGCTCTTAGCAATGATTTCTCCAGGCAAAAGTGCCTCACCAATTGATGGTTTCATTTAAGGTCTTATTTATTGACCACCATTCTGATCAAAACCACCTCCAAAGTTGCTCTATTCTTTAACCATCTTCTTGAATTCAGTGCAAAACAGAGATGTCAAAAGAAGCCAGTCCCATAACCCATGGGATACCCGTCTGGTATACACACATAGCTCTACTTCTCTACCCAGATTTTAAGTCATGATTCCCAAAGACCCGGTTTCATGCTAGACTTGGACATTACCTAATTATATAGAGAGAATAAGAAATCCGCTATCTCTAAAATGAAGGAGTAGGATGAGGTTGGTTTCAAATTTCCTTTCACTTCTATCAAGGAAAAAAAAAACCCACAAAACTATAATCCCATTGCTTTATTTTCAAAATAGCCAGTCTCTCTGTAATTATGGCAATGTAGGACAGGTTTTCCCCTTAATCATCCACTGCAAAATAAGAATGTCTGGATATTATTAAAACTTAAGGACATTCTGTGAAAGCAACTCAAAGTATTTAAATTCTTGCAATCCATAAAAAGCATCTTATCTCCTTACTGCAGTTTGCCAAAGGATTTCCATTTTAAAACCCAACTTCAGTCTGACACCTTCATTAAACACGCAGATGTGTTGTTTGATGTGTTATCCCCTTCTAAAAAATCCCAGTTTCCAACCAGGCAAGAAAGACAGATTGAGAAGGAGACCAAAGAATGAGTTTTATTAATGATTGCTGCCTGTTTTTGTATACATATGTCAGTTCATATCCTGAGAAATTCTTTTTCACTCAGTCCATTTCTATTACAGTCCTGCATTGTGTTACCACCTCATTATCTGTCTGAGAGACTGATTCAAACTGAGGTTTAACATGCTGAGCATTTGGACAGCAAAGAGAAAGATTTTTTTTTTTTTTCTAGCAGGAAATTCCTAGGAGGTCTCTGGCCACTTTCTTTTTATCGCTGACAAGTTGGTTTTGATATTTCAGAATGTAGAGATCAATACCAACTTAGCCGTCAAAATGACTTGATGGAAGAAACTCTCTAATATTGTGCCAGGAATAATACCTCATATCTTTGAGACTCTTGCTATAAACTTTGCCACAATTTCCAAGTGCCCCCACGGGGGATCCCCTGGAGTAACTTCAAAGGATTTAAGAAAAGCATTTTTACCCATTTCTCAATGAGACCCACTCAATAGCCCTCCGACCTGAGTCTAGACTTCACTGAAGATAGTATTAGGGATCCAGGAGATGCTTCCATTATTTTAAAAGGATTGAAAAAAGAACGATATCTTATGGGAAATCAGGCTGCCCAAGGCAATTAAAATTCTATGTCGCTTTACTACTGGAAAAAATTTAACAAATTATTTTAATTACACTGGATCTCTCACCATGATCAGAAGTTGTGATTGGAAGATAAATACTAGAAACAAAAATAAAGAATGAATTAAATATCACTGATCAAACAGAGGTAGTTCAACAATGAGTCCTCTGTATTCTGTACTGATGGTGGTCATGGTTACATGTGTCTGTGAATTTGTCGAAACACATTGAGCTGTACACCCAAAAGAGTCCATTTTATTGTACATAAATGTAAAAATACACATTGAGTCCTTTCAAAACAAAGCAGGAGTGAGAAATCATTCTTTTAAATGGAAGATGGAGTGCATTGTTCTGAGGCAACATGGTTGAAAGAGAATGTCTTGATTTGGACTCAGAGACCCAAGGGTCTTGATGAAGAGAGGTGCACAGATGTGTTAGGGTCACACCGCTGGGAAGAGTTACTGACCATCATCAATCCTTGGGGATGACAAGGGGAGTAGATAAGAAGCCAGGAAGCAGAGATGGAAACCTGAAGTGTTACCAGTTGATCCTTCAAGTGAAGGGGTAGGGTGCGGTGGCACAAGACAAGAAGTGTTACCAGACTCAGCAGCTTGCACTGCTTAAAACCAATAATTTGAGAGGCACATGTCAAGAGAAAGGAAAAATGCTTTAATCAGAAAAGCTGGCAATCTGGGGAAAAGGTAGACTCATGTCCTAAGACCAACTCCAAAAATTCTGCTCAGCCATGTCAATTTTTAAAAGAGAAAAAAGTGGGAAGAATCTCAGTGAAATCAAGACAGGAGGTTGGGTTCTGCATCACTCTTCATTACATACAAGCTGGCTGACTCTTGAGATGTTATCTTGTCCGGGTGATCTTCTTGCAGGATTGCTAGTAGGACGGTTGTGGGTAGAGAGCTAGTCATTTTTTAACTGCATAATTCTTTCTTCTTCTTCTTCTTTTTATCTAGGGAAAGAATCAACAGGTTAGGCAAGGCATGATGTGCATTCAGGAGTTAGTTTAAATTGCCTAGTGATCTCATTCCTATAATTAGGTTTCTTTCATTTTTCTGCCCGTATTGAGAGTCTGAAGAATAAAGCTAATAAGAACAGATCAAAGATGGAGAGAAACAGACAAAGGGAGAAGAGAAAGAAAACAGACAATTGTTATCACTCTGAACTTTTAATTACATTAGCTAATACACCTTTTTTTTTTGTGAGTTTCTAGATTTGGGTTTCTGTCATTTGCAATAATTCTACCAAAGCAGTGGACAGCACTTGATTCCCAGGGCACATCATTACCCTAATCCTCCTCATATCTGAGATTTCCAAGTGGATGGGGTGCCTGATTTCTTTTCAGAATCCTACAGTCAACACTCACCAGCTTCTGTTCCAGCACAGTGGAAGACACATGTTTATTATACCCACTGGGAAGATATGTGTGCAGAAGAAATTTTAACACACGCAAGATGAACAAATGAAAGAATAATGTTACCACATATGAAGTGAAACATTGGGATCATGAGAAAGTCAAAATAGAGAATATTCAGGCAAAACAGTGTCATGAAGTGATAGCCTGGATAAAACGTAAGCTAGCCTGGCAGTCTGTTCAAAAAGGATTTGTAGGGAGATTGTACAGAGATTGTAGGAATAATTTTGTTTTTATGTTGCTATTTTTATGGATGGTGTAATCCATGTTTCACATATGAAAAACTGGAGGCTCAGAAAAACTGGAGGCTTAGCTAGTAAGTGTCCAGATCTGTAATTTTAATCAGATTCATATAAATTTCAGCCACTCTATTATTTAATATATCATTGCGGGGTGCATGAAAATAGCAAGTGGTCAGAAAAACGTTTATGGCCTTGGTCTCATGGGGTAGACACAACCACCCTGGGCATTGAACAACTCCTACTTTTCTTCAGGTTGTGTCCCCTTGATATCCATGCCTAAGGTTAGCAAACATTGTTAAGGAAGCTGTATGTAGCATGTTCAATGAGGGATTGAAGATACACAGGAAGAGGAACATACAGACTGACCCTCCCCTTAGGAGTGCACCATCTTATGGGGAAGACAACAGTGAACAACAATTGTGGTAGGATACGATTTGGCAAAGATAGAAGCACAGTCAGGCACTGGGGAATACTGCTGCAAATTACTTATGCTTCCTGGGGTCTCAGGGAAGACTTCGCAAAGGGAGGTCTATCTAACATGGGCCTTGAAGACACCTGGAGCAAAAGGGACCTCATGTGTTTACAGTTTTAAAGAAATATCTTTTTTGGTTAACATCTCTGTGGCAGGCAACTCTTTTTTTGTTTGTCCAACATACCATAGTTCTGTCTCTCTCTCATTCCCATTGTAATAAAAATTCCCCTTTAGAAAAGCACCATTATTCTTCTCTCTATCCGTAGGTTTTCTTTGTCTTTGACCTCTGCATAGTAAATCAGAGTGAAGACATTGATTCATTTAGAGATTGAGGCATGACCTGTGTTTGACCAAGTAAAAACCACACTCATAATTTTTACACTCATTAGTTGTCAGAACATAAGGATTTTCTCATGGCTTGTTCTTTGGGAGGATGTTAAGTCCTTAGGGGCCATTGCTCTTGTGTGTACCGCCAAGTGGGCCTGAAAAGGAAGTCAGAACAGACACAAAACAAAGAGTTCTGATGACTTTTTAAGTATCCGCATCTATGTGTGCCTGAAGCCAGTAACACCTTTATATGCCATAGGTAAATTAACTAATAAAAGTCAAATTTGATAGATATTTCACACTAATAGAGTAAAGGCTACTCAAGTGATATTTGCATTTTACCTGGGACCTTCTGAAGGCACCTTCTTATGCATATTAATTGTGGGAGGTTTCTATACACAGCAGCCATTCAGAAAGCATTTGTCAGAGTTCCCACTGTAGTGCAGCAGGTTAAGGATCCAGCATGTCTCTGTGGCAGTGGCGCATGTTTGATCCCCAGCCCCATGCAGCAGATTAAGGATCCAGCTTTGCTGAAGCTGTGCCTAGGTCACATCTGCAGCTCAGATTTGATCCCTGGCCCAGGAACTTCCATATGCCGCAGGTGAGGCAAAAAAATAAAAATAAAAATAAATTTTAGAAAGCATTTTCAATCACATCATCAACCATCAGCTGTGGGCCTACTATGTGTGAAATACTGCTCCTGGCCTGGGGATATTGATAAATAACAGAGAACCCTTCTAGAAGCTCTGTGGTAGAGAAAGGCACAAAGCAATCAACTGCAATGCCATGAAGTTTAGTTATAGTTTTGTGAGGTTTTTTTTGGCAAAAACAAAAAAAAAGAGAGAGAGACAGAGATAATAATCTTTCTAGAGGAAGGGAAGGAAAGCTTCTGGAAGAGGCCATATTTCTCACAATAGAAAATTAAATAAGTATTCACAAAACGGGAGAATAGGGCTAGAGATTTCCAGAGACAGAATCAGCTTGTTCTTTTGGCAAGGCGTATCTAATAGCGTGTTCAAGGAAAAGCAGTTTTCCTGTACTAGAAAAGGAAAGTGTGGACTGGTGAGATTGGTCTGAAATGCATCTGGGAAGCATATTGAGATTCCATGATACAAGTGTTTATGCTGCACCGATCAATTTCACCCTGTGAAAAATAGGAAGCCAAAAAAAGAAAAGGTTTTTTAAAAAAGAAGC
This sequence comes from Catagonus wagneri, assembly GCA_004024745.2. NCBI lineage: Eukaryota > Metazoa > Chordata > Mammalia > Artiodactyla > Tayassuidae > Catagonus > Catagonus wagneri. The sequence continues at coordinate 12,006,230 of PVHT020000180.1, forward strand.
AAATTGCTCAAATTTGAATTTTAGAAAATGCATCTCGTAGCAAGAGGGGAGATTTGATATTGAGTGGGACAGAAATAGAATAGAGATTGGGATATAAACAGGAGTGTTACTGTAATAGACTAGGAGAGAGATGGTAGGGCAGTGGTAATTGAGATGAGAAAGAAGAAGGGTGAAAGAAGGACAAAGAAGGATATGAAAGGATGTGAGAATGCTAGATGAACAACTGGGGAGAAATAATTTTACCTTCTTAATTCTTTTTGCAAACAGAGATCAGTGTGTCAGGAAGTAGGAGTGTTCTGGGTGCACTTGACCCAGATGACTCCAAGAGGCAGACACTTCAGCGGCAGGCATTGCTTTTGGAACCGCCTGCATTTGGGAATCCTGTATTTACCTTCAGTCTTTCCTTCAAGCTCTGGCCAGCTACAGTTCTTTACTGAAATAACATCCCAGAGCCCATCCAGCAGCCAGGCTCCACTGAGGTTTTCAAAAGGCACTTATCATCCTCAGTCAACATATACCTGTTATGTGCAAGGTACTAGATCAGACTGGCTTCCTAAGCACTTTATAGTTCTCACTACTATCCTCAGGTGGGCAGTATCATTACCTCCATTTTCCAAATGAGGAAAATACAGCTTAGAATAAGTTCAAAGACATTTTGTTGTTTTTTGTTTCCTTCTATTTATCTTGCTTGTATACATTAAACTCATTTAAAAAAAATCTGAATATATTTCCACACTCTTACATAATATTTGGAACAGGATTATCAGGCTTGAATAATGTTCAGTCAAATGGAATTAACATAATATATTCTGGAGGTATTTACAAGTCACTCCATTTATTTATTTTTTTTTGACATTGTAAATAATGCTATGGTAAACATCCTTATCTACCAAAAAAATGGATTTCATATCCTCTGCAGTAAATTCCTAGGAATAGATTTACTAGTCTGAATGTGTCTTAGCCATAACATCGTTTTCCAAACTTTGGAAAGGGTTTTTAAAAGTAGCATTACAGTTTATTGATAATGTGAATTATCAGTTTTAAAACAGGATTTGGAGGAAGAGTTGTTCCGTTAATGAAGGAAGAGGTGGTAATAGAGTCACATTTCTTACTAATTCAGTTGCCTTTTCTCCCCATCATCACCTAATCATAATGTCTTAGACGAGTTAATCATATCTGAAAAACAGACCAGTATGAGGCCATGAATCAGTTATTACTGATCTATTGTTGACTCCTTCTTTCTTAAGTTATAAATTCCCACTTAATTTATTTTACTTATTGCCAATATATGTTTTAACTGTGATAGGTTTGTAGGTAAGGTAAAACATTTTTTGCAAGAAAATCACATAGCAATAAAAAGAGCTTCAAAATGTTCAAAACTTTCAGTTATAAGAAGAATAAGATCTGAGTCTAATGTATAAACTGGTGACTATAGTTTGTAACCTGTATTGTATAATTGAAATTTTAAATTTACTAAGACAGTAGAATTTGAACGTTCTCACACACACAAGATGACGGATGTGTTCATTTGATGGAAGGAATTCTTTCACAGTGTGTAAGTGTAGCAAATCATGTTGTGCACTTTATAAATCTTACAATTGTATGTGTCAATCATACCTTTATAAAGTTGGAAAAAATAAGAGTCAATCTAAAATATTTTTAAAGATATCTATGGATATATAATATCATTAACAGAAGAAAAATAAAATTTCTAAAAGTATACAAATTAAAAAAATAAATTTTTAGATAGAATTTCAGGTGTCTTTAGAGTTAATTGCCATTTTTTCTTATTTCCAGGATTTTTAGGTTATTTTGTAACTTCTTGTCATCTGTTCCCCTTAAACTACTTTATTAAGGTTTCTATTTGGAATGATTTTAGTTTACAAAAAATTAACAGAGATAGTACAGACTGTTCATGTTGTATCCTTCAAGCAGTTTCTCTTCGCATCAATTATGTGCACAGCATTTGTCAAAACTAAGAAATTAATACTGATAAATAGTACTAATCAAACTTTATTTAGACTTTACCAGTTTTTCCACTGAAGTCTTTTTTTTCTGTTCCAGAATCCAATTACCGCAGAATCCAAATACTCCATTACATTTAGTCTGTCTTTTGGTTTGTCTAATTCTTCATTGATCTGACTACGTTGTTACTATGTTAATTTGAAATGTGGCTGATGAAGGCTTACCCTCAGAGTAGCATTGTCTTCTCTTGCTGTGATCTACCTGTGCTTGCCTTATTAGTATTATCTTCAATCAATATTCTCTTTTCAGGAATTTTAAAAATCCACCTCTCTTTAAGTGGGTTAATTTAGTCAAACCCAGATTAAATAATCTAGAGATTTCCTTAGTTGAGTCACCCTAAAATGTAGGATTTCACAAAGCAGTGGCATTAGAATAATTGCCAATCGTGTTAAGTTATGTAATTCTCACCCTTTTACAGGATACATCAAATATTGTTCAGGATTGGGGACCCTCTGAAAGATGGAGAGTAATAGCAGCACCTTCAATCAACCAATGCGTAAGTATCAGAAAAAGATGTTTTTCTGACTTTTAGATAAGTGGGTATAAATTCTATCCAGATACATACATACCTCAGAGATACTGCAGGTTCAGCTCCAGACTGGCACAACAAAGCAAATATTACAATAAAGCAAGTCACTCACAAACATTTTTTTTTTGTTTCCCAGTCCATATAAAAGTTATGTTTACACCAAACTGTTATATTTACACTATACTGTAGCATCACTACGCAATAGCATTATGTCTAAAATATGCTAACCATCATCTAAGCCTTCAGCAACTTGTATTAGGAACATCAAACATCACTGATCACAGATCACTGTGACAAATATAATAATAATGAAAAAGTTTGAGCTATTTGGAGAATCACCAGAATATGACACAGACATGAAGTGAGCAAATGTTGTTGGAAAAATGATCCTGATAGACTTGCTCAGTGCAAGGTTGCCACAAACCTTCAATTTGTAAAAGATACAGTATCTGCAAAGCACAATAAAATGAGCTCTGTCTGTATATGGATATAAAAATAGATTCCAGTATTTTCTTCCTGTGTCTTCATAAATTTGTTTGACCCACTGGAGAGATTCTGCCCCCATAGGAGGCTTCCCAGCTTCTGTGGGCTTTATTTCCTGGGAGGAAGTAATAGTACCACCCATAGCCTTCCTTTCTAGTCCTCACCACTCAGGAATGCTCCTTATTAAACCAGACTCAGAAGCTCAGTGTGTCTGCTCTGAGTCACTGAAAGTGTTCCTGAAATATGACATCTGCAGCGTTAGGGAGAGCAGAACTTTGTTGTGTGGCATTTAAACTTTCAGCAGGATCACAGAACGTCTGTTATTTCAAGTTGGACTCGATTATTTCTTTTTTAACTGCCAGACTTTTAGACCATACAATACCAGCTTTCTTCAAATGTAACTCTTAAGTTCCTTTTATGGTAAAGTTTAATACTGTGAACATATGGAGGGTCTGAACGTCTGCCAAATGTTTTAAAAGACAAGGTTATAAATACCCCGGCAGCAAGCTTTGTTCCTTAATGTATGGCTCTGTTACTCGGAGTCAACGTGGAAGATAAATCAGAACATAGAGCTGGCTTGGGCATTAACTTGATATTTCTGGCAAGTATTCATAGTATCTCATTTGAGAGGGAGAAAGAAAAGTGGTTGCTCTGAGGTAACATTAACAGAATGCCAAAAAAAAAAAGAATTTTATAAAAAAGCAAAAAGCGGAATAACAGCTTAAATAAAACATCTAAAATGTGAATACACAGTCCAATTTTCTCACCAAAAAATGGAGGTGTAAAGAGTCATCATAAAGTCCATGGGGTTGGAGATTACATGCTTTGCCCTGCTCTCTAGGTTTGGAATCGATACCACTCAATGTAATTGGTAATGGATCTCCCCATCCCCCCTCAAGCTCAGCTCTTCACTGATCCCCAGGGCTCTATTCTGAAATGTCCCTCTGCCCAAACTTGGGCTGGTTCCCGCCTGACTCAGATCAGGACCCACCGTGATCAGTTCTCTGATTCTGCTGTTTCTCTAGAAGCAGGACTTTGCTGGCCTGCCTTTGTTCTCCCCAGATCTGACACAGTCGGTCCCATTTGTGGCTGGGCTGACGGTCGAAAGGGACCTTACCATTCCATTACATAGGATGCATTGTGTCAAGGCTGGGCCTAACATGTATTTGAGACGAGGCCTCTTGGGTGAATAAACCTCAGCATGGGATAAGGAAGGCTCTTTGCATGAACTTTTCAGGTCACTGGGATAATGTTTAATGATTCATGTCCTCCTCACAGTAAGTGCACTTAGTACCTTGAATGGCTTAATGTAGCTTCCAATGAGCCCTGGAACAGCCTGAACTGAGCTCATTTATGTGTCAAGATGTGATTAAGGGCAGAAAGCTGCAGAAGGTATCAAGGGAACTTCACTAAGACTCTGTTTTTCCACTTCCTGGGGCAGGATTTCTTGTTCTTTGGCACATACTGTCTAAGCCTAAACTACATCTCTAAAATGGGAATAATAACAAACCTGACCTGCTTACAAATACAGATATAAGACTCATAAGACATGAGGCATGAGAAAGCTCATAAAAACCTGAAAAGTGCTCTTGCTGTGTATATAAATGAGCCAGGGTTTGCTGCTGTAATGAAGAACCTTTAGCTCAGAATGGATTACAAACAGAATTTGATCTTTCACATGTGACATCTGTTGTCTGTGGATTTCTTGCCACTCTGCTCCAAGGGTCTACTTCACTCCAGGATGCAGGGTAACCCCTACCCAGGAACTATTTTCCAGTAGTGGAGGGGGAAAACAATAGTACAACCCCACAATGGTTCTTAAACCTTCTACTGCAATGTGGGCTGTGTCAAATCCGCTCATCTTTCACTAGTCAAAGCAAGTCATGTTAATAGTCTGGAACTCAATTTGGTGGAAGAGTATACATATCTCATGGGAAAACAATGACAACCAAAACTGTCCAAGTTCTCTCCTCTGCCTTACCTGTAGCCCCTGAACAGTTATCATGAAGTAGCCTAGAAAGAAGGGACTCATCTGAAATTCAGTAGACATGAGAAGAATAGAAGATGAGAGGTTTTATGGAGAAAATCTGAGCAAAAAAAAAAAAGGTAATAAGGAAAGAAAAGAGAAAAAGGAAGAGAATGAGGAATAAAATACCATACACAACACTTCTGTCCCAGAATTTGTGAAGAAGATGTTGTGTTTCATAGCACAAGTTTAGAGCACCCCTCGTAGTGAAAAGCAGAGCTCACACTGTCAATGATTTGTCAATGACTGTGACAACTTTCATTAGACTCTGGGTCTCCCTGATCCTTGGTTACTTGGCTATGCAATGAGAAGAATGCAGATAAGTGCATCTCATAAGTTTCAGTGAGAAAAATAGATGTGAAAGTATACGCCTTAGAACTATCAGGCATAAATAAATATTAAGGCAACATTTTGGAAGAGGTTGTTTGGTTTTGCTTATTCCAGCAGTAATCCTGATAGAAGGACCTGGTAGCAATCAATCGTTCTCTCCTTTCACCTGCCCAGTCATCACACACCAAGTCAGCCACACATTTGTCCAACCTAAATTTTCTTACATCAACGATTTAAAAAATGTGGGGCTTTTAAAGAAAACAGAAGTATTTGCTGAAGATAGCTGGCAAGTACTATAGTCAGATTCATAATTACACACATCTGATTCTGAACAATACTCAATATATGCACATTTTTTGGCAGCATTGTTGAGGGGAGGAAAAACTCAGAAACCAGTTGCACAAAGCTCAGAATGGTCCCTTTCCCTGAATGTACTCGTCTCTCAGTCTGTCTGAAGTCTCCCTCAGACGTAGGTCTGTTCCGTCTGCCTAGAAAATTCCTCCCTTGTGGGTGAGCACAACTAACTTCCTCACATTCTTCAGATCTCTGCTCAGAAGTTACCTTACTAGAGGTTCTTTACTGACCATTTTAGAGAAAATAACAATCCCGAAGCATAAGAGAGTGTGTGATTTCCAAAAGGACAGAGACATAATATTTTGGTTGTTTTACACTGATCTATTAGTGCAAATAGTGTCCAGCACAGAGTAGGCATATGCAAAAATACTTGAATAAAGTCAGTTGAATTTTGGGTGTTCTCTGGTTCCAGTCAACCCAGAAAACCAACTCAATTAAGACTAAACTTTCAGGATTCCCTTATTTCGTTCAGCCCTTCCTCTCTACCTGGTTTGCCTTAACCTTCCACTAGAACATTGGGCAGCTATCAGAACTTTGTTTTATAGGCCATTTGGTCCATGAAATCATCACATTTATTTCTTTAAAATTGCACTGCAGTCCTTTCCCAAACATGAATTCTATCTGAGTAAAATTCTAACATAAGGAAACTGAAGTTTAGAAGTTCCCATCGTGGCTCAGTGGCAACGAATCTGACTAGCATCCATGAAGACGCAGGTTCGATCCCTGGCCTTGCTCAGTGGGTTAAGGATCCGGCATTACCGTGAGCTGTGGTGTAGGCTGCAGACATGGCTCAGATCCTACATTGTTGTGGCTATAGTTTAAGCCAGCAGCTACAGCTCCAATTCCACTCCTAGCCTGGGAACCTCTGTGTGCTGTGGGTGCAGCCTTAAAAAGACCAAGGCGGGGGGCGGGGGGAGACAAGAAAAGAAAACTGCAGTTAGAAAAATAGAAAATCCAACAGATTTTAGCTTTGAAACTTCAGTGTGGGATAAACAGGAAAGGTGATGTAGTATCAGAATTCTATCAGCTGCCACATAAGCTAGGAATGAATTAAATGTTTGAATGGAGAGCCATATCCCAAAATGCTTTTTTGTGAGTACATTAGCTGTGACAAGATAGGATACATTTAGGTATATTTAGCTGGGGTTAAGGAGAAAGAAGATCTTAAAAGTCTCCAATGAGCATAGGACAGAAAGAATTTATAGTATAGCATCAAAGAGTATATTAATTCAGTGTTTGTAAAATGTATATATAATGTATTTATTTAAACTATTTCACCCCAACCTTTAAGCTTTTACATTCTTGGATTTATTCTCTCAGAGTTTTGAAGAACCACCCCTCTTGAGATGTCACTGCTGTAAGTCAGAGCTCCAGGAGTGGAGCCCAGCACCCTGGTTTTGCTCACCCGAGTGAGCTCAAGTTCCAGTGATCTATCCCGTTACCTCTGAATGCTTCTACACAAGTCATGTCACTATTCTATGCCTCTGCTTCATCATCTGTAACAGGATGATGATAGTAATAGTTCTAATGTATATGGTAATGAAACAAATGAGTTAAACTTAAGTTGCCAAGTACCTGGAAATTAATTTGGTATTTTTTATTAATAATAATAATACAGAACAATGCTTTTTTCAATTTAAAATCATCAAAGACTATATTAATTAGGATTCTTGATTGTAAGCAATGGAAAGAAAGAAAAGGTAGTCATTGGCTTCCATAGTCAGGAATCTTGTAGGTATATTTGAGTTGGATCACAGGAGATGAAAAGACGCTGTCATGCTCATCATCATCTTCATCACCCTCCCCATCCTCTCATGTTCTTTTCCTCTCCATCCTTTTCTCTTTCTCCCCACTCCTTCTTTTCCCTCTCTCCTCTTCTAACTCCCTTCTTCCATTATATTTTTCTCCCTGTAGCTCTGCTTCTATTTACCTATGAGTCAGATTCTCTAGAATCAGTATGATTTTGTAGAGCTGGGAAAGTGATTATTGCTTGCAGCAACCCCACATCCTCAAGACTATAATGCAGTAGGAAAAGAAACCCTGATTCCCCCTAGAGGTTCCTAATTTCATGGAAGAATCTGCTTGAATCCAATGTTCATCCAACTCTGTGGACAGGCAAATGATTTAAGACACAGGAGAAACAGGGGAGGAGCATGCAAGGTAATCCCTTGAGAACCAAATGGGGTGATCAGACACAGCTCTCACTGGGACAGGACAGATACAACAACAGAAATCCCCTGAAAATATCTATTATATGTAGCTGTCATCACTTCTATGCTCCCTGTGACCAAAAAGAATGTCCACACCCAGCAATCTTTTAAGGACTTAGGAGTAACAACTGTCCATCTGTCCTGCACCAATGAATGAATATGAGTCCCCCACACTACATCCCTGGGTATTTCAGGCTTTGAGGAACCTCAGATTATATTCTGTCACCACAAAGTCAGGAAGACTCTGGGATACTCTTTGTACTGCTATTTGAATATCATATGACCCATAGCATTACTCCTTAAGACTAATAGAATATCACTTTTTTTTTTTCATGTCTCTCTGCCTTGGCCACCACTGGAATTGCAGAAACTTAACTATTGTAATTTCCTATATACACTAAAAAATTAAATGCAAACTCAGGTTAGAGTGTAAGTGTTATGAAGAGAAAGTTATTTTTAAAATACATGAGTGGTTCCCACACAGTGGGACCTTAATAAATGTTTAATGATGGCTATATTAGTTTACTTCCCATAATCGTTTCTGCCATTAAAGTGCCCTTCTACCTTCTGGAGGAAAGTGACAAGTCAGGAGGCTTAAGATTTTGAAACAATATGCCATTCAGATGGTACAAAGGATATAATATATTTTTTTCTAGCCAAAACAAAGAGCTCAAGGATTTGCCCTATTTATTTCCTCATTTAATCACACATAGGTTGTGTATGCAGACATGGCAGGATTCATCCAGTGGCATCCGCCACCCTTTTATTCCTAGTGTTGTGATGTTGGAATAACCATGTGCAAATCAATTCACCAAGCATTTTTCAGAGTGCCCCACTGAACAAATAAAGGTGTCAGATGATGTGGGCAATGAAGAGATGAAAACACTGAGAGTTTCTAAGAGTTGAGAAGGAAAGATTTTTGTTGAATATAAAGCAGATTATAAAATTTTCCCATACAGAAACCATGTCTTTTTGAGGCACACTAGCAAACATCCATTCAAATTAATTAATGCCCCATTCTAAACTTAATCACTTGGTAAGAACAACAAATTCTTAGGCAACGTGTTAGCTAATCCATTAAATTCCTCATCTCAAAATATCTAATGTGTCTTTGTATTTTTGTAGGTACACAGATAGTCAGCTTCTCTTTTCCGTGTTCCTATTTTCTTTTTAAAGTAACAAAACTGACATTCCAAAAAACAGCACATACTAGGAATTACAAAGAAACAAGGAAAACTAGAGAACTCTTTCACATCTCATCAAACATTATTTACTACCACCTATTCTTTTTTTTTTTTTTAACTAAACATGATTGTGTGATGTACCCTCCTGATTCATTTTATATTATTGCAAATCCCTGCTTTCCTGGCAACTAAACTTTCTAAGATATTAGTATGTAGAAGATAAGAAACTAGACCTTGGAGTTACTTTTGGGGCTCAGCAGGTTAAGAATCTGACTAGTATCCATGAGGATGCAAGTTTGATCCCTGGCCTTGCTCAGTGGGTTAAGGCTCTGGTGTTGCCAAAGATGCATCATAGGTCACAGATGTAGCTTGGATCTGGTGTTGCTATGGCTGAGGTGTAGGCTGGCAGCTGGAGCTCTGATTGGACCCCTAGCCCAGGAACTTCCATATGTTGCAGGTGCAGCCTTAAAAGGAAAGATGGGGAAAAATAGAAACCAGACATGATCTTCCAATACAGAAGATCCTGTGTTTAAAATATTTGATGTGTTTGAGGAACTCTACATAGTTCTTTATATCTGGCCACACAGATATATATTGAGATATCTGAGGTAATAATGACAGACAGCAGTAGTGTCAGGGGTTTTCTACATCATCTCATAATGTTAGTTATGAGTAAATAATAGAGGATTCTAATCATTGATGTGATCCAGTAAGTGCCTTAGGAATACCACTCTGGTGATTAGCCAGTGGACAAGATGGATTAGACAAGATTGCTAAAAGGGTAGAAAGAATGAATGCAGGAAGTTCAGTAGGGAGAAATTTTACAAAAGCTCAAACTAGACAGCAGATGGAGAAGATGGGATTTGAAATTGAAATTTATCAAGAAGTAAACACTATTGGATTTATGGGGTAACAGAGTGTAGGGCTGAGGGATACAAACATGCTAAAAAAAAAAAAATTGAATCCAAAGATAGGATTTGGAATCTTTTGTTTTCTCAACCCTTATCAGAAGTTCTTCAAGGTGGTGTAATCCCTGAGAAAACATATATATGAGGAAGTTAAAAGAAGCCCACTGAAACCATAGTCTGCGTGGGGAAAAAGACCACCCTCGTTCTTATTACTGGCAAAATATGGGACCTGACCATAGGTTTAGAGGGAAAAAAAAAAAAAAGATAGGAAGATTCTGCCTATTGCCTATTGTTCAAGAAATGTTTGATTATTGGCCCATATGAACTACCACTTTAGACAGGGTGTTGGGGGGTATGTGGAAGTTATCTCTAAATTACACTTACAGTCAAAAAGCCAGAACTTAATTTTGAGCAATGGTTATTATCCAAAACTTGATGTGATATAACTGTTATGGTGCTTTACATGGGTTTACATGTTTAGTCCTGGCATAGATTTTTTTGAAGTGGATACTGTTATAAGCATTACTATTGGGGTGAAACCAACTAATTTCACATAAAAAAATCTTGCATCAACAAAATGACTGGAAGGGATAATTTATCATTGTAAACTCCAACTTAAGCTGTTACTACAAGTTATTCATACAATGGTTTCTTTTTATTAGTATTTACAATAATTGATAAATTATTCTTTTTTTTTTTTGGTCTTTTTAGGGCCACCCCTAAGGCATATAGATGTTCCCAGGTTAGGGGTCAAACTGGAGCTGGAGCAGCCGGCCTACGCCACAGCCACTGCAGCACCAGATCCAAGCCATGTTTTCGACCTATACCACAGCTCAGGGCAATGCCATATCCTTAACCCACTGGGCGAGGCCAGGGATCAAACCTGCATCCTCATGGATACTGGTCAGATTCAGTTCTGCTGAACCACAATGAGAACTCCTGATAAATTATTCTTTCATTTATAAACACCATATAATGAATTTGGGAGGACTAAATACTACATTTATTTGAATAACTTTTCATGAAGATTTCTTTTTATACATTATTAAGATCTTATATCTATAATATATGTGATATTTGAAAGCTGGCTATTTACCAAACCATACAAATAAGCATAGCAAAGTCAAGAGACAATAGGGTAAATATTCTATAATTTAATGAAATTATATTTGCTAATACTGGCTAACCATTTGTGAAACTCCCTGTGTCTATATTTATTTCACACTTCCCTGACTGTGTGTCCCACTCTACTCCACTGAACCAAAATTTAACATCAGGATCCTTCTCAACATAAGGCTTTAGTAGCTGTTACTAACAAACTAGAGTTTTGCCACACAAGATGAAACTTTATTTCCCTCCAAAGGATAAAATATTTATCCCGTTGAAAGTGAAACAAACCTGCTTCCATAAAGGTATCTCACTTAGGTAAATCTGAAATTGTAAATGTTTCTGCAAACTTTTAAGAACAGCTGCCCCACACCATGAAGTACTCAGAAAACTGAGTATTTTCTGCAGTTCTCTCTCCAGATGTAACTCACTTAACAGCCCTGTCTTGACAGTGTTAAAATATAGGGACCTGAGAAAACTCTCTACTGAGAAAATCTTATTCAGAGGCTGAAGATCTATTTATAGGCTGGGGAAATTAGTAATAGTGTTACCGAGGCAGGAGGTGTTGGGTTAAAAAAAGAAGCCGGTGTTTGCCTGTGTTAGTGGGTCAACAGACAGACTTTAGGACACACCAGCTGGCACATCTGGGCCTGCTGCTTCTCACATAGGGCCCTCAACATGTTGGAAAGTCAGGAAAAGAAGCATTGAAACTTTATTTGTCTCTAAGTTCTGAAGAGGCAGCGTGGGACCTGAAAAGACCCTGGAAATCGAAGCCAGATAATTAAGGATTCATAAATCAGTTACATGCTTCTCTACAGGGGTCATGGTGTCCTGAAACTCTCTGGACATCATGACTGGATGGTAACGGTTGATAGGATTAACTTATGTAACACATCCATCCAAAAGGTGGGAGGACGTGATCTGCCGAGGAGACCTAGTAGAGTCACAGATAACACAGGCTGATAATGTGCAGAGTGTCTACATGAGGAGCGGCCTTAACTGGCCACTGTTTTTTAAGATGAGGGAGTGGGGTGGCACAGCAATTCCAAAATTCAGGGACCTTCTTCAAATACATTCAGATAGCATCTTTCAAGGAAATGAAAATGTCCCTGGATCCCAAAATGTTCTTTTTTTTTTTAAAGTCCAACCTGTGTATTTCAAAGTAGAAACTTTGAAACTAAAATATCTAATCACGAATAAAAGGCTACAGCTCACCTCTTGAAGAATTGCCCTGAATGGGTTGTTCTAGCAGTAAGAATAAATTCTTTTCATCAGTACTCTTTTCTAAAAGCCAACATTTTATGCTGAGGAGGGCAGGAGCACTTTGAATCCCAAGAGAAACTTTCTGAATTTAATTTTTAATTAAATCTTTTCTTGCCAGCAATAAAATAGTTTAGGGAAAGGTCATCCACCAAAAAAAAAAAAAAAGAAAGAAAGAAAAAAAGAAAGAAATCATGATTTTAAGTGGAGCTAAGAGAATGAGAATAGGAAATGTTTAAAGTCTTCTCTAATCTCCCACAATACTTTTAGAGAGTGATGCAATGTTTAGCTGAAGGGAACTGGCATTTATTGAGTGTCTGCTATTTCCATATACTGTGCCAGGGGTTTAATTTGCTACCATCTCAAAACACCCATGAGGTTTGATCCTAATTTTATCCTGATTTTTCAGGTGAGGGAACTAAATTTGAGTGGCATTAAGTAGTGCATGCCTGTTTATAGACTTGAAAATGGCAGGATCTAGGAGTTAAACCTTAGGTTTAGGAATTCAATGTCCACTCTCTCAGGCATAATCCTTCTCAGTGAAGGAACACACAAAATAAGCTTGAAAAAACACAAGGCTAACACTTAGTAATATGTACAGCCAGAATCTGATAGAAATTCAATTACCTCAACAATTTCCTATGAAATGCAACAATTAGCCATGCCTCCCTTCTTTAATAGGAAACTGTAATCCACTGGGTTAATAATGCTCTTCTTTTACAGATGTATCTCTTTCTCGGTAAATGCATTATTTTTGAGCGTAGTATGCATGTGTGGGTGTACAATGTTTGCTTCTAAAACAAGAGAGCCCAATATTCTTCTTCTCAAATGTCCATTCAGATCAGCCATGGAGGAAAAACTATAAAGTGGTGAATTCATTCATTCATGCATGCATTCTTTTAATATCAATAGTACTATTATCAGTTAACAAGGTGAGGCTGGTAAAATCTTTGTTTTGATTTGAAATATAGTTGCATCTCACTACTCTTTCAAAAGAGAAACTTCACATTACTGTGGATAGAATTTTTAGGTTTCTAACCAATCTCCCATTTATAAAGGAAATTATTTTTTCTCTGGGACAGAACTGCATAGCATTGTAGAACTTATAAATGAAATTACAAAAGAAATTAAAATACTTAGGTAATATCGGAAGAAAGGACTACATTATTATGTGATTGTAGTGGTTTGGAATACTCCTTAAGCTGGTAAACAGTTAATATATTAATAGGATCATCATTGTCTCTACTCCAACAGGGTGCTCTGCGTGAATTGCTCTTACAAGCTAATCAGGATCACAACTTATCCTTCGGAAATAAAAAATAGTAGCAATGCCTGAGATGCCTCTAGTGCTTTTGTATTTTTAAGAGGCCACTGTGTCATTAGTCCTCAGAGAAATCCCATGAACAGTGATAATTTTTCCTCTCCAAAGAAGAAAACAGAGGACCAGAGACTTACACTGACTGCCTAGGCTGACTAATAGTCAGTGTAAGAGCTTTGACTTACAAGACACCAATCTCCTAAGTCTAGAACCACACCTTCACACCACAACTGCCCACAAAGAGTTCCAGCTGTTTGATCACTTGACATACTGCTGGACCATCCTGCTGTATATTGCTTATTCATTTACTAAGCAAAGGTATAAGTGCCTGCTTTGTTGAGCAAGCACTGTTACGGTCAAAAGGGACAGATGAATCTTCAGCAACACAAAGCCTGATTATAGAAGAATGGAAAGATGAGAAGCTGACCAAAGTTTCGAAGAAGACATATCTAAAGGAGCAAATAAGTACAGCTTAGTGGAGATCTGAAGAAGAATAAGCATTAACCAAACAATGTGTATGTAGTGTGTATGGATCAGCATGTTCTAGGCCAAAGAGGCAGAAGGTGCAAAGGCTCTATGGTATGAGTAAGTAATATGAGCTGAGGATGGAGAGGTAGGTGAGGATCAGACCATAGCAGGTCCTTTAAGCCATTAGGATTTACCATATCTCTAAAAACCAGTGGGATGTGACTAAAGGGTTACAACAACTTGTGCAGAGAAAGGGTGATATGATGACAAGGTAGACTGGTAGCCTCAAGAAGACTCTGCTGAGCTGGGATCCTCTGATGTGAGCGAATGATGTTTCTACTTTATTCTCAACTAAAATAAGCAATACCACATCAAAAATCAAAACGATTTTTTTTTTTTACAAAGACCTGGTCTCATGGTACAAGAAGGCTAGAGTAACGTCACAATGTTTATTATCAGTCCCCAAATAGTCAGAATAAAAAAGATTACATGTAGTTCCAGGAGTGGAGATAATCTGAAAAAAGCTGGAGTGGTAGTCCTTCCCCTTGCTGGCAAGGAAACCAAAGGTGAGGAAGTGAGCCATCAGAATTCACAGAGAGAGTGAGATTCGGAGGGGGGGGTTTCTCTGGCTTCCTTACCATTTTCCATTTCTAGGGAGATGTGAGCAAATTTCCGGGGGGATTAATCTCCCCTCTTCATTCTGCACTGTATGCAACCAATATGATATGGTACCTTCAGATAACAAAGAGTAACAGCTCTCAGTTGACTAGCAAATATCCATTTCAGAAGCAGTGGGGAAATTAAATGCAGGAGGCACGTACACATTTATGTATTTTCCATATCAGAAAATGACCTTGTTAACTGTCATCTTCCCATCGAGGCATCTCCCTCAGCACAAGACATATTAAATTTATGGATACAAGGTATAAATATAGTCACTAGCCATTCATTCAACCAGTATATATTAATCACTTGCGTGCACAGAGCCATCATTCAATTAAATTCAATTCACTTTTATAAGTATTTGGAAGGTGGCAAGAGGAAAGAACACCAGATGCAATTTTGAATCATAGTTTCAATACTTTCTGACTGAAATGGTAGGTCAGACATATAACCTCCACAAGTCTCAGTTTCCTCATCAGGAAAAGCATAATAAATAATGACCTCACTGTGTACAGAAGAAAGTAAATGAAGTCATACCGCACCTAGTGCCTGGTGCATAAGTGCCTAATACATGTTTCCTAAATGCATGAATGACTAGAAAAACACTCTGGGATTATTATTTTTTTCTTTTTTCTTTTTGTGATTCTCTGTTTCTACGTTGATACTTTGGTATTTCTCTACTTGGTGTCGTGCCTAAAACAGAACCCATCTATTCCTTGGGTGCAGCAAAATGAACCCATTACTAGAAAATCCCCTCAGGAATTATGAGGTGGAATTGGAAGGCTGGGCTCTGTTTTGCCAGGT
>PVHT020000180.1:12029707-12043587 GCA_004024745.2 Catagonus wagneri
GCTGTCTTCAAGAGACCCACTTCACTTCTAGAGACACATACAAATTGAAAGTGAGAGGATGGAAGAAAATATTCCATGCAAACGGGCATCAAAAGAAAGCCAGAGTAGAAATACTCCTATCAGACAAAATAGACTTTAAGATGAAGAACATTTTAAGAGACAAGGAAGGGCACTACATAATGATCAAAGGATCAATCCAAGAAGAAGATATAATAATTTTAAAGATCTATGCACCCAACATAGGATCACCACAATGTATAAGGCAACTGCTAACAACCTTAAAAGGAGAAATCAACAATAACACAATCATAGTGGGGGAATTTAACACCCCACTTACAGCAATGGACAGGTCATCCAGACAGAAAATTAATAAGGAAACACAGGCCCTGATTAAAGCATTAGATCAAACGGACTTAATAGATATTTATAGGACATTCCATCCAAAAGCAACAGAATACACATTCTTCTCAAGTGCGCACGGAACATTCTCTAAGATTGATCACATCCTGGGTTACAAATCAAGCCTCAGTAACTTTAAGAAAATTGAAATCATATCAAGCATCTTCTCTGACCACAATGCTATACGACTGGAAATCAACAACAGGAAAAAATTGGCAAAAAATACAAACACGTGGAGACTATACAACACACTACTAAACAACCAATGGATCACTGAAGAAATCAAAGAGAAAATTAAAAAATACCTAGAAGCAAATGACAACAAAGATACGACACTCCAAAACCTCTGGGATGCAGCAAAAGCAGTTCTAAGAGGAAAGTATATAGCAATACAAGCCTACCTCAGGAAACAAGAAAAAGCTCACATAAACAACCGAACCTTACATCTAAAGCAGCTAAAGAGGGAAGAAGCCAGGGCATGGAAACAACCTAAATGCCCATCGACAGAGGAGTGGATAGGGAAGACATGGTACATACACACAATGGAATATTACTCAGCCATTAAAAGGAATGAAATAACATTTACAGCAACATATATGGACCTAGAAATTATCATGCAAAATGAAACCAGTCAGACAATTAGACAGCAACACCCAATGCTACCGCTTACATGTGGAAACTAAAGAGACAAAATGAACTTGTTTGAAGAACAGACAATGACTCACAGATTTTGGAAAACCTTGGTTTTTCAAATAAGACAATCTGGGGGGTGGGGGGATGCACTGTGGGTTTGGGACACAAAACCTATCACATTGACTTGTGATGATCTTTGTACACCTATAATTGAAATAAAATTCATTGTTATAAAAAAGTTTATTTAAAGTAATATTTACTAAAAAAAATAAAGTACTATTTACTAAGCATAAAGTATTTTACTTTTAAAATTCTTATTGAAGTCTTGTACCATAGGCAAGTACTATTCTCATAGTAGATGAGAAAATAGGTTTGAAGAAGCTCAAAGAAGTTCAGTTCCACCTAAAACAATGAACTAGTGAATCACTAAGCCTGGATTCAAACCAGCCTGACTCCTGTAATCACCCTTTTTGTCTCAAAAATGCACCTTGGCACTGGCCAAACTAATTTGAATCATTGGACTTAGAAAGTAAACATTTTTAATCCTTCTGATCTTGACATTGCTTAGAGGTGGTTTAATCAGTCCAACTCTTTTTGAAAATAATAACTGGTAATTCAATGTTTATGCTGTTCCAGGCATTCTCCCAAGAATGTTACTTCTAAGAGGTCATTTAAACCTCAGACATCCCTGCAAGGTAAGTACCATTATTATTCTCATCTTACAGTGAAGGAGCAGAGGCCCACAGAGGTTAAGAAATTGGTCTGTGGCTGTGCAGTGATTGCATGCGATAATTGTGTTCCTCATCCAGATCTTCAAAACTATCCCCTGGTCCAGTGGTGTTCCTGGCAATATATTATATCCCATTGTGGATGCAGTGATAGAATCCACCAGAGCCACCAGGACTGCACTGGTAGCATAAATACAACAGGTGAAACCCCATACACAGGTGGCTTTAGATCGTGGGCTCAAAGATTTTTAAATAATAACAGTCAGCTGCTTCTGTTTCACTTTGTACTAAAATTTATTCAAAATTACCTATGTTGTTAGTGTCTTACCGTCATTCCTGTGCTGGATTTCACAAGTCTGACCTTTAAACGCATATCACTGCCTGCATGCCTATGCCCTACACCTAGCCCCTCTTTGACAGAGCACATGCTCAACATTAATTGCCTGAATGATTTCCAACTGAAGAATGGCAGATGAATTTAAGCCACCAACCATCCAACAAAGAAATTTCCATTAATATTCACACAATTTAGAGTATAGTAGAGCAAAGATTCAAGTTGATGTTGGTTTTAATCTGGTGATGAATACATGTCTGCACTTTCTTGTTCTTGGGGGGGAGTAGAGTGGTGGGGACAGTTCTTTCACGCAGCTAAAATGCAGTGATCTCCCATGTTCTGATGTGGACACAGCCCAAGCTCTATCTGCAACGAACGTGACCTTCAGATCCAGGTAAAAAGTTTCAACTCCTTTAAATACTTGGGTATGTCCACATGCTGCTACAATATCTGAGTGGAAAGAAAAAATATGGTGCTTTTTACAGATATATTTTTTCCTATTTGAGCATATAGATGTTTCAATATCTTCAAGTATTTGGCACCAAATAGCAAAAAAAGATCCAGGTGATAAATTGCATTTTTCCTTCTACATCTATACATTTTTGTGGGACATATGAAATGGTGTGCTGCTCCAGGGATCTATTTCTGGTTTAAATGAATAAACTAACCTGTGAGTGTTTTGCTATTTTCTTTAGCAAAATAGAAAATAGCCACACAATCTCAGGGCTTGATATTATATCTCACCTTTCCATGGAAAAGCTAGCATATTATTTGGCAGAAAGAATAGAGGTTATTTGTAGGGTAGTGGCAAGGGAGAGACAGTGTTATTTCTTTATGATGTGTAGAAGAGTTTTGGAAATATTTGAGAAAAGGAATATATAGCATTTGGAAAGAGCAAAGACTAAGGAGTCGCAGAGATCTTCTATTTACTAGCTGTGTGATGTTGGGAAAATTGCATAACCCCTCTGGACTTTGATTTGAGTGTCAGAGAGAGAAAAAGTCTCTTAGTTGTCATAAGGACTAAGTAGATGGCATTTGTAAAGTTCCTAGGTAGCTTATATTGGCCCCTCATTTTGTAACACAGTTCTAAGACCCTTATGGGAATAAATTCACTTTACCCACAAAATAACCCTATGAGTTAGGAACTATCATTCTACAGTTGAGGAAACTGAGCATCAGAGAGTTCAAGATAGCTGGTTTGTAAATGACTAAACTAGGATTTGATCCCAGGCAACTTGACCTTGAAATCAAAGTTTTTAACTGTTATATAATACAGCATGTATCATAAATGATTTATAAATGCCTTCCATCTCAGGATTCTCTGTTGCAGAGATGGCCAAGTTCTCTGAACAAATTCCTCACAATCAGAATAATAATAGGCGTAATCCCTAAGAGGTTTCAGACTTGTGTTCCAAATATTTGATGTACCTCCAGCATGATGCACCTGAACATGTGGGAAATTACGGTATAAAAATAAAGAACATGGGCTTTGGATTCAGACTGTATGTGGGTGTAAGGACTGTTTTGCCTCCTAGTAGCTGATTGACCCATGCAGAAGCTTAGCTTGCTTATCTGCTTGTAATGAAGACTAGTTAGTACCATAAAAATAACCCCATTAAAGGTCAATAAATATTACTAGTTGTGATGATGAGGGTCACAATCATGGTTGTAGAGTAGTAATGATCATTTTAGTTGCAATAGTAATCATAGTAGTAGTAGTAGAAAAGTAGGTATATTAGGTTGCAAGGGCGGCCATAACAAAATAACATAGACCAAGTGGATTTAACAACAAAAATTTATTTTCTAACAATTCTGGATACTATTGCTGTCTGAGGTCAAGGTGTTGGTAGGGTTGGTTTCTTCTGATACCTCTCTCCTTGCCTGTAGATGGCTTTCTCCGTGTCCTTACATGGTCTACCCTCTGTGTCCGTATGCCAATCTCCTCTCCTTATAAGGACATCAGTCATGTTGGATTAGGGCCTGCACTAATGACCTCAATTTATCTTAATTACCTCTTTAATAACCCTTTCTCCAAATACAGTCACATTTTGAGGTGCTGGAGGTTAGAACTGCAATATATAAATTCTGAAGGGACACAGCTCAACCCATAATTTCAAGTCTTACACAAACCAATTTCCTGTGAGTCAGGGATCCTTCATAATGCTTAATGTTATGGAATTTAGGACACATAACCTCAGAAGTAACAATTTAAGTAATGGTTCGAGCAAGACATTGGACTTGTGGTCCTCAACCAAGAGAGCACCAGAGAGTGTGTGTTTTAATGACGGGGCTGGGAAGATACTGGTATTTAAATGGGTGAGGGTCAGGGATGCAATTCAAGAATAGTGCTGGTGCAGTGAAAAAATTATTTTGCATTCCATAGGGCTTTTTAAAATCCACCAGATAATTGAGCAGATTAAAACCTCTTTATAATCACATGTACCTAGATTCAAGTCCATACATATGGAGTTTATCTATCTCATTGCTTTAAAATGCCCTGGATTTCTCAGGAGTACCATTTCTGTTTAAATTGGGGCCCATTGTTTGTTTGTTTTTTAATCTTACTAAATCAATTATACCTCAATTTTAAAAGGTTTTACGAAGAGATCTCTGCTTTGGGGAAAATCATATGAGTTACAGAAATACTCCCTCCCGGTGTATGCACTGCCAGTATAATATAACTGTTTTAGTCTTCGTCTTTGGCTGTCCCATTCATGTTGATTTTATGTACAGATATAGGTATCTTTTCACTTCATTATATCTTCATATAATGTCAGGTCAAACATTATAACTTATGGGAAATAGTTATTAATATTATCACAAAAATACTTAACTTGTGAGAAACAGTTATTACTTTATTATAATCTACCTTCCTATGTCTTCTGTATCACAATTAGCACATTGCACTATATAAAAAGTATGTATGTAGATAATTCATATTATTTATGAATTTCAAGATGATAAAGGGAATGTCATAAAAGGTAATGTTATAAAAAGAGGCATTGGGGAATTCCCTCTGTGGTGCAGCAGGTTAAGGATCTGGCGTTGTCTCTGAGGCAAACATGGTTTCATTCCTCAGCCCAGCACAGTGGGTTAAGGGTCCAGCATTTCCACAGCTGTAGCATACATTGCAACTGTGGCTCAGATTCCATCCTTAGCCCAGGAACTTCCATATGCCTTGGATGTGGGGGGCAAAAAAAAAAGATATTGGCTCAACAGAACTTAAAATAACTACAATCACCAGGGCCCCCGGGATTAGAAAGTCTGTAGTGGCTAATGGGTTTAATATTGGATCCTAGAATTGAATCCAAACCATCAAAGCTGGAGGAAGAAACTGAGTCTAAGAGAGGCCAAGTGACTTTCCAAGGTTTGTTTTGTAGAAATGTTGACTGCATTAGTGCTCTGACTCTGAGCAGGGTTTCCCCACAGTGGCTTTCCTAGTAACGCATGAGCACACATAAAGGGCCTTTGGGATTTGGGAAGGAAAGTCAAATTTAACATGCAAAGTTTGCACACCCTAAGATGTCACTTCTGTTGGTGGTTTTGTTTGTTCGTAGCCCTAAATTAATTTAAGTTTACTCTTTCAGCTTAGAGCTCTTTGAAAGGAGATAAAACACAGTAATTAGCTTATTGCCAGGCAGTTATTAAAAGCCTATGATGGCAGTCCCCATAGAAATCTTCCCTTTGTGTAACACTCTTGGAAGAAACTGTAACCTCATACATAGCTTAATTTTGCTTTTTTGTCATGGTAAACCATGAGATTTTCCCACCAAACAGTGAGTTAGGACAACCATCCCCTTAGTTATCTATCAGTGAACTAAGTTGCTCAGCTTCACCACAGTCACCACGACTCATAGAAATAATCTCGGTAAATTTAAGCTACCAATTAACAAAGCAAATTCCATAAAAATCTGCAGCAATCCTCCAACACATAGATGATAAAATTGAGATTCTCTAGAATGCCATTTGAACCTTGTCCTTGGATATGATTTCCACATTGGTTCAACCTTATCTCCTATTCATCTCTTCCATACCAGGTTCAAGCCAGCCACACAAACTGTAGGAGATTCCTCCCCAACATGGCCTCCCATGTAAATTGTTTCAACACAGGGTTTCGTAGGCTCCTCAAAATTAAATTTACCCTCAGTATAGAAGACCCAGCTCAAGTAAGAAGCATTCATATCTCATCACCTTTCATATCTCTCTTCTTTGTATTCCAAAGTCTCCCGACCATATTACTTGTCACTTCAGAGTGTCATTAGTGATGAGCTTATTTCTGAGGATCCCCACGCATCAGATACTGACTTTTTCAAAGGAAAATACACATTTATCTTGTATCCCCAGAGACAAGGGCAGTGTTTGGGACATTGTAGCTTGGTCCTATTCAGTGACTACAATAACTGATGAGTACATAGTATAGAACATTTGGCTTCCTTATATAGAGTGAGGAGAAAGAAGTGATACTGAAGAACTGGGAGCAGTTAATCAGAATTATTCATAGAATCATATAGATAGTGGTAGTTCCTTAAAAGGTATAGGCTGGTAAGTCAGCCTCAGTTGGGGTAAAGATTTTTGAGTCTTGGGCAGAAGCCTTGAGTGGAAGACTTCTAGTGAGGCCACTGATCCATTACCAATGGTCATGGTTCTGGAGAAGGCACCAAGGCAGCCAGCAGCGCTAAGAAGAGAGGAAGCCTCTCATGTACAGCTGGCAAGAGGAGAAATTGGTACAAACTTTCTAGGGAAGAACTTGTACATCTGTGTGTAAAAAAATTTTATTAATAAAGATGTGAACATATTCATTCTAGAATTATTGATGTGAGAAACTAACAAAGAAATTAAGTGTTTAACAGTAGGGATTATTTCAAGTAAATTATGAAATATCTATGTGATGAACTATTGTGAATCATGCCAAATAATAATAAAAAACACTTATGCCATATAATAACAATGCCAACCACACAGCTAGACAATTTTTAAACATTAATCATTTTCATCCTATTTTCAGGTATTAGGGATGACAGTCCTTATCATCCCCAGTTTAAAAAGGACCTAGACACACACACACACACACACACACAAAAGCCTTGCCTAACAGTACGTAATTAGGTAAAGCTGAGATTCAAAACCAGATCTGCCAAATGAAAAAGTCCATATTCTTCCCACTTGATTGAATTTCTTGTAATACTTTCGCTGATGTGGAAAAATGCTCAACCTATAATGTTACATGACAAAGACGATTATAGATATGTATATTGCATTAAAACCACAAAAGAAAAAAAGAAGGTGCGTATTATCAAATCACAGCTTTATTATTTCCTTCTTTTTTTCTGTTTTTTCTTTTGTGCTTTTCCTAGTCATTCTATAATGAGGAGGCATTACTTACAAAATGCAAATATTAAAATAAAATAGGACAAGGAAATATTCCAGTTTTATTGTAGATATCAGATATGATGACATTCACTTATCATTTTAGGCAGACAAATGCCTGGTGTACCTACTGAGGCAAGGAAGAGACTTTACTATTGCTTATTCCTAGCAGGTCCTACTGCACTTATAAAGGCATCACAGAACTAAATAAAGCAGAGTGGGTCAGGAGTGAGGGGGTGGTCAAGGTGACAAATAATCCAATAAGTTGAAGGTAGTAGAAACCAAGAAGAGCCATTAGATTTGGTGATTAGAAAAGTATTGGCAGCACATGCCAAAGTCGGTGGGCTATCAGGTCCAGAGCCAGGCCTCAGGATGTGAAATGAGACAGAGAAATGAGGAAAATGTCAGCAGGTATATGCCACTTTCAATCATTGGGAAAGTAATAGCATGTCAATTGAAGTGTGCCCAAGTTTGTGTGAAAATTGCCCATTGTGATTCCACAATCATTTCAAATTTCTCAACCACAAATATTCATACATATTTGGCAGGAGGTAGAAACTGTGATCGGTGGGTGGGTTCTAAAGAAAGGCCTAAGTCGGAGGCACTTTGGATTGCCATCTTAATACTCTGGTAATTTCTGGGACAGAAGGAGCTTTTTAGCCTTTCAGTGGCCTCACCTTGAAAAATGGGGCTGTCAGTATTTGGTGTGGATTAACTACTGACTTGCATCCTTGTGAACCAAACATTCTTGCTCCACATAGTTTTCCAAGAAAAGAATACTGCAGGAAAAGCAATTGCCATTAGCTCAGCCTATCCTGGGAGAATTTAATGTGGAGAAGGAACCTGGGGCAAAAAATAGCAGTTTTTTGCATACAACCTGGACACCTATTTTCACTGGCTGTCTCCTGCCCTGACCCTGACTTATCTAAGCAGGATCCTTTTTCTCCTGAGCCCATCAAGGTTTGCCAGTCTGCCTTCCTCTCTTTTAGTGGCCTCCTCCAATTTAACATATTTATTGGCATTCTCAAGTGAGCCTTCAACAGAACTGAGCCATTTAAGGGTTTGCCCTCATCTTATTATAAATTAGTTTTGAATATCTCTCAGTATGCACAACATTCCTCAGCTACCCGAGTTAGAACTCCTTATTAGACTAGGAAGAATTTGCGTTTTAATTAGTTTTACCTCTGGTGTATGAAGCCCACTGAGATTACTACACTTAGTAAAATTTAATTAACTTGACAAAAGATCCTAATTGTTTTCGTGCCACTGGTCCTTTGCAGGGCTAAAATTAATGCCCTGCAAATTAAGCGGCCACCACAAAGCTTCATTCTGACTGCCCTATATTGAAAAAAAAAGTCCAAATTGTAATTCACAGGAAGTTTTTCTTTGTCAGACACCAGAATTTAGGTGCACAGGCAGAGATTTACAAACCCCTTAGGAAGAGCTATCTAGGGGTTGGGGAGAGTGGGAAGAGGCAGGGATGAGGATCCCCCCCCCTCACTCCCCCCACTTCATTCTTGTGGAAAGCTTTGTGGAAATGAGATGAGGAACATATTGATGTGTTCAGCTCCTCAAAGGCTCAAGCAGACATAATATATCATGTGAATTAATAATGAAGTTTTATAAGTAAAAAATGCTGAATGAATAAATATTCATCCATTCATTCATCGTTGCTTTACTCCTTTAATGTGCATTTCCCAGGTATCTTTGGGGTCAGGTGCTCACAATGGAGTATCTGACCTTTAAAAAAACCCTGGGTCCTTGCAATATCATTCCCAATGTGTAACTTTCCTTTTCCTCTGCTCACTCCAGCTAATATTCTATAGCCTTCAAGACAAGCAGCATTTTTTGCTCACTCCTTTGTGTTCCTAAAGCATTTTTTCCTCCTGTTCTAATAATGCTAACTGCATTGGAAGAATGTATACTGACACCATGTGCTCTTGCTCCTGGCTTTTGATGTTTGTGGCCTAATAGGTTTTAATCTGGTCAGTCTTGGACCCTGTACAAGAAATGTTCTTTGTATTTCAGTCTTTTCCTCAGAAGTGACAATAGCCTCTCCCTGGTGGAAGTTGTGAAGGATTGAATGAGAGCTTAATATAAAAAGGAATGGACAAATTTGGCATAGACTTGATGCCCAGTATTTTATTTTTGTCACTCCGAAGAGTCAAGTCAATTCCCTCAACCTGAGCCTACCAGGCCTAACTTCCCTGTCTGCTTTCATGAACCACTATATAGTTTAAGAATACAAAGGCTAAAAAAAAAAAAAAAAAAAAGGAATTCATTAATCCCATCTGACTTGTGGTACATCTTTGACCTGAGAATATCATCATCATCATTAGTAGTATTTATGTAATGAACCTAAGATTATGGCTATAGCAAAAGTTATATCCATAAAGTTTGGCTAAAATTTTTTTAAAAAGTTAATTTTGAGTATGGGCTGCAACATTTCAAAAGGTCCTAGTTTCACTTTGTTGCAGAATCTGGCCAGTCTGTCACATGCTGGAATATTATAGCTCAGCCCAGAGCTTTGCTTTATTTGCTCTGTTTCTAACCTGTTACCCTTTCCAAATTAGTTGAGGACTCTGAAACAAAGTTTTTTACTTCACCAGCCAGCGTGGTCAGCTGCCTAAAGAGTCTTTCCTCTGTTTCTGAAATGGCAGACTCCTTCTGATATCGTGTTTAGTAACAGCCTCCTACCCCAGGCATACCTTTTGGATCATGTCCTTTTTCTGCTCTGGGTGTCAGTCACAGTATCCCATCCTTCTGAGTGTGCAGATGTGACCTAGGTCTGGACACTCAGGGTGCCCCATCCCAGTGGCCACAGTTATGCACAATGACAAGTCTGTCATTGTCTACACAAGTCTTGCTTGTCATTTCCTTCAGGCTCAGGAAACTAAGCTAATGAAAGCCTGGAGCTGGATTTGCCTGTGCCTCTGTTTTCCAGCTACATGGAGAATGCCTGGCTGTGGGAGGAAAGATGGAGGTCAACCTACTGAGAGAATCAAAGCTAGGTTATGTAGAGGGAGAGGAAGAAGGAGAAGCGACGTGGAGGGAAAAAGAGGGAGATGGCAATATTCTTGAAGTCACTAGAGACATTTATCCCCCACCTCAGACTTTCTCATTATGTGAGGAAGTAAATACCCTTCACTCTGCCCCACCCCACCACCACCCCCACCCCGACCCCACAGCTGCCCCAGTTTAGTTTGAGTGGGATTTCTTACACTTGCTCCTGAAAAACTTTTTCTCTATTCCTTTGTACCTTCAACCCCTTTATCACGCTTTCTTTCAAAGTTCTTTCTTCAAGAAGCACATGACCAGCTCCAAAGACTGGGCTACTACCCACGCACAATTTTATGGGAAAGTAGGTAGGTTGAAGGCCGAGTGCCCATTAGGCTGCCACCCTTCACCCTGCCTCTGGGCTGTGTGCATCCTGCGCACACCAGCTGGGGTATTGTTTCAGGGGCTTGTTCTATGCTCCCTGATGGAATTCTGACAGAGTCAGCCTTAGAGAGTCTCAGGATCTTTCAGCACCAAGGCCTTAACAAATTTGAAGGACAGCCAGAAATAAATGAAGACTCTTCCAAACCACTGGGCTTCAAACACATACATCAGATTTACAGCTCAGAAAAGGGCTTCTTCCTGATAAAGCAGGTAGACCTTCTTGGCAGTTTCCATTCTAAAATATAAGATTGAACTTTGGACCACATTTAAAATGAAAGAATCTTTTTTATTTGAATACCATGTATTTCTAAGGTCGACCATTAGCACAATATTTATGAACTTTGACAAGTGCACACGTTGTAGCAGAGGGGGAGAAATGTATGTGTGATTGATAGCCATAACCATATCTATATGTGAATCCATTACCTGTATCTATATCCATATCCATTTTCTATATATCCCCTTCTTGTTCTAAACTTCCCAGGGATCATATCTATAAATCTATGTATAAATATGTATATATATATATAATTGTCCCCAAGTCTTGTTTAGTCTGTCCACTGCTACTATCATTCAGCAAACCTTTAATGAGCACCTACTATGTGCTGCTGAAAGGTGCCAGGAAACAAAGACAAAGGAGATAAGTCCCTGTTCTTAGTTTATACTGAACATAATCTGCCCACTCTTTCATAGTAATACTTTGTGCTTATGCTTTTTCTTCTCCAATATCCTGTTTCTTCATGTGTTTGTCCATATTCTTCCCTAAATTTAAAATGTATGAAGTCTTGTCTGATATAGCCAATGTGGAAATGGTATTTTCTTTTCTTTTCTAGATTTTTATACCTTATTAGCTATCTCTCCCATTGGACATAAAATACATTTGGTCATTTAGTAGTTATTTATGTGCATATTATCTCTGCAAATGAGTGAGTCTATCATATACATATAGATATATATGCATACGTGTGTGTATCTGTACATAATATATGTAAGTGTATGTGTGTACAGCCTAGGTAGTACTGACTACAGTCACTGTGCTTAGTACCTAGTCTGACACATTGTAGTTGGTCAAAGTAATAAAAGAATGTTCAGAAATTCCCGTCGTGGCTCAGCAGAAATGCATCTGACTAGCATCCATGAGGACGCAGGTTCGATCCCTGGCCTCACTCAGTAGGTTAAGGATCCAGCATTGCCGTGAACTGTGGTGTAGGTTGCAGACCTGGCTCAGATCCCACATTGCTGTAGCTGTGGTATAGGCCAGCAGCTGCAGCTCCGATTAGACCCCTGGCCTGGGAACCTTCCATATGCTACCAGTGTAGCCCTAAAAAGACCAAAAAAACAAAGAATGTTCAACGACCATACGAATGACACACATTCCCCATTGAGTATGGAGTTCTTCTCATTGAGAAATGCTCTTTAGAGAAAGTGACTCTCTGAGATTGTTTTATTTCACAACAACAATACTGAGATGTGTTCACACTAAACAAAATGGACTGCTTCCCTCTGACTCAAGCATCTGTTTGAGGGGTAACTATAATGACCACTGAAAAGGATTGTATTGATCTCTGGAATTGGCAGGTACATGTCCTATGGTTGGAATATTCATTTAAGAAAATTGCAAGGATCAAAAGTCATCAAGAGAGATGACAGGTTGTAATTTCAATATATGGCCTGCCCCAATCTAATGAAAAGGGAAAGCGCCCATTAATCACATCTGGGTGATAAATCTTCCATGTGCCTCTTTATTGAACGTAAAGCCATGCAAGTTGTCAGCAGCTATGGCCTGGGCATCCTAATCTGAGAAATAGGGTAAAGTTGTACTTTATTTATCCAAAGTACTGTCCAAAGGGAAAGAAGTGAAAGCAGCATTTGTTAAAATCATGAAGCGCACACCAAACTTGGCAAAACATGTTTTTACAAATGCTATCAAATCTCATACTCACAAAATCCTCGTAGGGAAAACAGTGTCATTTCTGCTGTCCAGATGGATAAGCTGAGGTCCTCCAGCGTGGCAAGGCCTAACTGGGTCTTCAGATGTAAGAGAAATTGGAATCAGAACCACCACCTAATTTATTCTGGGGCCCAGAATCTTAGCACTAAGTCTCATGGAATGAAGATGCCTTAGGAGAGCAATTGTCTCACGGACTGAACTCCAGAAAGATCGTCTTGATCCCCAGCTGGACCTACCTCTTGCCTTCAGGCTGATGTTTGTCCTCTCAGCCTCATTTCCCTCATCTATGAAGTGGGAATGAGATGTGTTCGAAAGGTATCTAAACAATGGAGGATTCTTGAAGCTCCTGCTCCTCACACTTTCCAATGTCAGAGCATTTTACCGATACATTCAGATATGGGAATATTTTCACTGTAAAGATGAAGGTAATGACACATATTGGAGAGGGTTTTTGTTTTGTTTTGTTTTGTTTGTTTGTTTTTTATTTTTGCATTATAGCTGGTTTACAGATTTCTGTCAGATTTTCCAACTGCACCATGTGGTGACCCGATTACATGTACATATATGGATTTGTCACATGTAATTAGATATAGTTCCCCGTGCATTACAGTTGGAGCTCCTTGCTATTCCATCATTAAAGCATTAGTTATCCCCACTCCCTCCCACCCTCCCCCGCCCCCTTGGCAACCACAAGTCTGTTCCCCAAGTTCGTGATTTTCTTTTCTGTTGAGATGTTCATTTGTGCAGTGTTTTAGACTCCAGTTATAAGAGATTTCATATGACATCTGTCTTTCTCCTTTTGACTTGCTTCACTCAGTATGAGGGTCCCTAATTCCATCCATGTTGCTGCAAATGACATTATTTTATCCTTTTTTATGGCTGAATAGTATTCCATCGTGTATATATACCACATCTTCCTAATCCAGTCATCTGTCGGTGGACATTTGGGTTGTTTCCATGTCTTGGCTATTGTGAATAGTGCTGCAGTGAACATGCGTGTGCAAGTGTCTTTCTCCAGGAAATTTTT
>PVHT020000180.1:12044587-12323063 GCA_004024745.2 Catagonus wagneri
TTATTTCAAGGGTTTCTTGCAGTTTTTGGAGGTTTAAATTGATCAGCATTCAGATGATGATTTGTCCAACTTGTTTTATATTTAGATGCGTTTTTTGATGTATTTGTGGGAGAGGGTGAGCGCAACCTCTTACTCCTCCGCCATCTTGCCCGAGAATCTGGAGAGGGTTTTATAAAACTTTTATTTTAGGGAGTTCCTGTAGTGGCACAGTGGAAATGAATCTGACTAGTATCCATGAGGATGCGAGTTCAATCCCTGGCCTCACTCAGTGAGTCAGAGATCAGGCATTGCTGTGAGCTGTGGTATAGTTTGCAGATGCGGCCCTGATATGGTGTTGCTTTGGCTGTGGCACAGGTCAGCAGCTGGAGATCTGATACAATCCCTAGCCTGGGAACTTCCATTTGCCACGAGCGCAGCCCTAAAAAGCAAAAATAAATAATAAATAAAACTTTTATTTTATTTTTCACCTATCAATGCATTTATAGTCAAGCCCATTAACATTAACACAAGCACTGGGAATATAACTCTTCCTCACTCTCATGGAGAGAGCAGAATCCATTTAGATCCTTGGTTTCCCCCAAAATCTATGCTTCAAGTCCCTTCCCATCCTTTCAGTGTGAAATATACAGACAAATCTCAGACCTGATCCCTGGGAAGTGTAGAAAAAGAAAGGGAGATAGATAGAGATACGGATACAGATATAATTATATAGATATGGCTATGGCTATCAATCACATACATATTTCTTCCCCAGTGCTAAAATGTGGGCATGTCAAAGTTCATAAAGCCACACAGCAGCTTGCCTCCCTTGTCCCTTAAGAATTAGGCAAAAAAAGCCAATGGTCCTCCCCAAGGGTGTGTCAATGCCAGCGACAAATTGTTTGGGACTGTAGAACACTAAAAAGACTGCAGGTAAGAGATAAGATACCGTGAGATGAATAGGAGGAAGAGGAGAAAAAGGAAGTAACACACTGGTCCTCATTTTGTGGCAGGCCCTGTGCTAAGCATGTTGCACCCAGTACATGGTTGATTTGTCCAGACATCATGAAGTGGGTCTATGATTTTACAAATGAGGCCACTGAAGCACAGAGAAAGATTTTGCCCAAGTGCATGACTGGGGGGATGACAACTCAGACTGTCTGACATCTCTGTGCTTCTTGGGGCTTCAGATTTCTTCTTGGGGAGGGGATGTCCTTGCACTAGACTTGGCCCAAGCAAACTGTACTGCTTTTTCATTCCTTGGGGATTTAGGAAGTGACTAGAGACAATAGCCAGCCACACTGGGTTCTGCTGATAAGGCTGATAGAGTTGGT
Source organism: Catagonus wagneri (assembly GCA_004024745.2). Lineage (NCBI taxonomy): Eukaryota > Metazoa > Chordata > Mammalia > Artiodactyla > Tayassuidae > Catagonus > Catagonus wagneri. The sequence goes on from PVHT020000180.1 coordinate 12,045,901, forward strand.
GGGCATGGAACACAGCCTAAAGCCCCTGGGCATGCATTTCTGGGCAGAGAGCCTAGAAAGAGAAGGAGCAGTGAGAGGCTAAGGCACCCTTGCCAGGAGTCTGAGAGGAAGAAGGGCTCTACATCAGGCCCCGTACCACAGCTTCTGCCTTCTGGGGCCTCTGAGACAGACATTGCCCTAGGAGCTGGGCAATGCCCAAAAAGGCCTTCTCTGACTTCGTCTGTTATTTCTGGATCCTCCACCGCTTTTGATCTCTCTGGCCACACTGGGAAATGCACTCCAGTAACAGCTCATGAAGGTTATTGCTCATCTTCCCTTCCTGTCTTTGCCCTCTGTGTTAACCCTCCTGCATTTTTAAGATACTAAAATACTGTATGTCACAGCATTTTCTTTAAATAATAAATTTATGGCTGCAAAATTGGAATAGCCTCTGAAGCACATTCTTTGAGATGAACCTTGGCATGATGTATTACAACATTTAAAGCAGGAATTCTGCACACAAAGGACTCCTTGGGACCTGAAATGATTAGATACATATGAAAAAGAGCAGTACTGAGAAAGGCAGGGCCCTCTGACCTTTGCTTCCCACAGTCAATACTAATCTTGTTCTTTTTTAATGACACCCACAGCCCTTGCCTAATGAAAATTTTCCCACTATGAGCGCTGTCAGGAGAAGAATGCACCAGAATGATGCATGTGTCCACATCTAGGTATATACAGGGGTGTATTTGCAAATCTGAAAGAATGACAAGCCTTCATAATAGCACATGCTCCTTTTCCAAAGGCAAATGGCAGCTATTCCCAATTTGTGTTTATCTCAGGGCAGTATAAATGATGGCAAGTTGGCATGAAGAATAAGACTCTATGGTCCCGATTTAATAATATGATGGAAAATACAGAGGCATACTTCTGAACTGCCCTTTTAATTTATTTTAATACATTAGTTAGATATGGAAAGAAATGGGCATAATCATCACAATTTTTGGAGATCACGTGCTGTTTGCCAGTTGACACCTTAAAATAAAGGCGGCCCTTTTGAGCAAATTATGGTTCCTTAATTTTGTGCTGTTGCATTTTAAGTCACCTTTGAGATTTTGTAATAGCCTGTAATTGATTGTTTTAGCGAATTGCATCTTAATTGAAAAATATAATGTCTAAAAGCTGTTTTAATTAGCAGTTATACCGACATTTAGCTGTGGCAGACCTAAGGAAAATAAAGAAATGAATAAATAAGTACACACATGATTTCCATCTCTGTCCAGTGGCAGTGTTCTATTTCAGAACACAGAGTTGTGAACTGAGGCTCCAAAGGCAGTTATAGAAAGACTAAAATCTGTACCTCTTATGTGACTTAAATTTTAGTCCAGGAAGAAGTAGCTGCTCTTTTACCCTAGTCATCATACCCCACTGAATTTCCTTCAGTAACTCACCCAGCTGCTGTTTGAAAAATCAGGTCTTTGGGACAAGGCTTATTTTAGATCTGAATTATGGATTCTTTACAAAGAATTCAAGGAATATGCTTCACAAGGGGTTTTTCCTATATCATTGGGAAGAAAGGGGGATGTGAAAATCTATAAAATCCTGCCAAATCTACTTTTTAAAATCTGCCATCCTTCAATATAGTAGTATATACATGTGTTAGAAGTCACTCAACTCTACACTAAAATGTATGTATTAGTGTATGTAAAATATACCTAAATTTAAAATATGTCTCTATTAGGAAGACAAAAATCCAGTTTCCCTAGATTCCAGTCCTGCTTGGCTAGTTTACTGTGGCATCTACTGATTAAAAGAGCTACTCATTGCCAGTAAGGAAACAGAAAGCTCAAGATTTTGTGCCACTTCGTGTTTACAAAGATTATCATATAGTACTTCCTATATTCGTGGCATGCATGTTTAGATCGGCCAAACAGGTTTCAAATTTTTGTTAAAAAAAAAAGGGAGAGGGGAGAAACCCTTGCAATGTCAAATAACATGAAAATTATACAACTTTAAGTCTCTAGGGAACAAAAAAAGGAAAAAAGGGGGGGTGGGAGTATAAATTGAACCTTTTTTAAATATATTTAACCAGCCAATTACGCTGTTAGCCCACAATGGCAAATTTCTCTCCGAGTGCTGCTTAGCTGTTCCTCCTTCATGGCACTAATTTTCTTCCAATTTACCACTGCTTCATAAAGTTTTGTCAATCATAAGCATTTTTTAGAAGACTGAAATGGCAAGTTAATGCTTTACTCTACAAGAGACAAACACGGGGGGGGGGGAGAGAGAAACAGCTGCGTCATTTAAACATCGATGGAGAAATGTCAATGTAATGAAGGAGCAAGCACGCAATTAAAGAGAAGGAAGTGCTCAGAATGAAATTCTAATGTGGGGAGTTCTCTAATTTGTAAATCTATTGAAGATTGTTTAAACATGTTTCTTTAGATCAATGGAAATCCTGGGAGCCATTTGCATTCCCTCTGAATGTCCCCAAACTGGTATCTGCAAGCTTAGCAAAGTTGAACACAAATGAGGTCAAGGCAAACCCAGAACACCCGTGTGTGTGTGTGTGTGTGTGTGTGTGTGTGTGTGTGTGATTCCAGCATAACCTTGAACTCAAGCAAAAATGTTGTGTAGATCTTAAAAGTAGTGAATTAAAACGATAAAAGAAGGAGTTCCCATCATCGTGCAGTGGAAACGAATCCCACTAGGAATCATGAGGTTGTGGATGCTATCCCTGGCCTCTCTCAGTGTAAGGATCTGGTGTTGTCCTGAGCACTAATATTTTAAGTCTCTGTATTGGGAAGCTTGGCATATCCAAAATAGATTTAGGGTGTTTCTGCCACAAAGCATTTGCCACAAAGGCTTTCCTTGCACTTAACTCTTTGTTCATTTGGAACACTGTAAGTTAATCAAGTCTGCTAATGACAGCATCAAATAAAAAACCTCCTCTGGTGCACGCTGCACACTTTGCTTTCATGATTTCTCTTGGCTTAACTCACACAGTATTGCCAAACCTTTATCATTCTCCCCATCATTTGGTGTGTGGGGGGGAATAGGGGAGGTGGTGTAATGCCCGCGGTCGCGAGACCCCCTCGCAACGAGCACACCAGAGTCAAAAGTCAAAGCCAACACGGCAAGGGTCCTTTATTGCAGGTTCGAACCTGGACCCCTGCGCACTCGTTACCGGTGACGCAAAGAGGTCCCGACTGCAGCAAGTACAGGGTTTTTATGGGCACACACAAACAAGTCTGGGGCTTAGGGGAGGCTTTCAAAGGAGAGGGATGCCGATTGGCTGATATTTGAATTGGGACACCGTCTGCTATATGATTGGCCTGGGATCGCGTGATCCATATTCAGCAAGCAAGCAGGTTTACAGAAGCAGATGTGGCGGTTAGTGACTGGCTATAATTGGCACGCGCGGGACTTTTGAAAGTTGCAGACCTGGGGGGGATGGAAAATTTCCTAAATGGTAGCCTGTTATGTCTTGGCCGGTTTTATTGACCCTTTGTTGCGAAACACTGTCACAACTGATATTTAGCAAGCAAGCGATGTTACAGAAGCGAGAAGGGAGCGTTAAGTTTCAATTGCCTTAGGTTTCGTCTCTCAGTGGATGTGGGTGATGTGGTCTTACTGTGACCGAGCAGGGCCCTGGGGGGCTCCTGGGCACACAAGCCTTTCTGTGTCCTCCATTTCTTGTTTTTAGGGAATAAGCTTCAGGCTCTAGGACCTTCCCTGATTTCCAAAGGGCAAGTTCAAACAGTTGCTAATCAGGGAAGGGAGGGGACACAGAAACCAGAGAGGAGCAGTCAAGAAACAATAGTGCCTCTTCAAGGAATATACATTACAATATCACTTCTGCTGAACTAAAACCCTGAACAAACTGAAGATGTCAACTACTTGATGAAGCATTTTTGCTCCAGAAAGGAAGACCACCAGAACCAGTCCTGGGGCCAGGAAACACCAGCTTTGAAAGACAATAAAAGCTTGCTTCTACCCTGATCCTTATCTTTGGCCCTATTTTCCACTCCCCTAACTATAAAACCACCTGCTAATCTCTCTCAAGGTAGGCACAGTCTTTAAGGCATTAGCCTGCTCTGGCCCCCTTTGCCTGCGTGGCAAAGCAAGAATGCTGTCTTTTTCTCCTTTTCCCAGAACTCTGTCTCCACATTTATATTTGGCACCTGTGTACAGAGGCCAAGTTTCAACAACATTATGAACAATTTTCTTCTTAATTTTGCTATATTCTGCTATGATCTCTTGCTGCACTTACAGAATAAGATTCAGATTCCACCCAGTACCACTGTCTTTAGCTGTCCTGGGTGAAAAACTCTGCTCTTGTTTTGCTCCTATCTTTGCACATCTCTTTGCAGAGACTTTTCTTTGTCAATCAGACAATAAATTTGCCCAAGTACTAGTTACAATAATATCCATTCACCTGCTCTCTGGAAGTGGGAGGTAGATCAAATGAGTGGGTTAGGAAGAGAGGCTTAGGAGACAGCTAGGGAAAAGTTCAGTTGGGCAAGACAGCTTTAAGCTCTGAAACCTGATGACTGAGGGGCTCCAGGAACCCTTTTATCATAAATGGAAGGCAAAGCGAGAATGTGGTACCCTTTGCTCCAGAAAGTTGGAACCTCCGGCTCTGTGCTCTGTGTTGACATAGCAACAGCAAAGCTTATCTCTGTGATGGGGGGTAGATGGAAATGCAGGACTATGGGTAATTTCTTTTTCTATATTTTAAGAAAAAACTTCAACAGTGAAAGATTATCAGATGAGTAAAAAAATTCCTACCCATTACAGACTAGTGAATGAAAAACCCTTTTCTGGCCCTTCTACTACACATTACATTATATTTGAACACATCCCTTTTTTTTTGGCAATGCCCACAGCATGTGGAATTTCCAAGTTCCTCACCATAGCAAGGGTCCAAACCACTGCAGTGTCAATGCAGAATCCTTAGTCTGATGTACCACAGAAGAACTTCACACACATCCAGTTTTACATAACCAAAAGCTTTTCCTTTTGAAAACATACCCTGCCAGTCCCTGTGCTAAGTGCTGGGATAAAGAGATAAAAAAGCATGACCACGGTCCTTTGGAGTTTACAGGTTAGTAAAGGAGATAGTCATTAGAAACTAATACAATGGGAAATTTGGGTTAGTTTTGGCCAGTTTAGGAAAAGGATTTTATTTTTATCTTCAAATTTAGATAGTCAAATGGTTGTTTCTGATTTTGGAGAATGAATGTTCATTCATAAACAGCATCACACCATGCGTGCTGCTCCTAAATTGTTTGTATCACTCGGCAGCACGCAGAGCACATTTTCCAGCGTCAAAATAGCTCATCTATTTTTTTAAATGGTTGCATGGTACTTGACTGCACGAATGAACTCTTTCCCCTACTTTTCAGTTTTTTTCTCTTTCAATCATAATATCCCTGTTCGTATCAGACTTTAAATATGGTTCTTTGTAATTTTGCTGTATGATTTAGAAGCACATTAGACAAAATGTTTGGGAGCATTTTATAAGCAATGAGCATGATGGAAACCGTTATTTTTCTGTTTCTTTTCTATTTTAAAAGTAGACTGGTATTTTTGATTTGCATAAATGGTGCTCCAATCCTGGTTCTACCAACCAAAAGGATTTTTGTTTGGTATTGTTTTGCTCTGTCTCTGAAACATGGGTTCCTCATTTTCAAAATAGGGAGACCTACATCTCAGGGCTCTCCCAAGGGCAATTCAGGTAAAAGTATTGGCTCTGTGCTTGGCTTATAAACAGTCAGTACATGTTAGGTGTTTGCATTGCTGTCACTACTCCAGTCTGGGCTCTTGTTTCCTCCATTATAATTGATGCCTATCTGGGCTCTCCTCTTGGTCCCATCAGTCTCTGCGCTGGAGATAGTCCTGAGATGCTCATAGGTACTTTGCATGCATGGAAACATTTAATCTCCTAACAACCCACAGAAGGGTACCATGATCACTGCCACTTTATAGGAAAGGAGGCTCAGAGAATTTAAGTGAATTGTCTAAGATCACCCTGTCTGTAGGTAGTTTTCAAGGACAGTGTACAAATTAGGAAGGGAAAGTTATAGTTGAGACTAAAGAGAGAAGTAAGAGCCATATAACATAAAGTTCCCTTTGCACTGCAATAAAAAACATGAGTTTAAGGAGCTCTGCTCTACTAAAACAGCAGATAATAGGATCCAAGTAGAAGAAATCATCGAAAAGGGACTAGTATGTAAGACAGGAGGAGTATGGAATTCTAAGACTCATGGCTGTGTCACCAAGCCTTGAACTGGCCTGACAACAGTAATAATATCATCTATTATTTATTAAACATATACAAGTCACAATTGGAATTGGAGATAGAGTCAAGGTCAAATACCAGGACTGATCAGGATTTCAAAGTTTATTGCTGTTAATTACCCCTACACACATAGGTTTACTTTGTAATTCTGAAACAGAAATATCTAACGTGGTCACTTTGCTTTGAAATTCCAGCAAGAGTAGAAACCAATCTCCTGGTCGTTCTCGTTATATCCACATTTGAAGTCATAGGTTTTTCTGAATAAAAAGAGGAAACAAATCTCTTCCAAATATATCCTTTGTTTCAGAACTCTTCAAGGAAGACAAATGCTAATATAATGCAGTCATATGTATCTGAGTAGCTTGATATATAGTAAGGGAAAAACTGTATATTATGACAGACAGCAGCATGTGGAGGTAAATTCCTTTGCCACGTGATAACTTCTGCTTTGCTAATGCATTAAAACCCAATAAGAAATCTCTAGGGACTGTGGTTTGATGGGTTGGGGAAGAGGAAAGCCCAGCATAAATAGCTATTTATGTATGAGATCATACACCAAAGAGTTGTTTTCACTAAGACTGAAATGGCTAACCAGGAGCCCATCTGACAGCAGGATGGAGTGGACCCACCCTAATGCATGTATGTGAATAGAACTAATACCTCAAGGGGATCCCCATAATAACAATGCTGATGTAGTTTCCGAGAAGGGTGATACTACCTTGTCCTGGAGAGAGCATGTGTTACAGAAACCCAGTTTTCCCACTTCGCCCACACTCATTGTTATCAAGAAATGCCTTTATCTTTGATTGTGTTGAAAATGACTGGTTAGAGTCGGAGTGGACATTTTATAAATTATTCTGGTTTCTTTTATGATGTGTCCAAGTTGGCAGAAAAGCACTCCGTTCATCTGAAATTGCTTCCTTAAAAGAAGATTCTAAAACAAAGCAAAAGGATCATCTTACGCTGGTGCAGAACCCAGTTATTCTTCACCTAGTCCTTACTATCTGTGCCTGACACTACAGATTATCATAGCTAAGACGCTCCAAACAGAGAAGTTAAAATTCGTTTATAAATGCATTGATTCACCATTTGAATATATCCTCTGTGTAGCAGCTATGCTGAGAACTGGGATAAAGAGATGATGAAGACCTTGTTTGTACTCTCAGGATGCGGAAAGACCCATAAATCAGCAGTTACAATGTGATGTGATTAGTTCTGTGGTCTCTATGTTTGTGCACATAATCTGATAAGAATGACAAAAAATTGTCTTAAAAGGAAAGGGATAAAAGGAAATAAAAACACTCATAGACCATGGAGTCACCGAGGCTTTGGCTAGAATGAACCAAACTTCAGTAGACCAAGACAAGTGGAGGTATTTAGGTCAGATAAAAAAGGCATATGTCACAAAACAGCTATCAATTTTGAGAACATTCTTTGCTCTCAAGTACAGTGCTTCCTGAAAATAGGAAAGTCTTCACAAAAATATCTGCTTTTCAAGTTGTCAAGATGCAAGGAAACTTGTATAAATCCCAAACCAGTACCTAGTGTACAGTGTTTAACCAATATGACTCTCTTCACCTTCTTACACAGGAGCTCTCAACCTGTGAGGGTATCTGGCTGCATGGTGAAACTAAGCCCCTAAGAGTGGATCTTTATCCAGAGAGCTAATCTCTTTAGCGTCTTATAACCCTTCTGACATTCTAAATATGTAATCATCAAATTCTACCAATAAGAAATCCCTTTCAACCTTGTAGTTCAGACCTAATTATGTCACCAGCTCACCGTGTCTACCACTTAGAATTTATAAACTTCAAAACCTGCTCTTCCTGGAGCTCCCATTTTGGCTTGGGGAGTTAAAAACCTGACATAGTGTCCACAAGGATGCAAGTTTGATCCTGGCCTCGCTCGGTGGGTTAAAGGATCTAGTGTTGCCGCAAGCTGTTGAGTAGGTCACAGATGTGGCTCAGATCCCACATTGCTGTGTCTGTGGTATAGGCCTGCAGCTGCAGCTCCAATTTGACCCCTAGCCTGGGAACTTCCATATGTTACAGCTGTGGCAAAAAGAAAGAAAGGAAGAAAGGAAGAAAGGAAGAAAGAAAGAGAAAAGAAAGAAAAGAAAATAAAAAGAAAAACTGCTCTTCGTAAATATGACTCCTTTCTACTTCTTCTCTGTACGTCAGTTCGGTACATTAAGTTCCTATGAACAGCTCATCCCTCTATCAAATTTATAAAACCGATGGACCTTTTAGTTGAAAAAATATCATCTGTGGTTTTTCTTTTTTATGATATTTATTACTTAATAAACCAGTGTTTAAACACCCTGTCTCAAGCATCTATTGAAACCATTGTAGCTTCAATTGATATCTATCATTATTGACCTGCTGGAAGCAATAGCCACTACTAATTCCGTTCTATTAATGCAATATTCATTAACTCAGATTCAGAGCCATAGAAGTCAAACCATAATGAAAACTTATTAACAGACTTCAAAGCCTGGGCTCAAGTGTTGTGTGGCTCTAAATCCCAAATGCTTCCCCGGTAATTTGCCTTTTCTCTGGTTGGTTCCTCCCATAGCATCATGGCCTGTGAACAGTACTCAGGGCATCTGCACTCATATCACATATGCAAGGCAATTATACAGTGTAGCAGAGAGAAGGAGAAACAGACAGTCTGACAGAAGCAGACAGTGAGACAAAGAGGTGGGGGGATGGGGCACCCAGGAATCTGAAGGTTGCCCTCACGCTCTCCCAGTATACTGGGAATGCTGACATTTCAATAAAAAGTTCTTCTCATACTTAAGAATTCTCCAGTCATAAAAAGTAGGCAGTTTACCTCTCTACTTAGAATGACGCATCTACTTAAGTTTGCAGACTATTTTTCTAAACTGCCTTAGAAACATGAAAAATTCAGGATCTAGCACCATAAACCTACTTTTGAGCTTCATTGGAGGAATGGAAGCAAAAACAGTGTTCCACCTAGTAGAAGAATCCCGTCCCCTCATGGGACCCCTGGTCAAGAATCTATGAAGAAAAGATCTGCATCGTTGTAAGAGATCTGAGCCTAAAATATAGAATATTGAGTTTAAAATACAACAGAGAGAAAGCTGGGAAGCGCCAAAAGGGCTGAAGAAACTCCTAGCATTTTCAACATTGACAGGCCCTTAAAAAATCACATCGCTCCACACTACAACCATAAATCCTCCACTGTTATTAAGTCAAGTATCTAACATTTTCTTAAGATCTCCAGATACATGGAATCTCATTACCTGCTAAGACAGTGCTTCTGATTTGTTTCTAACCTTGTTAGAAGTTCTTGCTCCTATTCAGATGACTTCTGCTTCTCCAGTTCCAGCCTCACCCAGAGTGAGTGTGGCCCCCGTGACACTTTCAATGAGACAGGTGGGCCTTGTCCTCCCTCCTTAACCCTTAGAGTATTCTCTGAAGTGTGGTGGCTGGTTTTCAAGTATTTCTGGGAGAAGAAATTCATTGCATAGTTAGGGTATGAGAAGTGTCAGGTAACAAACTAAAATGGATAGTACTGCAATACTTCCTAAAGGAAGAGAAAGAGATCCCAGATCCTGTGCAACTGTTTGGTTAGAGACACAGCTCAGGCTCCTAATGTTATTTGCTGACCTGGGGCTGATGTTACATGGGCGTGACTTTCTGTACAGGAAGGTAGTAATGAGAGGAAATGGGTGTTATGCAGAGGAATCACCGCTGATATGGGTAATATTCCTCCAGCAAGCACATGCACTCAAACTCCATTCTTCCTGTGCCGTTCTGGTCTTCCTCACATAAATGTTTAATTCTCCGTTTTGCCATCAATCAGCTTGCTGCTCTGGGAAGGGTCTGTGGATAAAAGCCGCTGGGTGAGGTCTGCCCATATGCACTCAGGGCACCGAGAGCTTCTAAAGAGCTGATGTCAGGATGGGGCCCTTGATTAATGATTCCCTGGGACATTCTGACACCCCTGCAGGGACGGGGGAGATAAGAGTCTAGACAAGCCTGCCAGAAAGCCCGGTTTCAGAGGAGCGAGGTCAAGGTCAAAAACATCAGCAAGTCCACTGCAGAATATAAGGCCAGAATCTCCTTTAGGGCAGCATGCTGGCCAGTAGAGGCCAGAAAGAGAGTGAAAGATCATCCTGTGGCACTCTGAGGCCAACAAGAGACAAGGCAGATGGAGTTAAAGGGGAGAGCAGAGACAAGAGGAAAGCTCTGCAGATAAGTGAGGCAGAAGGCGCTTGGGGATTTGCTCCGGAATGCATGATTTCATTTAGCGGAGGAAGGACTGTTTTGTGTCATCAGCCTTTGGGGTGGCTCCCTTGAAAGGGGGTGTGGGTCATCTGCTCAATGCAAGAACACCTGAAATTATAGGACTTTTTGTTAAACAGAAGCTCTTAAGTTTTCAAGAGCTAGAAACCACATTCTCCCTGGAATGTGTATCCTCACCAAGGAAGGCCCCTCTGGTCTCACACTTAAACAGAACATCTCAGGCCTGGAACAGTGCTGTCACAGACAAACTCAGGGCATAATCCACTCCCAGAAGAGAGGCAACAAACATATTGTCTCCTTTATTTCATTTCCGTAACATTTCCCTCCTTTTGCCCCCCTTCCGCCCAAAACCAGAGCCTTTCTCTCCATGCTGCCTTGGCCTAGGGCTTTGTCCCTCTCGGCTTGGATTATCACAGTGGGCCTCTGGTTGGCCTCTATGATGTCTGTCCTTGTCTCCTCAAACTAGTTTCTAAAAATCAGTGAACCTCAGAGGTTAATACTTTGTGTGTGTGTGTGTGTGTGTGTGTGTGTGTGTGTGTGTTGAGAGTTGGGGTGAAGGGAGCAGAAGTTTAGCTTCCAGTGAGCATTCTTTAAAAGTGAACCAGTTTAGGAGTCCCCTGGTGGCCTAGCGGTTAAGGATCCAACATTATCCCTGCTATGGCTTTGGTCACTGCTATGGTGCAGTTTCAGTCCCTGGTCTGAGAATTTCTGCATGCCATGGCCACTGCCAAAAAAAAAAAAAAAGTTAACCAACTTAAATATGTGTGTGTGTGTGTGTGCACGTGAACACAGATGTGTATCAAAATGTGTGTTCAGATTTATCGATATGTGTATTGATATAGATATACAGAGACAGTATCTATCTAGCTAACCAGCTGTCTGTAGCTTTAGTGCACCCTGTGACTTTAGACTTTTTTGCCATAATACTTAGATATCTAGAAAAAGAAAGGTCATGGTTATAGGATTTCTTAAAGTCCCTCCTAGCTATAAATTTCTCCAGTGTTTTGTCTGAGATTACGTATTTGTCAGAGGAAGAAAATGTTGACCCTTAACTTTACTGTCAGAGGACTGGAACTAGAAACCACGTCTATTCATTCATTCATCATTCAATAATTATTTATGTACAGATTAAGCATTACATGAGAAGCTGGGGTTATGTTGATCGAAACAATTTAGTGTCTGCCCCAAGTGCTCAAAATTTATTGGAAGAGGTAGACAAATAGGGATAGATTTCACTACAATGGAATAATTTGTGTAGCAGAGGGGTACTCAGAATACTTACTATCCACCCCCACCCCTCAGCAGAACATACTCTCTTGGATATGCCAAAAGAAGCTATGGAAAAGCAGAAATTGATATTAGGAGGTAGTTTTGCTCAAAGAAAACAGACACTTTAAAAATTTATAGCAAATAGTTTAAACCAACAACTAAATGCCTGCTGATCTTGCTTTTGAATAATTCTTTGATTTTTGGAATGGTTGCCATCCCAGATGAGCCTCCCCCAGTTCCAGACAATTTTGTGAAGATAGCACATAGCTGCATTTGGAGTGTTCCAAGCTTCCTTGTTAGAGACGAAGGGACAGTAAGAAAACTTCTTAAGAACACATAAAGGGTGATGTGAAAGTTTAGGGGAACAAGTGTATAATTTTTTATTGTACGTCAAGTGCCACTACATGGGAAGGTGGTGAGAGTGCTTCTGATAAATCCTCTGGGAGAAGCAGCACAGACCACAGCCAAGGCATCCTGTGATCCTGCTGTTTCTGGCTTGAAAAGAAACCCTTGCTCCCATCCCCATGAGGTGAATGTGTGGGTGGGGAGGCAGGTGCTATCTCACACATAACCAGAAGATGCCAGAGAATTCCTCATGGGACTCTTAATCTGCTAGGATCTGGAGAGACAAGGCAATCAACAGCCAAATGGACTCAGAATCTTGATAAGAAGAAATAGCTGCAACTCAAGGCTTAGTTTCATGATCTATAAATGGTGACTATAATACACACCTCTTGCCAATCAGGAACAAAGGTGAAATGATGACATATATAAAGCCTGTCATCACCTCCTGAAAAGAATTGAAGGTTGATAACTAGTTGCCCAGCTTTTTCTCTGTGAGGATGCTCTCTTAGCCTGTCTGTCTTGAATGGTCTTGATGACTTTCTCTTCCATTCACCCTTGATAAGTCCTGGAGGCCCAGACTCATTCCTTCTGACTCTATTTGTGTGACTGAAGCAGAAAACAACCCAGTTCTTCCCATCCTAGCATCTCTTCCCTTAGAAGTTGGAACCAGCTAAGAAAGGAGTCTTGATCCCTGGGGAGTTCTGGGAGAAGCTGAGCCAACACCCACTCAGCTACCAGATAAAATGTACAGCAGACAAGCTTTCTCTTCCACGGGACTGCAGCTTATCAGCAAAAGGGATTCCAAGGCAGGACATGCAAAGCCATGAATCAGACACTTTGCTGCCTCCGGCTTGCTTGCTGCTGCCTTGCAGTAGACTTAGATACTTGTCACTCCTTCTAAAGGTACAATAGAGCCTATGCTGTTGTCATTATGAATATAGAGTGTGAAATCCTTTTGGCAACACAGCAATGAAAATGAGAATTACAGTTTTGAAGAGCAACATGGTGTGGTTGGGAGAAGCACAGACATTCTGAACATAAAAGGAAAAAAACAAAGCAAAACAAACAAAAAAATATTGGCCAATAAACCTGTAAATTAGTCTCAGTTTCCTTGCATCAAGTACATGAAAATTTGACAAGATATGATTTGACTATCTTTGGCAAATATAAATTAATAAATGAACGTATAAGTTATAGCACTCAGTGCTGATAGGAGTTTTAGAAACTGGCACCTTCATCCACCATCTAGGAGGAAAACTTAACCCCATCTTACTTGTTAATGACATGTTTGAAAAATTTAAAATGTGCTCTGTGCCTATGACCCCTAGGAATTTATACTAAAGAAATCAGTGAATAAATATCCCAAAGAGGAAAAAAATTCTTTTTCTTTAGTCTATTTCACTTCCAGAGTGTTTCTGTCACTTTTAGTCACAAAATTTGTGGGGAGTGTCCCATGCCAAATAATTCTCAGACAGCTGCTGGGTGTCCTACAGTTTTACTCAGTTTGGACACTGTCTACCTGGAGAGAGCATCAGATCCCACAGGTCAAAGGCTCAGTCCCACAAGGCCACCCCCAATGCAGATGCCAATCACAAGTCCAGGTTGTCACCTGTGCTTCTGACCCACTGGCTACAAAACAGAGCTTTTCATGACCCCCTTCTTGGGTTTGATAATTTGCAAGGATAGCTCACAGAAGTCAGGAAAACAGTTTACTTACTAAATTATGGCTTTATTATAAACAGGTACAATTTAGGAACAACCAGGTGAAAGAGATGCCCAGGGCAAGGTATGTGGGAAGGGGCACAGAGTCCCAACATTCTCTCCCAGCAGCCCCACATGTCCACCAACCTTAAAGCTCTCTGAATCAATACTTGAGGGGCTTCTGAGGTTTCATAATGTAGGTATGATTTGAGTGTCATTGGCCATTGGTGAATGAATCAACCTCCAGCCTCTCTCCCTTCCCCAGAGATCCAAACTGGACTAAAACTTCTGACCTAATCACATGGTTGGTGCTTCTGGCAGCCAGCCCCCCCATCCTGTGGTTATCTAGGGACTTTCCAAAAATCACCCCATTACCATAAACTCAGCTGTCATTGAAAGAGGGTTGCTATGAATAATAGAAAACCCCCATTTCCCCTTCATGGATCTGAAGTTACTTCAGGAATCCAGGACTAAAACTAAATAATGTATCACAAAATGCCCCATCACTCTAATCACTTACTTACCTGCTACTAAATGATAGAGATTATGCTAAGTAATTTACAAATGCTTCATCTCATTTGAGCCTCATAACTTCTCTGAAGACAGATATGATTAAATATTACTATTATAATTTATACAGAAGCCTATATAAGCCAGGCAACGTCATTATCTCTCTTTACAGAAGGCTTTTTTTTTTTAATTTAAAAAATCCTGCAACCAAACAATTAAAAACAATTCAAAGAATATCTTGGGTTTTTTAACTAATATGGGAAAATCCAAAAATACAGGATTTGATAGGAAGACATACCATTTAATGTTATATATAGTACAGTCTTAACTGTAAAAAAATTCATACAAACTCATGCATAGAAAGAGGGTAGGGGGGAAATCCAGCAAAAAATTTATAGTTGTTTCTTTGAATTCTGAATTCAGGTAATTTCAAGTTTATGTTCGCATTGATTTAAAATTTCAATATGAGGAGTTCCCATGGTGCCTTAGGGGAAATGAATCTGACTAGCATCCATGAGGATGCAGGTTCGATCCCTGGCCTCACTCAGTGGGTTAAGGATCCCATGTTGCCATGAGCTGTGGTGTAGGTAACAGATGCGCCTGGATCTGGCATTACGGTGACTGAGGTGTAGGCCAGCAGCTAAAGCTCCAGTTCGACCCCTAGCCTGGGAGCCTTCATATGTGCGGCCCTAAAAAGACAAAAAAAAAAATTTCAAAATAAGCCTTAATTAATCTTATAATAAGAACATTCTCGGAGTTCCCTTCGTGGCTCAGTGGTTAACGAATCCGACTAGGAACAATGAGGTTGCGGGTTCAATCCCTGGCCTTGCTCAGTGGGTTAAGGATCCGGCGTTGCCGTGAGCTGTGGTGTAGGTCGCAGATGCGGCTCGGATCCTGTGTTGCTGTGGCTGCGGCGTGGGCCAGTGGCTACAGCTCCAATTAGACCCCTAGCCTGGGAACCTCCACATGCCGCGAGTGTGGCCCTAAAATGACAAAAGGAAAAAAAAAAAAACATTCTATAGCCATGAGTCTTATAATCATATAAAATATTAAATTTTAAAAGAGTATAAACATACAAATGTGTAAATAAATACATGAAGTAAATATTTTCTCTTACTCAATTTTACTACTGAAGTAGTCTAGTTTTGTCTGTTTTCATTTGGGATAGAAACAATGAAAAAGAAAAGAAAAAAACTGGAAACTGCATTCCTGAAACATCATAAAGAGGGCTGATTTTTAGATGCTTTTTTGACATAAGGATCATAATCTTGTCTACATATAATAATCACTTGAGAGCTTTACAGGTTACAGGAATTTGGGCTTCACCCTCAAGAAATTCTGATTTAATTGGTGGGATGTGGGACCCAGGAATCAGTATTTTTAAAATACTTTTCTTCTTGCTACTGATGCATAGCCATGATTGAAAAACATTAAGTCATATCCTTTAAATTCCAAAGGCCCTCTCTAAAAACTGCAGCAAGCATTTCAGAGTGTAGGTTTTGGAAATGCTTTCCTTTATACCCTACCCCCCATTCACATATTCTCATTGGCTTGACCCAAGCCTACTTCTAAACTAGACATTATTGTAAATTTTCTTCTTATACTTTATCTTCCTTTTCATGTGTCAGACAGTATTTTACAAAGGATATCTTGAGATTTTTAGAATTTTTTGTAATCCTTCACAGCATACTCTATTTCACTATTTTATTTATTTTATTTTATTTATTTTATTTTATTTTTGTCTTTTTAGGGCTGCACCCACAGCATATGGAGGTTCCCATACTAGGGGTTGAATCGGAGCTACAACTGCCAGCCTATGCCACAGCCACAGCAATGCGGGATCCAAGCCACATCTGTAACCTACACCGAAACCACAGCTCAGGGCAACTCCGGATCCTTAACCCATTGAGCAAGGCCAGGGATTTATACTAAAGAAATCACTGAATAAATATCCTGAAGAGGAAAAAACTCTATTTCTTCTTTACTCTTACATTCCACTCATGGATGCTAGTCAGATTCGTTTCCACTGAGCCATGACGAGGACTCCCATTTCACTTTTTTAATTGAGATATAATTTTCATATAGCCTGTATAAATTTAAGATGTACAGTATGTTGATTTGCTACACTTAGATATTATAGTATGATTAGCACTGCAACCTTAGCTAGTTAGCTCACTCACACCTTCATCAGGCCACGTAATTATCATTTCGTTTTGTGGTAAGAACGTTTAAGATCTAGTCTCATAGCAACTTTGAAGGATGTACTACAGTGTTGTTGACCATGACCACAACGGTCTACATTAGAGAACTTACTCATCTTCTAATGGCATGTTCCTACCCTTTGATCAGCATCTCCCCATTTCTCCCACCCACCCCACCTCCTGCGCCTTGTAACCACCATTCTACTCTTTGTTCCTGCAAGTTTGGCTTTTTTAGAAGATTCCACATGTAAGTGATATCATACAGCACTTGTCTTGCTCTGTCTGACTTATCTGGCATAATATTCTCAAGGTCTATTCATGTTGTCATAAATGGCAGGATTTCCTTCTTTCTCATGATTAGATAATATACCATTCTGTATGTGTTTATAAATATCACATCTTTCTTGTCCATTCATTCATTTAGGTAGTTTCCATCCCTTGACTATTATGAATGATGATAAACATGGGGGTGCAAATATCTTTTTGACATCCTGTTTTCTTTACCTTTAGATATATACCTAGAAGTGAGATTACTGGATTATGCAGTAATTGTACTTTTAATTTCCAGAGAATATCCATACTATTTTTCACAGTATCTGAACCGATTTACATTCCCACAAACATTGCACAAGGGTTCTCTTTCTCCACATCTTTGTCAACACTACCTCCTATCTCATGTCTTCTTGATGAAAGCCATTCTTACAAGTGTGAACTTTTAGCTCATCAGGCTTTTGTTTTACATCTCTGATGATTAGTGATGTTAAACATCTGTTCATATTTCTGTTGTCCATTTGTGTCTTCTTTGGAAAAATATATATTCAGTTTCTCTGCCTTTTTTTTTTTTTTTTTTTTTTTTTTTTTTTTTTTTTTTTTTTTTTTTTTTTTTTTTTGCTTTTTAGGGCTACACCTGCGGCACATGGAGGTTACCAGGCTAGGGGTCCAGTCAGAATTACAGCCACTGGCCTATGCCACAGCCACAGCAATGTGTGATCCAAGCCGCGTCTGCAACTTACACCACAGTTCACAGCAACACTGGATCCTTAACGCACAGAGCGAGGCCAGGGATCGAACCCACATCCTCATGGATCCTGTTGAAATCGTTAACTGTTGAGCGACAATGGCTCATTGCCCATTTTTTTACTTGGGTTGTTTACTTTTGCCCATTTTTTTACTTGGGTTGTTTACTTTTTGTTATGAGTTGTATGAGTTTCTACGTATTTTGGATATTAACACTTTATCAGATAGATGGTTTGCCAATTAATACCCTACTTAGTATTAATTCTTTGGTTAGTGCTTTCAAAGGGGTTGAATGTTTTCATGACTCTCATGTCTTGTATATTGATGTCCCAAAGGATTCTCTCAATTTTCATTGCCCCTCATAGCATAATAATTTACTAGTTCACCACAAATGTAAAAGGCCAAACTACTCGATTTTTCTGGATTGTATAGCAGATGATAATGTTCCATCTGTTTTCTCATTTCTGATTACAATTTGTTCTTCCTTACTTGAGAATTTTTCTGTCCTAATAGATCTATTATAATCTGGGATATTTTATCATCAATATGTGTAAATCCTATAGGTATTCTGATAGGATAATATAGATATAGATACATCGCTTTCCCTGATATTTCAAGCCTTTTTTTTTCTGAACCTGATTTTTAATTTTTTTTTTAATTTTACTGTAGAGAACATTTTCATTTTATGGGAGATAAAGCTATTGGATTTTCCCTTTAAAACTTTATATCACTTCAAAATTTGTAACTATTTTCTCCTTGAAAGATCTCATAGCTTGTTGATTTTGCTTTCGTTTTTCTCTACTTAGATCATAATATATATGAGTCTTTTATCCATCGGGAATTCTTACTAATATAAAGACACAAAGGGTTTATTGAAACTTTCATTCCCACAAAAATTAGCTCATTTTACAAACATCATTTATAAAATGGTCCCTTCCCTCCAATTACACTATGCTGTGTTGAAGTCCTGTGGGTACCTATACATATAGGTTTTCTCTTCTGTCTCACTGATTCATTTGTGTGATTTTGTGCAAGCATCAGGCTATGTTAGTTTTTACTGCTGTATACTCTAGTTTTATACTCAAAAAAGCTAGCATCTGCTAATTATTTAAGCCATTACTTGATGCGTATGTGTCCAAATATATTTTACAATAATATTACTTTGTGTCGGTATTCCTTTTTGGTGTTTTATTTAGAATTAGATGAAATATAGGCATTAATTCATGGACCAAAGATATGTTTAGCAAATGGCTTTTTTGAACACAGTTAAGTTTCATAATGCTCACAGCTGTCCCTTAGGAATCAGAGAAAAAGGTGAATAACTTGTGTCTCTACTAGGGACTTAATTTTGCTATTCCTCCCTTAGGACTGGGTTTCTTACCTCCCAGAGGTCTAGGTAGGAATGTTTTGGAGAGAAATCATGAGATTTTCATTTCTATTTTCTGACAGCAACATTAAACAAATCAGTGACTGGCACTGGATTTAGATTTCACCTGCAAACAAAGCAGATGTGCCATATTGAGCTTGGGTACTTCTTTCCTTGTAACAAGGAAAGAATCAAGGTGATTATGCAGGGCAGTCACGTTGGAGTGCCAGCCTTTTTCCTTGCTCAATTCAAATATTATTGCCTTTAAATGTCAGCATATCACCATTGTAAGCAGGTGTACTTATTAAAACTTCTCCTTCCTGAGATATTTCAGGTGGATACCTTAGAGCACGATATATATTTAAAATGTTAATCACAGGAGCAGCCAAGCTTGGGTTCAAGCCAAATTGTCTAGAAGAAGAAAACCAACTTTAATTAAGGTCCCGTAAGAGTCGTGCAGTATGAGGCATGTTCAGTTCTCATGAGCTCTCTATGAGAGATATTTCTTTTTTTCTTTCTTTCTTGGCTTTTTAGGACCACACTTGCAGCATATCAAAGCCTCTGGGCTAGGGCTTGAATTGGAGCTGCAGCCTCAGGCCTATACCACAGCCACAGCAAAGCCAGATCTGACCTGTGCTGCAGCTTGAAGCAACCCTGAATCCTTAACCCACTGAGCAAGGCCATGGATCAAACTTGCATCCTCATGGATACTAGGCGGGTTCTTAACCTGATGAGCCACAATGGGAACTCCAAAAGACATGTTTCTAAATTCCCATTTTACAGCTGGTGAAATTTCGGACTCTGGGGATTGAAATGAGCCTTAAAGGGCACCCAAGCCATTTTACTATCCATAACTTGTTCATGGATATCTATAATATCTTGCTGACATTGTGAAGAAGTCTTGCTGAATACACATTTTTGGACATTACTGAGGACATGAACTCATGCCTCTTCCTCCAAAGGGTCAGTCCATTCTGGTCTTACTGTTTAAAGACAAACAAAATAGCACACTTGATATCAAACTATATACAGTTTCCTACATTTCTGACCTTAGGCTCTATTTCAGTCTTCCAAAATCAGGGAGAAAAGTTCTTTCTCTCTGTTCAGACTTAGAACTCAAGGTATCACAGGGACCAATCATTCCTACTTGGCACTTCATGAGACACTGACATCTGTGCTGGTCTCCTCACTGTTAGGAACCCAAAGTGCCCTATCTCTTTTTCAGAGTATGTGTCCTTCATCCTAGGGATATCGAGCAAACCTGGCTTTTCCTCAAATGTCAGAGCTTTCACTGAAAAAAATCCCTGGAACTCACTTTGAGCCCAGGGAAAGCTGAGTCCTCAACATCCATTTCTAAGAACTGTGCGTTCCAGGAACATGTCACCTTTCCTTTTCCTAGAAAGTGGAGGGAAGCCAGGATTTTACATTTTTGTTTTTGATCTCCTTTACAACCTCTCAGGTGATAGCTTTTCGGTGTCTTGCTTGATCCATCTTTGAGTCCCTTGGAAAATGGATGGAGGACTTGTCCCTTGGCCAGTCTTCCTGAAATCTCATTTCTCTTGGCTCTGCTTCGAAGAGGAGCTGGAGACCGGGACATTCCAGGTTATGTTCTCTAATAAGAGTCTGGAGTAACAGCATCAGGGTAGGGGATTTGATGTCAGGAATGATCAACATCCAATCAGTATGAAATTATTTTCTGACTCCAGCTGACCACACACTTTTCTTTGCAGCTGCAACTTCATTAAATGGGGGAGTGAGTTTCCAACAAGAAAAGGTCAACATTTCCATTCGAGCATTCAAACATCTCCAAGATAAGTTTGAGGCTTTAGTGTTCTATTGATTCAGCCATCCCCATGCTGAGCACAGAACTTTGCCTAGAATAGATGGTCTATGTCAATCAAAGCTCACCAGTGGGGCTATTTATTTTCCCTTTGATTCGCAGAGCTATCAAATATTGAAGTTGAATGGGACCACAGTAATTCTACTTTAGTGTAAATGTGCAAATGGGACTTTACTTTCACAATGGATACATTACTGAAACTAAAATTCATGAAGAGCACTTTGAAGTGAAAAGGTTTTCTCCTTCAAGCATTTGATCTGTGCTTACCAGACATCCACTAAACATAAAAACTCTAAAGTAGTGATCGCCAGAAGAGACACTGGCTGTGTCTAAAAGAAACCATTGTAAGTAAGTGATATAGAAATATAAAGCAATGTTGATCAGAAAGAGGGGTCTCTGATTTGAAGTATAACAGATATCGATGGCATTGGTGCATGCAGATATGAAGGATGCTCTCCTGATGGAGGGAATAGGAGTAGTTTACCTAAATGGTATTAAAAAGACAACAACTTCTCTAGTGTAATCCCTTTTGTTTACTTTTATGGCATTTAGTTGGATCCTGTATTGTTTTTATTTAACAAGGCTATTTTTATACTACTCTTGTAAGTTTCTTCTCTCAGTATCAGCTATAAGATAGACGTTTTTTATCAATCCATTTATGAACACTGTGTTTTGTGAGCTTTGTTTTTCCTTCAGGTTTTCTGCTTCTCATCTCCCTAAGGTGGGTTTAGCACTCTGAGTGGATCACATCCACTCCCCCTCACTCACTCAACACTTAAACAATGTTGGTTTTTCTGGTGCCTTGGAAAGTCTTTTTTCTCCAGATTTGCCTTTGCCTGTCCGTTCCCAGCTAAGTTGCTTTAATTTAAACATGTTTAATTATCGGTGAATGTATCAAGTAACCTAAAGAAAATAATTCAGTCACTTACAATCATATCCCCCACCCAAAGGCTATTGATAAACCCTCTAATAAAATACCTTCCCTTTACCTTGCACATGTGTTCAGATCTCCCACACCTCCATATCTCCAGGATCTTGGATAATTGATTCCACAGGTTTTATATTTTAGGGGTTTTTTTTTGGGTGGGGGGAGAAGGATCATTGCTCCCTCTTTAAGCTTTTTTATTCTTATTTTCATTGAACTTTTCTTTATAGATAGATGGCTAGAGCCTGACCCAGAATTTGCTACTTACGTTAAATGTAAATTATATATGTCTCTTAAAAAATGTGTGACTATCCATTTGACTATATAAGGTAACTGGGAAATTACTAAGTCTACATATGTGAAAGTCCTGTGTGGAGTTCCCATTGTGGCTCAGCAGGTTAACCCAGCTGGTATTCATGAGGGTACAGGTTTGATCCCTGGCCTCACTCAGTGGGTTAAGGATCCAGCATTCCTGCAAGCTGTGGCATAGGTCACAAAAACGACTCGGATCCTGCATTGCTGTGGCTGTGGCATAGGACAGTAGTTAGGGCTCCAGTTTGACCCCTAGCCTGGAAACTTTCATATGCCCCAGTTAAGGCTGTGGAAGGAAGGAAAGAGGAAGGGGAGAAGGAAGGAGGGAAGGAAGGGAGGAGGGAGGAGGAAGAGAGAGAGGAAGTTCTATAGCTGGAGGAGAAAAACCAGAGCAAAGTAACTCATCTTGCCCTTGTGTTGCTGTGTGACATGAGCTAGCGTGGCCACAGCTCCTTCTACCCTTTGTGTTTGGAAATTGGCCATGCCAAATGTAATGGTGAGTAATCTGGACTGGTCCCTAAGGTGATGCTTCGGGTTTGCTTGGGAGCCTCAGGTCCTCTGGCCTTCTTTGCACTTCTTTGTTTAGCTAACTTCAGCTCACTCTCCAGCAGTGACCCTGAACAAGTCCCCATCTGCCTAGGCAAAGCTGTGTATTGATGGTACCTCTGTACATGCCCCACTCTGTGCTCTGCTTTCATTTCCTTTGGTCCTAAGATAAAGCACCTTCTCTGAGATCCACATAGGACTTCGGAGACATGGCCAGCAAGGTACTTTAAAGTTGTTCTGAAGATGTGATTATGGTAGAAGAAATACAGCCAATTCTTCCCTTCTTTGGAACACAGGTGACACTGAAGGCCTCTACAGAAATCGGGCAGTTTTCTCACCCTGGTTCTTTTCTACTAAAGATGACTTCTTCACAGGTGATTGATAGCTCAAGTCCCCATTCTCTTTAAGAAACGCTGTGCCTACCCCTTCCCAGCAACCCCTACAGGAGACCCTCATGAGACCCTTTCATAGTACACAGATACCAGCTCATTTCTCAAGGTATGAGTTAGTCATTCTCATATGTCGCATACGTGGGATGACCTCAGCCTGTACCAGCTGTCTTTAGTATCTCCTCTGCAGTGGCTTCAGTTCTGATGCCAGTACTTTCCTCATCATGACTAGAGAGTGAACCAATCTTGCACAATAAAATGATTGACCAACCACATCCTCTTCATCCTATCTTCCTATAATTAACTGTGACTTGTCTTTCTTACTGCTTCCATTCTTTTCATGTCCCCATGGGCACTGGACATACAAATTAAATTCAGCAAACGTTCCCCAAGTACCTGTGAAGAACCTAAACTTGAGTCAACTTTGTGGTTAGAACTAACTTAAGGAAGAGTGGTCAAAGGAAAGGTTCTGAAGGAATATCCATGAGGAGAAGAGTAAGCAGTTTGGCTGGAGTATGTGGGAAGATGTCCTGTAGGCAATATCATAGAAGTTGGCTCTTAAAAAAAAGGTGATTATCTGAGAGCAAGCACCCACTTATTATTCAGGTATATACCAGGAATGTTCTCTATTTGTACATCATTGATATGATATTTCCTTTCATCTCTTGGGTGATGCCCAGCAGCTCATTCCATTAATCCTTACCTAGAGACTCTGGCATACTCTCTCTGTGTCTTAATATTTATCTTTCTAAGAACTCCCATAAGCTTCATGGAAACATAAATTGATGTGGATGTCTTGCAAAGCAATTTGGCATTAATGGATCAAGAGTCTTAAAAATGTTCATATACAGTTATTATGAGCCAGCAATTCCACTTCCAGAAATCCATCCAAATGAATAACCTAAGACATAGGGGAAAATAAACATATCTAAATATATTTGCAGAAATATGTTTATCACGCCATAGTTTTCTATTATGTTGATATAATAAAGACCTAAATAGATAATGAAAGAAATTATTAAATGATAGTGCATCCATGTGATGGACTGTTATGCAGTCATTAAAATGGTGCTTATGGAAAATTGGTAACATAAAAAAATACATATGATACTTTGTTAGGAGAAAGTTGCAAGGCAAAAAATGTGCATAGAATTATGATCATGAACCTGTAAAACTTGCATCTGAAATAGACTAGAAGCAAAAGAAGTAGAATGGGGAAAAGGAAAAGGACTAAAATACCGACAGTCAGATTCTGTGTGGCTTAGTCTCAATTTTCTTTCTACTTTACTCCATATTCTAAGTACTTTTGAATGGATAGGCATTTTTTAAATGTATAATATTTGCAGATTTTGTAAAGGTATCTTTTCATCAAAAATTTTTCTCTTGTCCTTGACAGGCGGTATTGTGTACAGGCACATAACCCAGATGTCTCCATTTGCTTCTCTTCATTATCAGACTTGGGTTCTCATAAATTTCATGTTTGCAACTTCTCAGCCCACACACACAACATCAGATACTTAGACCAACTTTCTCCCTCCCTGGTCAGGGTCATTTCCACCCAGCCCACCCACAGAGTTCAGAGAGTCTGGCTACTTCAATATATAATAAACATACATATTTCTGTAACTTGTCTAGTGCTCCTGACCCCTGCTGGTGCTAAAGAGAAAAGTTCAACCTGTTTGATAGAAACTTTGGTCTTGATTCAGCTATTACTCTTACTTGCCTTTCTCCTTTGACCTGAATTTTATTTCCTAAAAGTGTCAATGTCAGTTCTTTTTTGGGAGGTCTCTGAGCCTGGCACTGCAATTCTTCTGCTATCTCAGCAACATTTTTCTGCAAGACTTCCGTAAAGTCTTGGAATCCATGTTTAGCAATGCCAGTGTATTCTTCCCACACTGGATGGATTCTTTCTCACATTTTGTGTTGACATATTTATTGTTGCCCCAGGTCTTCCACTGCTTACAGCTCTAATGTACCCCTGATCATCTAGCATGAGATTTAGTCCAGGTAAGGCAGTGAGCAGTTTTGTCTACTGCTAAAACATAATCTGATCCTGGTTGCTTTCTTGTCACTTTCTCTCTACCTTTCTTCCAGAAGAACTCAAACATGGGAATTTTTCTGTGTCTAATTAATCAATAAACAGACATGTATTGAGTGCCTGCAACTTAATAAAAGTATAGTGCCAGCTCCATGGGAAAGTCAGGGAAAGAAAAATGGGTGTCCTTACCCTCAGAGACTGAATAGTTCAGTAAGGGAGATTCGGTAGGTTTGGTTACATCTAAACCTGAGGCATAGCAGTTAAAGCAGGAACGAAAGCAACAAGGAAGAAAGGAAGCAAGAGAAGGAGGGAGGAAGGAAAGAAGGAAGGAAGGAAGTTAGCATTTATTAAGCCCTTTCCATATGCTAAACACATAAAAATCTTCTACAGAAAAATAAAGCCAAGGATTTGAAAGAACTCAATAACTACTCCCAACTGTATTTATTTTGATAGAAAGATCAGAAAGATAAATAAAAACTTAGTGTGCGGGGGAGGTGTGAATTTGGAGCAGCATTTCAAAAATCCAAGCTTAAGAGATAGAAGTTTCCATAGAAAAAAATTAAAGTGATAAGGTAAGTAAATAGAGATTATGTGTGAACAAAACATTTACTCATTCCCTGATTTGATATAATATACACTTGTGGCAAGAAAATAATTCCAAGACTTCTAAAATGGTGGAGTAAGAAGGTTGGTGCACCCCTTCCCCAGCAAAAGAGCCATTTAACTGGTGGAAATTATTTTTAAAAATGAAACAACAGCAAAACATTACTTAAGGATATAAGTAATCCCAAGGATAAACTCAAGTGAAGAAATACATGTTCAATAATATTTATTAAATTTCAATATGAAAAGCAAGAGTCCAGGGCACCCAACCATGCTAGCATCTAGACTGAAAATGTTCAGCCTCCAGAACTGTAAGAAATAAATGTTGCTTTTAAGATACCAAGCCTGTTTTGTTATAGCAGCCCAAAAGGACTGAGACAGTGGATTTTTTGGAGAGCAAAGGAGATCTTTGTGGAGAGCAATTAAGAAGAGGCTGGTAGGAGTTCCCTTTGTGACTTAGTGGGTTAAAGACACAGTGTTGTCTCTGTGAAGATGCAAGTTTGATCCCTGGCCTTGCTCTGTGGGTTAAGGATCTGGCATTGCTACAGACTGCGGTGTAGGTCTCAGATGTGGTTGCCATGGCTGTGACATGGGTCTCAGCTGCAGTTCTGATTTAACCCCTAGCCTGCCTGAGAACTTTCATATACCACAGGTGCCCCCCCACCGAAAAAAGAGTAGGCTGATAGCTCCATTGTAGACACAGAATGGCAGAGCCAACAGAAGTTTAATAGAGAGAACTGAGGAAACAGACAGAAAAAACCTAGGCAAAACATTCTCTGACATAAATCATAGCAATGTTTTCTTGGGTATCCTAAGGCCATAGAAATAAAAGCAAAAGTAAACAAATGAGACCCAAACTTACAAGCTTTTGCACTGCAAAGGAAACCATAAACAAACAAAAAGAAAGCCTGCAAACTGGAAGAAATATATCTGCAAATGGTGCAGCTGACCAGCAGTTAATTTCCAAAATATACAAACAGCTCATACAGCTCAATATCAAGAAAACGAACAACCCTATCAAAAAATGGACATAAGACCTAAACAGACTTTTTTCCAGAGAAGACGTACAGATGACAAATAGGCACATGAAAAGATGCTCAACATGGCTAATTATTAGAGACATGAAAATCAAAACTACAATTAGGTATCAGCTCACACTGGTCAGAATAGACATCATGAAAAAAAACCTACGGAGTTCCTGTCATGGCTCAGCAATTAACAAACCCGACTATTATCCATGATGATGCAGGTTAAATCCCTTGCCTCACTCACTGGGTTAAGGATCTGGCATTGCCGTGACTGTTGTGTACATCTCAGACACAGCTAGGATCTGGCATTGCTGTGGCTGTGGCATAAGCCAGAAGCCACAGCTCCAATTGGACCCGTAGCCTGGGAACCTCCATATGCCGGGGTGTGGCCCTGAAAAGACAAAATAAATAAGTAAATAAATCTACAAATAATAAATGCTGGAGAGGGTGTGGAGAAAAAGAACTATACTGTTGGTGGGAACGTAAATTGGTGTAGCCACTACGGAGAACAGTATGGAGGTTCCTTAGAAAACTAAAAACAGAGCTACCTTATGATCCAGTGATCCCACTCCTTTGCATATATCCGGAGACATGTCTAATTTGAGGGACATGCAATGCTCATAGCAGCATTGTTTACAATATCCAGGACATGGAAACAACCTAAAGACACAATCTATTTAACTGGAATAATCACTTCAATAATTTGTTTCATTGCATAGGTTTCTGGACTTCAGAATTCAGCTGTCTCCTCTCCCCTAGAATTATTCAGTATTGATAAGGCTTTAAAATTCCTGCTGTAGTCACAAAGCAAAGATCCCAGCCCCACCAGAAAATTAAATTTTCTTAAGTTTAAGTAAAGCAGCAACTAAGATGTAAGAACGCTTAGGAAAGTAATGATTGGCAAATCTTCCCTTCTGCCCACATCAGAATTGCTTGGGGCAAGTCTTCTAGCCAAGAAGTGGAACTTCTTGTGCAGTGGAACTGCACAAGTAGATGATGGAAATATACTTACACAGTAGATGATGGAAATATACTTACACAGCTGTATGAACAGATGCAGTAACTTTACTGCACCCCTACAAATGCCAGATGCACCTATGAGTGATGGATATGGACGTATCAGGAAAAGGTCCCTTCTTATACTCAAACTGAAGGAGATCTTCCTAATCACCGGAGGTTTGGCACCAACTTCAGCTGCCCAGTGCCTCTATTCAAGCCTTTAAGCGAATTCCTCTCCAAGAAGTGTTGGCCTGTCTGTTGCTTAGAAGCAGATGGAGTGTAGTTTATAGTTCAATCAGGAATCCAAATTAAAGTCATCGGGTTGTTCTTAATGGGATTAATGGGAGCTGAGGAATATATCATAGCAGCTTGAGAAGCTGCCTGGTTTTGGCGTTAAGCCCACCCTATGTTAAGTACATGTAGGTATGCCAAGTGGCTAGGTCCCCACCTTCTGGGATCTCGGCTCTGGACCAGGAAGCTTGCTGTGAAAATGGCACAGGATGAGATGCTTTTGTTTATTAAGGCCCCAAAGTTTGATGCTTATACTTTTTAATCCCTTCTTTTACTGCATAAGTTATATGCAGTAAAATTTAACAACAGAGTTCTGCTGGCCTTGACAAATATAGTCATATAGCTATCACCATAATTAAGATGTGGAAGACAATTCCCCCATCCCTCTTTGTAGTCGACTTTTCTCCCATCCCCTCAGTCTTGGCGAACACTTGTCTGCTTACTGTTCTTACAGTTTTGTCTTTGTAAAAAGGTCATTATATATGGACTCATGTAGTTTGTTACCTTTGAAGCTGGCTTCTTTCACTGAACACAAATGCTTTTGAAATTCATCTATGTTGTTAACTGTATCAATAGTTAATTCTTTTTATGGTATATACCACAGTTTACCCATTCCCCGGTTAGTGAACACTTTAATCTCTTTCCAGTTTCTAGTAATTATGAATGAAGCCACTATAAACATTTGCATATAAGGTTTTAGGTGAACATTGGTTTTTACTTCACTTAGTTAAATGCCTCAGAGTAGATTTGCCTCACTTTATGAAGAAGAAAAGTCTTCCATATAAGTTGTAATATTTTGCACACAAAAAGCAAAGTATAGATTTCGAATGGTCCATGTTCTCACCAAGGCTTGGTATTTTTGTTGTTGTTTTTCTTACGCTACTGATTCTGAGAGGTGCCTAGTAGTAGTTTTTTCTATTTCCTTAATGACTAATACTGTTGAGAATCTTTGCATGTGTATATTTCCCATCCATCTATCTTCTTTCATTAAAAAAAGAAAGAAGGTTAGATTTTCTTAAATATCAAAATATTCACTGTAATATTGAGAAGTATAGGTGTTTAGACTTATAATACCCACATCCAACCTTAACATTCCTGGGATTGGTAAGAGTTTTTAGAAATGGAAAAAAATAAATATGATTTTAGTCTAAATCCTTAGTTTTAGATTTAGATTTTAGTCTAAATCCCTGACAGTTAGTGTATAAACAATACCCTTAACCAGTGACTGTATAGTATCTCCTTAAAGACCACCAGTGTTGGCGAGTTTATTATTTTCCAAAGTCCTAAATTCCATTGTCCTTCCTTACATTGAGAATAATTTATTTTTATTATAACTCCCACCCACTGTCCCACCTGGAAGGAGCCTAACCCAATGCCACAGCTAATCCTTGGCTTTATTGTCAGTCCTAAACACATCCAGACAGGCCTATTTTCTAGGCTACCAGAACTTTGACCTTTGTCCTTGTGATATGGTTTTAAGATCCTTTATCACTTAGAGGGATGTCAATCTGCAGTGCTTTTTTGATGAATTTGGTTTTCATATAGAAACAATTCTATAGCTGTGATGTGGTGACACCTATTATCTCCCCATTTATTCTTTGAAAAAAGGAAGAGACTATGGCTGGAAAATAAAATGTTTGAGAGAAGATATTAATGCCATACTGAAAGCTCTCGGCATGATGGCTAGGATTACACCTGCCGTAAACCCTAGTCAGAACTTTGTCTGCTCAAACAAGTATTTTGTCTACCTTCCTCTGTATCCCTCCTCTCCAAGAAATCCATCCAATATGGAACAACTGAGGCTGCTGCTCTTCCTTCCCACTTGTGTTTAATAATGTGTCACAAGCATTTACCACGTTACATGTTCCTTAGTCATTTTCAACCATCACTTTTGGGTAGCCACATAGTAATCCATTGAGAGACTATGACATAATTACTTAGCTCATATCGCATTTCTGGACATTTAATTTGCTTCTGGACCACTGACCAATCTTGTGAATACTCACATAAGTGTACTTTTCCATGTTTGGGGTGACATTCCTGGGTAGATTCTCAAAGGTAGAATGACTGCTCCTGCGATACTTTGGCTTATGATACAGATTGTCAAATTGATTTTCCAAGTAGTATACCAATTTACACTTCTGCCATCAAAACATTAATGTGTTTGTTTCTCTGAATTCTTGCCAGGACAAGCATTATAATTTTAGAGGTTTTTATTTGTTTTTATCTTGGTTTCGGAAATATAGCAGTTTAAATACTACTTTAGTATATATTTGTTTGATTACTAGTCAGTGACAATATAGACATGATTTTTCTGGATTGTTGTTAGTGCAGTTACGCTTGTAGTTTGTTCATAAGCTTTATTCATCTATCTGCGAATACTTTATTGATTTATATGAGCTATTTGGATGTTAAAGGTGGGATCCCTTCACCAACCGTATTTCACCTAAATATTTTCCCTTCTCTCCCTTTCTCGTTAAGTTGCCTTTTTCTAGCTGTTCCCAGTGCTTGAAATACTCTTACAACACATGTCTGTGATACCTGTTCTTCCCCTATGGGCCATACTCAAGTACCAGCTTCTCACTGAGAACTTCTCTGGCCAGATGATATAAAATTTGAGTACTTTCTCCTCCACTTGACAATTCCTTCCCACTTTCACTGGTTAATTTTTTTCCTCCTTACCGCTTATCACCATATGTCTATATATAACTTTAACTACATGTACATATGTATAACTGATTTGTCATGCTTACTCTCTGTCCTCTTCCATCACCAGAATGATATGGCAGAATACTTTTGCTAAATATTAGACCTTCTTCTCTTTATATTTCTACCCCAGTCTATTCTATTTAGAAAAAAAAAAAAAAGCTTCTGGAGTTCCCATCGTGGCTCAGCAGAAACAAATCTGACATCTGACTAATATGCATGAGGACACAGGTTCAATCCCTGGCCTCACTCAGTGGGTCAAGGATCCGGCATTCCCATGAGCTGTGGTATAGGTTGCAGATGCAGTTCATGTCTGGCATTGCTGTGGCTGGGATGTAGGCCGTGGCTACAGCTCTGATTCAACCCCTAACCTGGGAACCTCCATATGCTGTGGGTGCAGCCCAAAAAGCAATAAATAAATAAATAAATCATTTAAAAAATTTTTAAAAAGCTTCTAAAATATTTTGTCCTTCTAGCTTCAAAGATATTTGCCCTAGAAAATGTGGACATAACCTGAAGTCAAATAGCCTTTTAAATTGTTTTATGAAAGGTTAAACTTAATGAGGAAATTACAGTGAGGGGGAGACACTGTTCCACCTCCACTCTCGGCAGAAACAGAGATGTGTGATGTCCATCTGACGAGCTGACCCACAAAACCCACAAGATGTCTGCTGAGACTACATAGAGGTGGAGATTAAAAACTATGCGTCCATTTTCCAGAAGATTCCCAAATTCCATTGCAACTCCGAATAGGAAACTATAAAGGCTGAGGTGGAATCCCTCCAGTTTGACAGATTGGACATGCCCCTGAAGATTAAATAGCCTTAAAAGAAATAAGGGAGTTCCCATCCTGGCTCAGTGGAAAGTAATCTGACTAGTATCCACAAGGGCACAGGTTCAATCCCTGGCCTCACTCACTGGGTTAAGGATCCAGTGTTGCCATGATCTGTGGTGTAGGTTGCAGATGTGGCTTGGATCTGGCGTTGTTGTGGCTGTGACTGTGACCAGAAGTTACAGCTCTGATTCAGGCCCTGACCTGGGAACCTCCATATGCTGTGGGTGCAGCCCTAAAAAGCCAAAAAAAAAAAAAAAAAAAAAAAAAAAAAAAAAAAAGAATACAGTGGTATTCTGTGCAGTACCAAGGTTGTGGTCTGAAATACAAAATTTATACAATTTCCCAGTCAGAGAGCTTTTGGTTGCAGCTCAACCCACCTTGGACTGAACTCATCAAATCAAAGCAACAGGCTTTGGTAAATACATGAGGTAGGATGTTTTATCCATTGAGAGCCGACCTGAGAGGAACAATTTCATCCAAATGTGGCAGACTTGACTGGGCACCTGAAGGAAATATTTTAATGGGGTGTAATGTAAGGCAGCCGGTGGTGATTTCCAAGAAACTGCATTCTGGGCTTCCTTCACTGCTTGTTTTTCAAATCTGCATTTATTTATGAGGAGTCCTATGGGTTATGAAATGATTCACCTCAGGTGGCTCGTAACCATCACTGTCAGTCACCTTGGTACATGGCTCTCCCATCCACTTAATCTTCACTCTGTGTGGTCAGGAGACTCTTTGCTGAAGTGGGATAACATTCACTTTGGTTCCATGTACATATGAGGAACATTTTACCTCATACCTTTCAAAGTAGCTCAGACCTGTATTATACAAAATATGTGCTATAGACCAGAAGCATCAGCATCACCTAGGAACTTGTTAAAAATATATAATTCCAGGCTCTATTTCAGATCTGTTGAGTCAGTTCTCAACAAGATCCCCAGTTGGTTCACATGCACTTTCAATTTTGAGATGTGTTGGCCTAAACTAGTCACTGAGAAGGCTTCTCAGCTCTCACCATGCAGGCATTTTAATCCCAGGGGTGAGAAATTGCCTCTGAGGCAGTGGCCTTTGGTGCAGAATATAAGGAAGCTCAGAAAATTCAATTATCAAGATAAACAAAATTTAATGCAAATTAAAAAAGTCAAAACTAGTGCAAAAAAATACATGATGAAGAAAATATCAGTTCTTTAGATAAAGGCAATATTGGTATTAGTAATTTTTCCTTTTTCTTCTGTCTTCAATTTTGCTAGATAAGGCACTGCTTAAAAAAATACATGTATGTAAATACCATCATATTCTGAATCAGTCGTTCTGGGGGTGAGGGCAAGGCATTATTGTCATGAAAAGAGAAATTGTGCTGTATCCTTTCAGATTCCTGGCTGGAGTAAGAATTAAATTGGCATGAGACAGATTAACAGGAAAAAAATCAAATAAAATTTAAGAACATGTATATGTAAGAGAGACCCGGGGAAACTGATTAACGTGACAAAATAGCTGAATACTATCTTTAGCTAAAGATGGAAATAGCAAAGCCAGATGAAAATTTTCTTTTTTCTTTCCCTTTCTTTCCTTCCTTCCTTCCTTCTTTTACTATGGGAAATGTAAAACAAAAGTAGAAAGAGTATAGTGAGCCCACAAGTTATCCATCGAAGAGCTTCAGTAGCTACCCAAACACACATGGACAATCTTGTTTCATTCGTGTACCTTACCATTCCCCACCTCATCCTCAGCCCTAATTTATTTTGAGGGAAATTTCAGACATCATAAATATATATATATATATATATATATATATATATATATATATATATGTGTGTGTGTGTGTGTGTATATATATCTGTGTGTGTATATATACATATATATACACACACATATATATATATTTTAGTATGTATTGTGAAAAGAAAAACTTCTCTAAAAAATTGAATCACAATAGCAATAACATGATGTCAAATTATTATCAAATATTAAATAATACCAAATATCCTGTCAAAGTCCCTTTTTTACAGCATTTTGTTTGCTTGAATAAAGATTCAAGTAATAGTGAATAAGGATTCAAGATATTTTGTTCAGTTGCTGTATCCCCTAAGTCTTGTTTAATCTCTGGGTTCCTCCTCCATTATTCTTTGTTACTATTTAATAGTTGGAGAAATCAAGCCATCCGTTCTATCAAGTTTCCTATCAAGTTAAAAAACTGTGCCAATACTTAATTACCATCTGAACATCCCAGTAGAACTTAATTCACACGAAGGCAGGCACTTGCTTTATTTTGCTACTGTTGTTTTCCCTGGGCTTTGATGCGTGTCCAGTTGATGATAAGGTTTTAAATAAATAAGAAGTTTAATAAATATTCACTAATTTGATGAACAAATAAGTGGCGGTTCATCCACATAATAGTGTGAAATAATTTAAGTAAGGGTTAAAAAAACTTTTTTGATATTGAATACCGCTCTTATGTTAAGTGAAACATACAGAACATCAAACTGTATAAACAGTCGGAACAAAGTGAAAGAATATGAATTCTTTTTTTTTCTCAGTATTTCTGTATCCTGGGGAATTGGGTTAAGTTTACTTTTAAAAAATTAATCTGAAAATTTAAGTCTGTAAAGAGGAGAGAAGCTGACATGTTGGAGTATTTCTTTGAGATGAATGTGATTGAGTCTCAGGTCCCTTCCCTTCTCTTTCTTTCCTGCAGCAGGCTAATTACCTTTCTGCAGTTGTGGGAAAAGTCTCTATGGGCCACTGAAAACCCATTACACTGTCGACACACTATAGGATAAAGTTTTTCTTAGGATGACCATATAAATTCTTATCTATAACAGGTCATTTTGGAGAATGAAAGGGGCAGGCTTAGAAAAATTACTCCAAAGCCACAAACAAAAACTGGGACTGCCTCAGGGAGAACTAGCATACCTGTAAGAAGTGTCCTGCTCCTACCTGTTTATAAAAAACAAACAAAAAATATGGCTGTGAGATATGTGGATATTTAGGACTTTGATTGGCTGGCTGGAAAGTTAAAAAAAAAATTCCCATATGGTGAGTGGTATCTAGAATATATTTTATTACATCTAGAGTTTTATCTATCATGCCGAACAATTGAAAGAGAAGGACTATGAATATTAAGTGGGTCTAATTTTCAGAACAGAGTGGGCTGCCAATTAATTGTTCATTTGATTTTTGAGGGTAGGAATCACATGCCTGTGCATACCATTCATTACAGGTAAGAGCAGGTGTTTAACATTTAGCCAGATGACTAGCAACTACTTTAGTTCTTTTCCTACCAACCCATCCAGATTTAATAATATATAATAGCTTAAATAAAAATCTATCTCCTTCACTGCACATTCACTTCATGGCAAATATCTCTACATCCTTATGTGTCATCGGAATAGGATTTTGAAACTTTCTTTCACTTAAACATGGGGGACCATGGAGTTCCTGCTGGATTAAAAGGCATCTGCCTCTTGGATTAAATTCCTGGCCCAGGAACACTTCCATATGCTATGGGCGTGGCCATTAAAAAGAAATTGTGTGGAATCTGAGCAAAACATGGCCAGAAGAACTCTTTGCGCACTTTTGGTGCTCTAGCTTGTTGCATACTAGAAAAGCTAGAGGAGAAACCTCAATAAGGGGTTAACGGCTGCTGACCAGTCACTGCTATATCTGAAATACCTGTATTCAAGGAATGAATGCAGTTACACTGTATCTCTTCTGAACCTCATTTGGTTGACAACATTATAGCTATTAATAATTTGGAATGAGAAGAAGTTGACTGAGGTCTCAAAACTGTAAATTAAAAACCTAGTGTTGATAATGCTATTGTTATTTATTCATTAGTTCGTTGATGATTGATTGAGTTGCAGTATATGTCAGGCACTGTTCTAGATTCTGTGTGTACAGAGATGAACAACACAAAGCCACTGTTTTCATGAAGTTTTCACTGGAGTGGGATAGGGGACACAAACAGCAAAAAAAAAGA
Source organism: Catagonus wagneri (assembly GCA_004024745.2). Taxonomy (NCBI): domain Eukaryota; kingdom Metazoa; phylum Chordata; class Mammalia; order Artiodactyla; family Tayassuidae; genus Catagonus; species Catagonus wagneri. Next base: position 12,081,355 of record PVHT020000180.1, read on the forward strand.
TAGGCGGATATGCTCAGGTTTTATGCAAATACTGTTGCATTTTATATAAGGGACTTGAATATCCACAGCAGAATTGAGAGGCAAGTCTGGGAGAACCCCTGGGGCCACAATCCTTTCACAACAAAATGCAGTATCCATCTCTTAGAAGCAGTTTAAAGCCTGCCCTGAGGCTCCTGGATCAAAGCCTTCAAAAGAGAAGCCAAATCTCCCTTGACTTCACTTTTGGATCTGAAGTTATCTCCTGCAAATGCTAGAAAGATCTGGTTTATGGTAGGAAACAGCCCAAATAACAGCAAAAACAACACCACCAAAGAAAATCATTCATGTGCAGCAAGTTATGCATTTAGTTATTTTCCTATTCTAGGTCAATCTTTCACAGAGTTCTTAAGAGGCATGGCAGACAGAGATTACATATCCTCACTGTAGAAAGAAAATGAGACCCATAGACATTAAGTGGACTTTCCTGCGCTAGCAGTCTCATAGATTATATCAGAAGGCACCTCGGTGATGTGCTCAGTGCATCCTGGCCCAGCTCAATCTACATATGTGTTGGCTGAATATCCAGTCATGTCAAATCTAAATCCAGAGCATTATAATGGTACTATCAAAACATGAAGGTGGAGAGTGAAGGAGGATATCCAGAGGAATCCTCAGACATGCATTTCCAGTAGTTTAGAATGCTATAATGCCTAGACGATAAAATGAAGTATTTATTTTCTTTTATCCATCCATCCCCCTATTCCTGCCCTAAATATTTACTCAGCACCTATTCTGTGCTAGGAATCCAAAGAGAGAGAGAAAAAAAAAAAAGTTTTGATGTAGTTTGCTCGGTCATCATCATCAAACTGACCACCTCTTTATTAATTCACAAGAGAAGATATTTGAAAATTGTATTTCCAAGCACTACTAGTTCATTCACATCCCAGTTAGTGTTTGGGGAAAAAAAAAAAGTGGGAGAAAATTACCATAGCATAAAATAATTTCCAACTTCCTGAGTGCTAAATGAAGTAAAAATTTTGGTTAAATTAAACTCATCAGGATTGTTATTAAAAAAGAAGTATTCTAATGCAATTATATGTCTTCAGATCTAAATATTTTCAGTTATGTCTATTAAAAAGGAGTACTATTGTTGAACAAATGAGTGAAAATATATCAAATATGAAATTCCTTATTTTTAAAAAGTCAAAGTGTGTACAGTTCTTGACAAGATTATCCAAATTCCATGTATTACTTGATACATAGTTTCTACTCAATTAATTATAATTCATAATGTGTGAATTTATTTATTCTCTAATAATGGAACATTTAAAAGCTATTTTATGTGGTGCCATGCCAATATCTTAACTACACATTGTAGTCAAACAGGTGAATTCATTGATCAGATAACAGTCCTTATTTAAAAATAATTTTTTTTTTTTGGTGGTAAGTAACTATTCCTCAGTTCTCTGCTTATCCAAAACCATGGTGTGCCAAGCTCTGTTCTGTGGCTGGCTCAGGAGAGATGGGAGAGTTAATTGATTCTGAAGAGAAAAGAGAGGCATAAGGAAAGGAAGTTCTTCCTTCACATTGTTCTGCCACCTGGGATTGGAAAAAGAATATTGACATCGACAATATAATTGCCACCTTATTTTAAGGATTTGCCCTGTTCTAGGAACTGTTGGTGGCTCTAGAAACATGAGCTCATTTATTCTTTACCACCACTGGTGATGTTATTTGCATTGCATGTTTGTGAAAAATGATCTGAGAGGTCAAGGTACCTGGCCAAAGCCACAGAGCTAGTAAGTGTTGGATCCAGGCTTTACAAACAGTGGTGCGTTGAATGCCATACACCACAAGGGGCAGTGTTTATTGCTTTTAGTCTTGAACTGAAGATTTGAGGTTTGTGAGGTTTGAGCCTCAGACTGGTATTGCCTCTGTGAGCCTTTGAGAGATGACCACGTACAATCAGTTAAAGTGGCAAATAATTATAAAATCACATGTAAAGATATATTAATAAAATACCTGGAATGAAGAAGGTCCTTTTAAGGAGACAGTAGTAATCACAAAAATAGTTAGCTGAGTTAGTCTGCAAGATGAAAATTCAGCTGCTATTCTCAGTTTACTGGGATCTGACAAGGGCTTCCCCTCCACACATAATTTTAGTCCAATGAAGAGAATGAAATATCAATTTTCTGTGAAGCATGTTACAAGCATCTATAAAATGTCTGATCAGTTTCTTTTATATTTGATTTTCAATAATCATACTGTAGAAAGACAATCTAAGTTTAATGGCTAAAACCCTTGACCAAGGTGGGGAAAAAAAAGGATCTATTCCTAGCCAGCTTTGACAATCACTTCCTGTGTGTGTGAAGAGATGCTTAGCCTCTCTGGTCCAATAATGTGGGGATTATAGTACATACTTTATCTTCTCCTAGGAATGAGGTCAGTGTCATGTATCTAGTACTTTTGTCCCACACAGTAAGGCTCCCAGAAAAGGGGGGGGCTTATTAATTGAAGAAAAATAATTACTGCATTAATTAATATTCCCTTCTTATTTTTCAAATCCTTTGACATACAAGGGTAAGGTTTATGCTTACTAATTATCCTTATCAATAAAACTAAAGTCAGTGTTACTCTTCAACACCAGAGGGACTTACATTATCATTGAAATACTCCTTTGAAGTTGGGAGAGAGCAGTGAAACACAATTAGAAATACAATCACTCCTGAGACTTCTACTACTATCTGATGACTCTTACTTCACATGCCCAGCCTTACTTCTGTAGTGAGCTAACTGGCAAATCCATATTTCTGATTACCTAGTTCTACCTAACTGTCACACAAGCACCTCCAACTAAGAAGTCCATCCTAAACTTAATTCAACTTCTTTTTTCACTAATCACTTCTCCTTTTGGATTCACAGTCTCAGATACCAAGATCACAATCCACTCAGTTTCTCTGGTAAGTAAGCTTAAGATCACATTGGTATTCTCTAACCAGTCATAGAATCCTGATCAATCTATCTTATCAGTGCACCATCATTAATTCAAGCGTTGTTATGTTTCAGGCACAAAGCAAAGAAATGAGCATACAATAATGGGACAAGATCCCTGCCTTCTTGGGTCTTACATTCTGGCAGGGTGGTCAGACCCATAGGCACAGGAAAAACCAATAAACAAATTTAGTTCACAGGTTTGTAACTGATATAAAGGAAACCAACAGGGTGAGCTACTTTAGAAAGAAAACAGGACACTTTGTGTCTGTATGAGGAACTAACAGATTGCTAGGGTGGTTGGACCACAGTGCACCGACGGGAGAATGGAGTAAGATGAAGTTGCAGAGATTTGCAGGGAACTGGTCACATAAAGCAATAAAGTAAGGGAATTGAAATGTGTTATAAGACTTTGGGAAGCCAGTAAAGAGGTTTAAGTTATGGAGCTATGTGGTCTGAGTTGGCTGTTCATATTCCTCTTGCGAGAAGAGATTGGGAGCAGAATTTAGGCTAAGAGACTATTTTCATTTTCCAGGCCAAAGACTATGATGGGCTATACCAGGCTGATGGCAGTACAGAAGCAGCTAATCCTTGCCTCTTTTGCATCACCAATTTACTGAATTATTTTATGATATATATTTATATTGCATTTTGACTTTCATAGAAATCTTCCTGACATGCCGCTAGGTGTATGTGCTTTCAATCTGTCCTCCACACTGCCTGACAGATAGATTTGGCCTCTCTGCTGCTCAGCATCTCAGTTCACCCCCCATTGTCCTATAGAGGACCTCAAAAGGTGGTGAAGGATATTGCACAATTACTCTGGAGCAATTTCAAATACTGCTACTAAACAGGTCCCACCTGATACTTAGGGCTATACTCTCTGGGCAACTTGAATGAGTATTTTTTTTTCTTTTCTTTTTTTTTCTTAAGGCTGTACCTATGACATATGGAGGCTCCCAGGCTAGGGGGCTGAATCAGAGCTGAGCCACTGGCCTACACCACAGCCACAGCAATGTCAGATCTAAGCTGAGTCTGCAATCTACACCACAGCTCATGGGAACACTGGATCCTTAACCCCCTGAGTGAGGCCAGGGATTGAACCTGTGTCCTTGTGGATGCTAGTCAGACTCGTTTCTGCTGGGCCACAATGGGAATTCTTTGAATGGGTATTTTTAAATAAGTTCTCCAAGTGATATGGATATCTGCTCTCTTATTTTCCCCACCATCCCCAGGAACACCAGCCTATAAAATGCAACTTAGCTAAATGCAAGATCTGTACAGAATGGCCATGATTGGTCTGCCCTCCATTCACAGTCAGCATCTCACCATCTCCTGTTATGTCTTATATTTATTTTTTTTTTACCTCAACCCTAAAGGAAAGGAAATTGCCCGCTGTGTTCATTGTCTGGGGAGGTGGTTGGACAAGGAGGTAAAAGGTGATTTCAGGGCAATAGGACAGACAATTTGGAATGGGTTGGGAAGACTGAAGATATCAAGGAAGATAGCAAGATTCATTCTGCATCCTTAAGAAACTAGCACAGAGTCTTCAAAATAAGATTTTGATGAGTGAATGAATGAATGAATGAATGATGAATGAAACAATACCTACTACCGAAGAACAAGAATAAAACAATGTCCTTTCTTTAGCTGTATCCATTTCATGAAGTAGTGATAATTTCAGATTGAAATAAAGAAGTGCTACTTAAACTAAGATTACATTGAAGGCAATGTGTTCCAAATGAAAAAGGACTCCACTAGTCAAGAAAGACAGTTTATTTCCAAGTTTCTAAGAGGGTTCTACAAACAATAGAGGCTTAAAGTAAAAAAGAGAAAAGAAAAAAAAAAAACAAGTACTTTTAACTATTGAAAAGTAGACAGCCTTTAAAAAAATTTTTTTAAACATAAAAATGTGAAAATGTCATTGTCAACTCTAATCCAAATATATTCCTAGAAAAAAGGATCATCCACGGTGATGGGCTTACTTACAGCTGTATACTTGTTTAAGTGCTATTCATTTTCCTTTTGAGTTATTTCTTCACTTCAAATTCAACTGGAGATCTGTGCAAATCTAGCAAAATATTCTTTGGATTACAAAAAGTATATAAAAAATGAACAAAACCTGCAATTATGGAAGTATTGAGAGTGAGCAATCCTTCACTGAAATGAAAGATTCCAAAGTGACATTGTCCACAGAATTTATTCCATCGAAGTGTTCAGACAATTTGATTTAAATGCAAAGGAATATGGAAGTGAGCACTTCATCAAAACATTTCTCTTTGTATACGTTTTGACTGAGTCATAAAAATAGTACGTAGCAGGATATCAAGAAATGCTTGAAACAAACTCACACAATAAAGTTTTTAAAAAAGGAAGAAGAAGAATCTAAACATTGTCTGCAATCCAAGAGAAAGCACGTGCCCTGTGTCTAGGGGAAAGAGGAAAAGCACTTGGAGCATAGCATGACCTGTGTGTTCTTTCCCCGAGTATTGCTATGTTTTGACCTTTGGCCCTATGGAGCAGGTGAAGTGTCCTTCACAGAAGTCCTAGTCCCCAGGCAGAGAGATGAAACTGCAGGAGACTGCAGGCATACTAACAGTTCAAATGTTATTGACCCCCAGAATCCACCATGGTCTCTGCCCTCATTCTGAGCTTATGGCCCAAAGCATATTTTTAAACAAAGGTTTGAAAATGAATTGTTCTTTCTTAGATCAAACTGTAAAATGCCACATTGTTTTAAGAGGAGTTAAAATTACAAGAGAAAAAATAAGCAGTTTCAACTGTCAGTCATTATGATAGCCTGGCAAGATCAAAGCAAGGAAAAACAGAATAACGATGGAGATCTGATCTGATAACTACATGTGGCAAATGTATATTTTTGACCCTTTTCCTCCCTAACCCGCAAATGCTCGGTATGGGGCATAAAATCTACATTCGAACTTGAGAGTTCTGATAGTTTCACTCCCTCATGGATTTGATTCTCATAACCATCAAATTACTGCTAAACAAGATAAGCATATATTATATAACAAGTATTGCAAAATCATGGACTGACCTAGATCTTTAGCATCCTTCTTTTGAAGAAGATGTATGTGAAGAGAAGCCAGGAAGCTAACACCAAGAATGTACAAAAAAGCTTTACACAATGTTACAGAATCTTGTCTGAAAAAAACATTTGTAAAATGTATTTGATTTTAAATAAACAATGAAAGCAGCAGACTACAACATATCATAAATAGGGTTATTAAAAGATCACAAATATCTTAAATTATAATTATAAATGGGTCATTAGAAATAATTTTTTCAATGTTAAGAATCAAACCCAGAATTAAAAAAGAATCTTTTTTTATTTCAAAGGTTGCTTCTTACATTGAAGCTCATATTAAAGCAACAGTACAATGTTCATAAAATATAAGTGTGATGCTGTAACATTTCTTACATGTCAGAATACTGATATTTGTATGTATACTAAAATAAGAACTTTAAAATTGTACAAATAGATACATTAAAAATGACATAGAAATAGGGCGCCTCTCACTGAAACAAGACAGTTATATCTGGCACGTATTAGTTTAAGATGAAAGTAGAAGCAAAAAGATTTACAAGAATCAGCAGTAACAAGATTGATGTTCAAGAGACATAATTGTACATTGTATTGTACATACATTGTATGGGTTTAAGCTGGCTGAATATTATATATTTCAAGTTTAAAAATGCACTACATAGAGAGTGTCCATAGTTTAAGGCGAAATTACAGCTCAGAACTGTTGTCCTTTCTAATTTTGTGGAAGCTTCTTTGACAAATTTAAAAAAAAAGAAGAAAAAAGACTTAGATGTTCATAACACATAAATTTCCCTTCATTGTGAGTTCACCATTAGACTTCCCCTTCTCTTAAATATTTTGTATGCCAAGTGGTTTTTCTCTAGCCAAGTTGATAAACAACTTCAACATTTGCCTTTTTGTGAGAAAAGGTACTTCACAGTATTTACCACTTTGATGTCCTTGCGTTTTATTAAATTTATCCTCTCTGTAAAAGTTTGCTTGTCTTAAATGAGCCTTTCCTTGATTTAAAAAAATACCTGTTTACATATCTTCTAGATTCTTCAGAACGCCAGACACAGTTCTTAAGGCCAAATTTGTATCATTATTGTTAAGAGTCGTCATCAAAAGTGTCTTTGGAACCATACAAGTCTGCTAGTTTCTTAAATCGAGGTCCCCAGTTCTGTAGGTAGTCATAGTCCAAGTCTGAATCTGTGGTGGCCGACTCCAAGGAGCTCAGGGACCCAGCCACCGAGCCCCTACCTTCGTAACCATAGATTTGGATGGAGTCATAAGGCGGGGCAGTCGGGTCATTATCTGCCTCCTGTATTCTCGTGTTGATGAAGTCATCCACATCCACACTGTTGGGTGCCGGCCGGAGCCCGGGTCTAGGCATGTACTGATACTCGGGTTTTATGTCTTTGCGAGGGATAAATCCATTGATACCATCCGGATTCTGGAGGGTGGCAATATCAAAGGCTTCTGTGTCTTCTTCCCCACCCCCCTCATCGTCATAGGTAATGATGTTCTCACGGACATCTTCTTCCTCAAAGACAATGAGTGGTTCTTTCTTTTGCCTTCTCAAAGTCACAAACAACACTACGATGACTAGAGGGGGAAAAAAAGAAAGGAAGCATAGGTTAAGCCCAGTCTTCCTGCGTTCTTTCCCAATGGGAACTCTGCTTACCGTAAAGCATGGTGTATTCATGCGTTAGAACTGGAACCAGCCTATGAAATGAGAACTTTACCTGGAATCCCCAAAGACGTACAAAATTGCCCTCCACCTGGCTCTTCCTCTGCAAAAGGCTGCCAGAGAAGATATTACATCGGAACGAACTGGCAAGTTGGAACTGTTTTGAGCTTTGTACATATGAATCTGACACTATTTGGAAGTCATCTTCCGAAGAATTAGCAAGATTCTAAATATGTTGGTCTGTAGCCTCTTAAAAGTGGGTTAGGCCCGTTTCTTTTGCAAAGGAAGACAGCTGCCCCTCCAGAGTTTACAAATGAGGACATTCAGAGACTTGAAGTTGTAACTGTCTATAGGAGGTGCTGTGTACCTGCCCAGAAGTCTGCGGTGGGGTCAGCACTGACCCTGCTCTACCTTTATAAGATGTCTTATCGTAAGCACAGCTAGACTCTCTTCAGATCACTGTATAGAAGAGAGGAAGTTTATGAAGACCCTCAAGAGACAGATGCTAAATCTTCTCCATTTATTTGAACACACCTGAGAGACAGGATTCTACAAATCTCGGGCCTTCTGAGGACAAGTGAGCAGAGCTGCTTATAAGGAAAGCTCAGACACTGTTTCATTCTCTGTCAGTCCCCACCTCCCCACAAGAGGCTTCTATAATGTTCAGTTGGAACACTGCCCTGCAAACTTTGCAAGACTGAAGAAAACAGTTGTGGCTCAATTTGGCAAGTGGCTTGAGAGCCCCTCTGGTTCCACCCTCACTCTGAGCTGCAGGGATGAGGGTTTGCACTTCCTCAGACTCTGAATGGCTTCCAGTGTTCACCAAGCAGTGTCCTTCCTCTGTGCCTTATTTTTAACAGCATCCTTACTAGGACACTGTTTTTATTTATTTATTTATTTATTTATTTATTTATTTATTTATTTATTTATTTCTTGGCTGACTCATCATTTAACACAAGAACTTTTGCTGGCAACATACAGGGCTGTTGGTACCTGCATTATATACTCACCTGGCCATCACTTGTCACTCTGTTCACAAATCTGGCTCCCTCACTAGACTATGAACTTCTCAGAGGTTTTTTTTTTTTTTTTTTGTCTTCTGTTCCCCTGCTTGGATAATTTATCCATCCCAGCCCCCTTTCCGAGCTGAAAAACCCATTCAGCATCTGATAAGTATGTCATGTTCTCCAGAAAGATGTCTTGACCTTCCCAGTCAATGTCAGGCACTTTCTGCTCTTGCGTTGTCACCACCTTTGGTTCATGTCCCTATTGTGGCACTCACCATGTGCCTCTGTAGTTTATCTTCACAAGCCTATTTTCCTCAATAGACTATGACCTTTTTCATCCCCAAGATCTTGTATGATTCTTCTCTTTATCTTACAGGGCTGAACACAAGGTCTGGTACCCAGAAAATACTCATCAACAATTTGCTGAACTGATTTTGATAACTATTCCCTCTGCAGCCAGGATCCATTAATTCATTCAATGGAGAACTAAGGATCATGGAGCAAATATAAATCTGACATCAGATATACTTAGATTTGAATCCTGATGTTTTTGGTCATGTATAAGTTCTGAGACTTTGGAATAATTGATCTAATCTTCCTGAGGCTTGGCAATGTGAGGTGTTACCTGCATCAGCACATTCCTGCTATTATGGAATAAACTACACATGGGGCAAAGAGAGGCACCTAACTCAGCAGGCAAATGCAGGAAAAGTTTCCCCAGGGTCCCCATCAGCTGAGACACATACCCAGATATGACATTTGACAATTAGGGGAGGAGTTCAGATCCAGCTTCAACCAAGCCAGTCTTCATCCAGTTCCTTGAGTCCTTTATAGGCTGCCTTTGACATCATGATTGTTCTTTCTACCACTGCCTCTTCTCATTCCTCTTGTAAGGTAAACCACTGGCCATATACTTGGTCTCTGCCTAAATTCTGCTGCTGCAAAATCTTCTGTGATGTTCTTACCCCTCCTCTGTTAATGCCCCCAGAAGTTTTCTGTTACGTGATCCTGTGATGCCCCACAATTCACAAACTTTTTTTTTGTCTTTTTTGCCTAATCTAGGGCTGCACCCGCGGCATATGGAGATTCCCAGGCTAGGGGTCTCACAGGAGCTGTAGCCGCCGGCCTTCGCCACAGCCACAGCAACGTGGGATCCGAGCCGCGTCTGCAACCTACGGCACAGCTCACGGCAGCACCGGATCCTTAACCTACTGAGCAAGGCCAGGGATCGAACCCACAACCTCATGGTTCCTAGTCGGATTCGTTACCATTGTGCCATGACAGGAACTCCGCGATTCACAAACTTCCCCAGCCTTTCCCAGCTCTGCTCCATCTGCTTGTCAAACTGCCTGCTCCCCCAACCATACTCTAACATACATGAGCAGACACCCCCCCCTTTTTTTTTATTCAAATTGCATCCACAGTATATAGCACAATTCCCGCGAACTTGAGAAATACATGTGTTTCAATGAAGGGCACATGATTGAAAGGCCCTTCCTACAGGTGGCCCTGGGAGATCCCTTACCTAGCAGAATGACGATGCAGGCGAGGATGGCGATCAGAGCTCCTGTGCTCAGGCCAGCATTCAGGATGTAGGCCTCAGCATTGCAGGACAGCAGCGCCCCGTTCACATCACATCCACAGACCTTGATGGTGAGGGTGTTGGTGCTACTCATGGGCGGGATTCCACTATCACTGATCACAATGGGCAGGAGGTACAAATCCTGCTTCTGCCGACTGAACCCTCCGCGCCGGGCATACACCCCTGCGGTGTTATCTGTTGGAAGAGGGGAGACAGGTGTACTCTCAGAGCCAGACCACTGGAATCAAGACTTTGCGTTTTGCATTTACCCTGGCAGATCTGAGTGTGTGCTTCTCACTGCCTGAGCCAGCAGCCAGAATCTTCCCCACTTGTTCTTGAGTCTACTAGCTATAGAAGCTAGAGTCATTTGGCATGATAAGGATCCCTGAGTTTCGTCCCGTTTTGGTACAAAACTCAGAAATTGGCTTTTTTTTTTTTTTTGGTCCATATGAATGTCTTTAATAGCCATTTTCTGTTTTGATGTTGTCCCTATCCTCAAATACAAGGAAGTGTGGACTTCAATCACATGTTACAGAATAACATAATCCTATGTTAGTTTAGTATACAGTTAAATACAGTGTGAGAAAAAACACACGAAAAGCTTTTTTTTCCCCCCATGTTTTCGCTTTCCCTACTTCATGACAAGCCTTTGGCCAGTTTTTGTTTTTTGAGAGCTTTCCAATCTAATCTCAAATCTTGCCCAAACTCTGAACCCACTCATGAATCCTAAAGGAAAATTCTGTCTTTAAGAGGAAATATTTTATAAACCCAGTAGCAGGTTTACAGTTTCTCTGAAATTCAGACACCATCAGCCACCCAGTTAAACATAGCACTCCTGGTTAAAACGATGCCAAGTTTTCTCTGTTGCCCACACAACACAGCCGATGTTTACACAGTGGATCACCAGGTAGTTCTCTGATCTAGATTTTATCTTGCCTTCCAGGCTCACACCCGCCCCTTCCCACATGCCTCAGTTCAGCCTGATGTGCAGAACTCAAGACTGCTCCCCAGCTCACCTCTCTTCATATACCCTAGCTTTGACCCTCTGCTTTAATGCCCCGCCCCCCAAATGCTGTTCCTTTGCTCATGACAGGTAAGCTTCTCAAGCCTCAAAATGGAATTCAGAAGTTGCCTTCAGGGACTCCTTTCTAGAATTCTCCCTCATCTGCTTTGGAACCCATCACACTGTACATTCCTATAGAAATGGTTCTCCCAGCCTTCTCTCGTTATTTGTTGTCATAACTACTCAGAGTTCTCCTAGACTGTGAATTTCTGGAGAATCGGGGCTTTTATCTGATTCATCTTGGTCTCTCCAGTCCTGGACACACAGCAGACATTCAGTAAATATTTGTTGAACAAATGTCGTAACCGTGTTCTGGGAAAGGTTAAACCCAAATTCCAGATGTTGGCTTTCATGTATTTCTCAATCTTTTGTAAACTATTCCCCAAAATGCTTCCTCATCATGTTTTCTGCAGAACTCTACCAGCCAAAAGGATTTTTTTCTAGGCCATATGTTCTGCATTTGGAAAACACTGGTATTATAAAACAATGGATGTTTTGAATATGCTCCATCAAATTACATACACAGACACATACAGAGATACACACACAACACACACACACCCTCAGTATGTCATGCCTTTTTTAAAAATTAGTTAGGAATCAGTAATTCATAGCAGTAAGAATGTTATGACCAACATGATGGCCCAATAGCTAGAACGCTTTAATGGGTTTACAGTACAATGAATTGCCTCTTGTGGTGAGAAAAATTATTTTAGAATCTAAAAATTGAATTGATATATTTTAGGATAAAGGAAATATATTCTCTGTGAGATAGTGTTTTATATATATATATATTCTCTGTGAGATATACATATAGATGTATATACACACACACATATATCTATGTATGTATGTATATGGCAGGTTCAGTCTCACTTAGGACTAAACAGATATTCTGAGTATTGCAGATGGTAAGGTGTGTGCCCCCATGGCCTTTGAAAACTTATAATGACAGATTCTCTGCCCTTTGCTGCCAGTATCTCAGTCTAAACAGGACGGAATAGCTAGCCCTCATTTCTGTATTTTCTGAATTTTGTGTGATTGGCATGTGTTGCTCTTATCACTGGAGAAAAATTATATTTTCTTCAGAAAAATCTTTCAACAATAAAAGTAAGCTGGTAAAATAGAACATTAACTGAAAATTCAGTTTCCTGACTATTCTTTTCAATTCTAGGGTGTACATTGTTCTATGCTTAACAATTGAAAAAAAATTACATACCTACAATAAATAACTTCAGATGTTATTTTTTTCTTGTCATTAATTTTTTGGAGGTTCAAATAAGAATTTCAAAAATAAGATGTTATAATATTTGCCCTATTTTAATGATCTAAAATGTCACTAATGCCATCATAAATAAAAATGAATATAAAAAATTATGAAAAAAGCAAATAAATTAAATTGCTTGGTCAAATATACCTCTCTGATACAAATGACAGTCACAAAAGGGAATTCATTTACTTTATCTATTGGGTTCCACCCTGTTGCCCATGGTGTTGTTTGGAGGGAGTGTGACCTGGATGTTTTTATTTTTTGGAGGGAATGTGACCTGGATGTTTTTATTTTTTAAAACCAGTGGAAGCCATAATTTAAAATCTGTTCCTCACTGCACTATGCATGCAAGACTGTACCTCCAGATCACAGCAGGCTGGCTCACACGTGAAGGTAATTGAAATCAAACACTAATGGAAAACATGGATCTGAGCAGGACACCAGCCTATGAATTCAAGATGTTTCATATTCTGAACAGCCGAGTCCTCTCAGACATTCTGAAACTATGACATGAAAGCTCATCAAAGTCCCTAGCTGACTGAACCATTTATAACCTCTGAGTGATGCATCAGTAGCATCTCAAGAACTTTAAAAAAAAATGTCCTCTACTGAAACATGTTTCATATATGGATTTTAAGATTAGTTTGAGAGGTAGAAAATAAATGGGCTAAAGGTCTCTTCTTGGGCACACTCCAAATTCATGCTTTAGAATGAGTCATTTGCCCTGTCAGACCCTCACATGTTCATCTTTAAAATGAAGACATTGGTTTATATCAAGCAAACCTCACAGGGTGGTTATTAGAACCAAATAATATATTAAAAGCCAATGGCTGTTCTCTGGGCTATGCTTCCAGAAGGCTCAGGAATCCTCCTACCAGAAAACCTGGCACCAGTATTGAGATCCTCCTGTGCTGGTGACCTGGTGACAGATAAATATGGATAGACAAGAAAAGTGTCTGACCAGGCAGACTAGCTTGACACCTACATGGCTGCTATTGCTTGAATGAATAAAATATTGTGCCCTGCAGATCTAAGTGCCGCCCCCCACCAAGTGGAGGGTGAGCTTTTTGTGGGGAGGGCCACATGAGTAGACACTGCCACGTCCTGTGATGGTCTTTCTTGTGGTCTACTCTGATCACTGACCTTTCACTAAAAAAAAGAGCCACTATGGGCAGGAATTTCATGAAAAGCATCTCTAGAAAAACAAATGAAAAACAAACTAGCAATAATAATACAATCCTTCCAGAAAATCAATTTTGTATCCTAAGTTTGGCTACAGATTTTCTCATCTAAGGGTCTCTCATCTAAAGTGAGGATCCTCTCACTTTAGACATACAACACAACTTTACACCCTGAAGTTCATGGGTATTCCAAAAAAAAAAGAAAAAAAATAGCCCAGCTTCTGTGAGAACACATTTTCAGGGATGTGTCAAATTGACTCCATGGTTAATAAGATAAGGCAGAAAAAGACAAATGTTGTATAGATTTTTTAACTTTCATCAAGAGATTTCTCAGGGCCTTCTCCTTTATAAAGTTATCAAAGGGCAAATATCTTAGTATTTGGGGTCAAACAGACTTAGGTTTGAATCTTGACCCTTCTACAAATTAATTGCCTGATTTTTAGACATACTAGATAAATGTCTTGAGTTGTTACATTCTTATACAAGAAACTAATAATTTTTAGGGTTAAATTTGATTCCATTCCTAAAGGTTCTTAGCACAGTGCCAGGCTGTTGGAGATGCTTAATAAATATTAATTCTTTTCTGGAAGCTCTCCTCTTTGAGCAGTAGACTAATGAGGAAGAGAAACATATTGGCAAAGAGAGGAAAGTGAATTCTTAGAAATGTCATTGCAAGTTTGAATGCAATTTGCCTACAAAGAAGGGCTCATCATCTAGAGATAGGAAGATAGTTCATGTTCTTCAGTCCTGGGTAACATATTTTCCATGGCAATAAAATATTTTTCAAGCACCTTGGTGTTTCATCCTGACATCCAGTATTTTCATCCCTGGACACAAACATGTTCATTTTTCTCCTTCACTTAGGCCAAAAAGCAGTTCCTTTTTCCCCCTCACTTAGGCCAAAATTGTAAATGAGGGTGTTAATTGCTAGTATATATCAAGTACAAACTGAGTATTTCTATTAATGGAAAATAAGTTCAGGTTTCGAAATTTCACGTCTACAACATGGACTTCTAATCCCATGCTGTTTTTAGTCTGCTCACTCTGTCATTACACTAACAAAATGTAAAAGTTCCTGATAACAGCGGTCTTCATGGTACCAGTCTGGAGATGCTGATGTCATGATGATGATGTCATGCAAGGGAGGGGTGCAGACAACTAGGATTGAAAGGGAAAATCGTGACAGAGAACAGCCTTTGCTAGATAGACTGCATTGGGTACCAACTTTGTATTAGCCAAAATAAAAAATAAAAAAAATTGGGAACAAAACAAAATGGCCACAGCTTCTTCATACTAACAATTTAAAAAGAAAAAGCACCACAGCAAAGAATTAGTGCTTTCTGATCTCAGCATACTGTCAGGAGAGAGGCTTGGTTTAAGGAGAGAATGTCATCCCAGTAGCTTTCCTAAAGCTCTTCAGATGCTCTTCTTTACCTCTTCCTTTCTCCCTCTCTGCTTCAAAGCTAGAGATTCTCCCATTGACCAAAATGATCAGAGACACATTAGCCTGTGAAGACAGGGGCTGTCTACATCACACTGGAGCTCATCTCTTGAGACTGTTAAAGATCTGGAGAATCTAGGCCAAGCCTTGCTCTTATTTTTTTCCCTTCTGACCTAAATCTACCTACTCTACCCTTTTCAGCTCAAACCTCAGAGAAAAAGTAGATCTATCGACAGCATGAAAAACTCCCACATGCTTGAAGATAGTTATGTAGTCACTAGCAGAATAATCATTATTTGATTACTTTCCTCTGGGTCCTCTCTACATTTCCTAGAAATGTGGCAATAGTTTTAACAGGATAATGAGAAAAATATATATATGTAGTGTGTCCCCCAAATCTTTGTGGAATTTTAAGATTTAATAATATCAGAAGTACACATGCTACACAGTTATGAAGACATCTTTGAAGACTTTATTCAGATTTTTAATAGTTATTTTGATTTGTGATTTTTGAAAAATTAATTTTAATTTTTCTTTCTTTTTTGTCTTTTGTCTTTTTGTAGGGCTACACCTGTGGCATCTGGAGGTTCCCAGGTGAGGGATGGAATTGGAGCTAGAGCCACAGTCCTACACCACAGCCACAGCAACACGGATCCAAGTCTTGTGTGCAACCTAGACCACAGCTCACAGCAACGCTGGATCCTTAACCCATAGAGCGAGGCCAGGGTTCGAACCGCATCCTCATGGATACTGGTCGGTTTCATTAACCACTGAGCCACAATGGGAACCCCTAATTTTAATTTTTGATGCCAGTATTTACCACCTTGAATCTGAGAGGGACTGAGGTAATAGAAATTTCAAATAAGACTTTAAAAGTTTGTAGCATTAATTTTCTGATATGACTGATGCTTAAAGGTGAACTTAATAGCTTGTGTATATATCTTTTCTTGTCTTTCTGAACACCATATGAGCCGCATATGTCCCTATGGTCACACTATATTGCATGTGTCCCACTTTATAGGGACTGTGTGAGTGTCTGTCCTCTCCGCCAGTCAGTAACCTCCTTGAAGGCAAGAACCTTGTCTCACTCTAATTTGTTCAGTCAGCAGTGTTTCTTGTGTTAGAAGAACAAACAGTTGAAGGATATTTCATGCACTACATCTCAGCAGCCATCTTGTTTTCTCGCACAGTCAGAATTTACTGATTTATTAGCTTGCCATCAATTTCCAGCCTCCATCTTCTCCCACTTTGTATTTTTTGAACCGAACTCAATCAGTGCTGCCTGTATCTACGTTATAGAATTTTGTTCCGGGGAAATGTTTTCATCTCTTCATCTCATTATTCTTTTCTTATTATTCAGGGTGAGTCAGATTCAACTAAGTAATATTTATTGAGCTGCTAATACATGCAAACCTTATTCCCAGTTATTCTTGCCTACCTTATCCCAAATAATTTTTAAATTATATGCAGAAAATATAATTACACTTATTTTATGCAAAACGAAATTGAAAAAGAGGAAAACAACTGATCACAGTAATAGGGAAAATACAAACAAAACTGGGAGTCAAACTCCTCTAGATTTCACTATTTTTGTTTTCTTTTTAGGGCTGCACCTGTAGCATATGGAAGTTCTAGGCTAGGGGTTGAATCAGAGCTGCATATGTAGGCCTATGCCACAGCCACAGCAACACCAGATCCAAGCCTCCTCTGTGACCTACACTGCAGCTTGCAGCAATGCTGGGTCCTTAACCCACTGAGTGAGGCCAGGGATCAAACCTTCATCTTCAAGGAAACTACTCTGTTTCTTAACCCTCTGAATTCTATACCAGGAATTCCCATAGGTTTCATTCTGTTTTTACTAGTGCACAGATGACCCTAGAATCATGATATTATCACATGCCAATTACATTCTGTTTTTATACCAAGTTTCCACAACATGATTAGTTGATCTGATGGACCCATCACAGCCTATGGCTAAATCCACATAGACAAAGTTTCCAGATAAAAGAACTGCTCTTAGAAGCCTAAGAAATTCAGGTCAGAGAGACCTACAGTGAATTAAGGGTACTCTTTTAACACCTCTCTTCCCATAGCATTTCCAGAAACAGATACACCTTCAAAAACAAACCAGCAATTCCATCCATGGGCATATGTCTTTCATTCAAAGCTTTCATTCAGAAAGATACATGCACCCCTAAGTTCACTGCAGCACTATTCACGATACCCAACACATCAAAACAACCTAAATGTCCACTGACAGATGAATGGATTAAGAAGATCTGGTACGTATATATACATAATGGAATACTACTCAGCCATAAAAAAAAAACAATGCCATTTGCAGCAACTTGGATGGAACTAGAGATTCTCATACTAAGTGAAGAAAGTCAGAAAGAGAAAGACAAGTACCATATGATATCACTTATACATGGAATCTAAAATATGGCACAAATAAACCTATCTACGAAACAGAAACACACTCACAGACATAGAGAACAGACTTGTGGTTGCCAAGGGGGAGGGTGGAGGAAGTGATGGACAGGGAGTTTGGGGTTGGTAGATGCAAACTATTTTACTTAGAATGGATAAGCAATGAGGTTCTACTGTATAACACATGGAACTATATCCAATCTCTTGGTTTAGAACACAATGGAAGATAGTATGAGAAAAAGAATACACACACACAGCTGGGTCACTATACATATAGCATAAGTTGACACAACACTGTAAGTCAACTATATTCTAATAAAAAATTTTTAAAAATCACCAAAATGCAAGTGGAAAAAATATTTCTGTTATTATCCCAGTGTTTTGAAATGAAGGAAATGCTACAATGAGGTAAATTCTATGAGGCTAATCTTAAAATGCTAGCACAGAAAATTGTTTGATCCAAGACTCTGATGGCTGTAATGTCTCCCCTCTAAATCAAGGAGCTGCATACTACAAGGGAGGGGGTGATCATAATCTTTTAATTAACATCTTTGATACTGAGGTATCAGCAAAATATAAAATGTAATAAATAACACTGTAGGAATAGTTGTGTATGTGCATGTGTGTATGAGGCAGCTAAGTGTGCAGTGCTTGTTGGTATCAGCAGACTTTTCATTTTTATAATTTATCACATCCCTTAGAATCAACTCTCCCTCCACTTTTGTTAGAGGATAATTTTCTTCTTGGTGATAGAGAAGAAGAAAGGAACACATGTCTTGGTTTAAGACAAAGAAGACTATGAAGGATTTCAGTGGGATATAAACATTTAGAGTCTTTCAGTGAGTTGAGAAATCCCAAGAGTAGTTAAGTCAGTGACCAGAGGGAACTTTGAAAGAATAATCTGTCTGATCCAACAAAAAGATCAATTTCTCTTTTCTCTTGGGTTGGGGAGGGGATGGGTTTCCAGATAAATTCTGTTCGGTGTTGGACAAACTGCAGTAATGAATTTCAGGCAGAAAAGGAACATAATTATTTATACAGTGAAAATGGCAGGGCATTAAAAGCCATCTGCCATTTTGATCTGCCAACAAAGCATCTTCCATATTGAAGCAATTAAGGGGGGGAAGTTCCACAGAAATCTGTTTGGCTATTTTTAAATTACAAAAGTGAAAAACCAGAAGCATATCTGGATGCTTCTTGGTGATGCATCATGCACACACACAAAAAAAAAAACTGTCCTTAGTTTAGAACCCTTCCCCTCCTCCAAAGAGTGGGAGAGTTTGCTAATTGGTCTAATCAGGGTGAATCTGTCTTGGCTATCATTCCTTACCCAGCCAAACCTGGTTTCCACACAAACATTTTGTTGTTGTTGTTCCCTTTTGCTTTTTTTATTTTTTAGTAGTTAAAACTCAACTCTGAATGTATCATGTATCAGAGCTCATTTTATCTGCAACTTGGCCCATATAAGATAACATTTTGCAAAATAAATTACATTTGAAAGTCATCTCTTCCTGAATCCAAACCTTAGATGTCCAATATAACTTTGTGGAATAATAAATAATGAATAGATGTATGGATGGAAGGAGTGATAATGTGGTTTGACTCATTCAGAACATTGCAACCTCAGAAGATGGACTGCCTTTATCAGCCTGAAGTTTATCTCAGAGTGTAATCATTCTTCTGCCATAATAATGAGTCCCTGAAAAGTCTGAAGCACGTTACATGTCTTCCCATCCACTCTCACTTTAATTCATGCATTTGGTCAACGTACTTCTCTTAAGCGTTGGAATACTGACCCCAAAAGCTCATATTCTAATGGAAGACGGACTGAGAAACGTATGCTCAGAACAAAGAGTGAAAAGAAAAGGATGAGAGGTTAGTGCAGTGTTCTGGGAGCACGAGGAGAATGCATCTAAGACAGGCTGGGGATGCCTGGTATAGCTTCAACTAAGAGACTTCATGAACGTGAGACTTGAAAGAGGAGGTATAACAGAATACACTTCCCATGAGACAAAAGCATGGGCAAGTGAGAACCCAGCGTATTTGGGTTACTGAAGGTGTTTTGAGATTTCTAGAGTTTAATGGTTTAAGCTGGTAAGAGAAAGGAGATAATTGACACGAAGTTTATGGGAGGTAGAACATGTCACTTCTTGCTCATTAGGCTATGAAGTTTCAGTTAAATCTTCAGGAAATGGAGAGCCATAGAAGGATCTTAAGAAGAAAGATTATTATCAGAAAGTGCTGACTTGAATGGGGCAGGACTAGTCAGGTAGCCTATTGGGAGGCCACCATGATAGTTATAACTCCTCTGTAGATCTGTCATGAATAGTCACTCTCAAAAGTAGCTGTGCTTTCACAATATAACTAACTTTGCTCCATGTACTTTTGGGGATTTCCTGACATCTGGGACTATGACTTAGTTACTCTCTAAAGCCAGACATTTAATCTTTAATCCCTACTCTTTCCTTTATATTTTATCAAATGATCATTGTTTAGAATAAGAGGTTTGGAAGTTAAAAATATGAGGTAAATAAAAGAATATTTCAGTTTAATTTAAGTCATTAGGTCAAAGGCCAAAATCATACTGTCTTCTTGTTAGAATCCAAAGATTGTGATTAAAAACTGAATATTCATTTCTGAATGAAATAATGATGGAAAGGAAATTTCCTAAAACACACACACACATACACACACACACACACACACACACACACCATGACACAAATCTTTTTTTTTAGTTTTTTTGTTATTTTAGGGCCATTCCCAGGCTAGGGGTCAAATTGGAGCTGTAGTCACCAGCCTACACCACAGCCACAGCAACATGGCATCTGAGCCGTGTCTGCGACCTACACCACAGCTTACAGCAAGGTGAGATCCTTAACTCAATGAGGTCAGGGATATAACCCGCATCCCTATGGATCCTAGTAGAGTTCGTTAACCGCTGAGACACTAAGGGAGCTCCCATAACACAAATATTGACTTTAATCCAGCAGCCAATATTATCCAATATTATGCTTAATGATGAAACTCTAGAAATAGTATCGAATTAAAGTAACAAAACAAAAATGACCATTATCATTTTTATTATTTAACACATATTCTAAAGGTGCAAATCGATGCAATTTGACAAAATTTTTTGTCCTTTTTCTTTTGCTTTTTAGGGCTTTACCTGTGGCATATGGAAGTTCCCAGGCTAGAGGTCGAATCAGAGCTACAGCTGCCATCCTACGCCACAGCCAGGCAGGATCCGAGCCTCATCAATGACCTATACCACAGCTCACAGCAATGCTGGATCCTTAACCCACTGAGCAAGGCCATAATCTAACCTGAATCCTCATGGATACTAGTTGGATTTGTTTCCACTGAGCCACAAGGGGAACTCCCAAAAACAAATATTTTAAAAAAGGATGAGCAAATTTTTCATTTTTTAATTTTTATGTGTCTCCCTAGAATATGCAAGAATAAAGCTAAGAAGTTATATCACTTTAGAACAATGTCCTATAATAACTGAACTAATTAAAACAGCTATAGTTTATACTAAAAATTGTCACTTAGGAAATATATATAATTTTAAAATCAACTTAATAACAGCACCCAGAATATAAAGCAGCTAGCCATAAACTTTATAAGAAATTTATAGAACAAGAAGTTCCCTTGTGGCACAGTGGGTTAAGGATCCAGCATTGCTGTAACTTCAGCGTGGGTTTGATCTCTGGCAAGGGAATTTCTACATGCTGTGTAATTTTCCTCCAAGGAATATGCATTAATTGTGCAGTAGAAGAAAATTATAAAATTCTTTGTAAACATATTTTACTGCAATTTCTATGGTTGTGACTAAAATAAAATTGAAGTGCAGTTTATCCTTTTCTGTTCACACTTTCCCTGGAATTCTAGACTGTTGAATTGAATTGAATTTTAGATTTTTTTTCTCCTCTGAAGAGTGCCATTATTTGTTTATGGAATAAACAGTTTTTTTAAAGGATTAAACAGAAAAAGACACAAGCTCTATATTCTTAATAAATAATATGTTACATACACCAGACAGACCCCTTCAAACACTCTAAACTTTTTAGTTCAATTTCATTTATTGGTAGAATGACCTTGGGCAAATCTCCTAAGTGTCTGATGTTTCATATCCCTTCCTTATCTAGGAAATAGGGATAAAAACAGCCAGCATGCCTACCCCATGGCACTGTTTAGGAATTAAGTAAAACAGTGGCCATGAGGAGGTTTTATAAACCAATAAAGAACTAGATAAATGAAAGGGGCTGTTCTCAGTATTTTTTTTCCTTTGCACTTTCCTTATTCATTACATGTTTTATTTATTTATTTATTTATTTATTTATTGTCTTTTTGAACTTATGTAGAGCCGCACTCATGGCATATGGAGGTTCCCAGGCTAGGGGGTCTAACAGGAGCGGTAGCTGCCGGCCTTCGCCACAGCCACAGCAACGCGGGATCCGAGCCGCGTCTGCAACCTACGCCACAACTCACGGCAACACCAGATCCTTAACCCACTGAGCAAGGCCAGGGATCGAACCTGCAACCTCATGGTTCTTAGTCAGATTCGTTAACCACTGAGCCATGAAGGGAACTCCTTGTATTTTTTTAAAGATGCATAAGTCTGATGTTTTCAAAGTAAATGCATCTCAAAATGTGGGGGGATCAGCTCTTCCTCTTCGTCTCCCCAAACAGCACCACTCTTGATATTAATAGCCCAAGATGGTCTCAAATGTTGAAGAGTTATACAGTGTTCCACTTTCCTGCTGCCTGCCAAGTTATCTTTGAAGCTCAGGATATAGAATGGAGTAAGATAAAAGGAAATAAAAGGCTTGTGTGTATTAAGATGGCGTCCCCTCTTATATTTTTAAAGAGGTCGGATGCTTATACCAAGACTAGGCAAACACAATCCTGATTATTTACATGGCATAATGGAAGTAAACACTCAAGGAGAGAGAAATCTCATGCTTTTACTCAGCAGGCTATAAACCATTATCTCATGTTTTCTATGGAAAACAGTCTCAGCCGGGAAATTTGGTAACTCAGTAGGCTATTAATAGGATGTGGAATGTGATTACTCTTTTTGGATTACTTCAATATGTAATTACTTTTAGGAGCTGGTAGAAAGAAACTCTATTAAATGATAATTATAGACTGTATTTGCTTTAAGATTTTGTAATAATTCTCAACATGGGAGTTTTCACCAACTATTTGCCATAGTTAATAAAGTCATTTTTCTTAAAAAGTAGCAATTCTCTGCAAAAGTGGTAGTTTTACATAGGATGAGCTTCTTATAAGAAAGGACAGGGAAGACAGACTGTGCAGTAGGTTGGCTTGTCCACGGTAATAGAGTCTCCTTGAAAATATAGACAGTGTCCCTGAAATATTGCAACAAAGTGAAATATTTATAACTCCCTAGAGAAAAATAAGTCTCAATATAATGTCTTCAGAGGTTAACAACAACTAAATATTACTGCATACATAAAGAGAAGACAAGGCAGGTGACGGAGGAGAAGCTGGCACAGCGTGAAAAGCCTAGAAACATCAGCTGTTTCAGGAAGTGTCCACCAATAAACAGGGATGTTGCCAGGAATACGTCCAGGAGTTAGACCTCACATATAAATCAGGGATTATATGAACACACAGATAAAGGTTGGACCACACATATTTGTGAAAACAGATAATAAAAAGAGGTGGCAGCATAGGAGGCATGTGAAAATGCCAGAGTTTTCTGGACAACCCTGTACATCATCTCACTATTGATAAAACTAAGTGCATGCTGAAATCTTTTTATCTTTTTTTTTGCTCTTTTTATGGCCACACCCATGGCATATGGAAGTTCCCAGGCTAGGGGTCGAATCAGAGCTGTAGCTGACGGCCTAACAGCACAGCCCCAGCATGCAGGATCTGAGCCACCTCTGCAACCTACACCACAGCTCATGGCAATGCTGGATCCTTAACCCACTGAGTGAGGCCAGGGATCAGACCTGTGTCCTCATGGATACTAGTAAGATTTGTTGCCACTGAGCCACGATGAAAACTGCAATGGTAAAATCTTTTAAGTATTTTCTTCATCATACAATTGACATAAGCCCTGGCTGAAACACTGCAGCAGTCTATCAACCCAGGGAGGGATCAGAAAACAGCTTGGGAGTTAAGAAAATTCTAGGGAGTTCCCACCCTGGTTGAGCAGTAGCAAACCTGACTGGTATCCATGAGGACATGGGTTTGATCCCTGGACTTACTCAGTGGGTTAAGGATCAAGCATTGCCATGAGCTGTGAGGTAGGTCACAGACACAGCTCGGATCTGGCATTGCTGTGGCTGTGGTATAGGCTGGCAGCTATAGCTCTGATTTGACCCCTAGCCTGGGAACTTCCATATGCTGCAGGTATGGCCCTAAAAAGACTAAATAAATAAATAAATAAATAAATAAATAAATAAATAATTCCAAGAATAGAAGCAGGAATTCTCATGAACTCAAGTAAAGATACACATCTTAGAAAGTATCATGAGAATATTACTTATGCCACCTTGTACAGTTCAGCTTGGTAAATGTTTATTGAGTGCCCATGACATGCCAGGGTCTCCCTGTTTTGGAGAAATCTACCTTTAGAAAAGGAAATTCCTATATTACATATGTGTTCTACCAATGGTACATATGCTTCTCATTGAGAACTAGTCATCCATCTCTGTAGAATTATCTCTTTAAGGGGTTTAAGGTGCTCGCATATGCACATCAACCAAAGCCAGAGGTAAAAGAAAAGTCTTAGATGACAGAAGATTAAAGAGCTCCAAACTACATCTTTATTTTTGATAGGAATCATTTACAAGGTGAATTATGGGGTTGTTCTGTGGTTTCCTTTAAAACATGCAAGCACTGAAGAACATGTCTACTGCAGAAAGCAAGGCACTGTTAAGGCTTCATAGAACCTTAGGCATTTTACCTCACAGACCTGGTATGGGCTTGAATTATAAGGATCATAGTGAAATGCTCAAATCAGTGCAAGAAATAATCATAAATATGTCAGATCACATGCCCTCCATCCAAGAGCCATGGGAAACACTCCTCTGCTTTAATAATTTGCCCAGTGGGGCACAGTGGTTTAGGTTGTAACCTCTAGCCTCTGAGTACCTGGGTTTAAAATCTAGGCCTCACTCCTATGTGATTGATTGACTTTGAATAAGTTACCTAATGGTCTGTGCCTCATTTCTTCATCTTCAAAAGGGAGCATGAATAATAACCCTTACTTATGATGCTGTTGAGAGAATTAAATGGATAGACCATATGGGAAGAATCTTGGCATGGTGTTTGGAATATTGTTACTGGCGTTTATGATACTGATAACACTAAAAAAGGTAATAGGGAAAGTAATATTACTTATTAGATTAATTTAAGATCCTGTATGCCTGATCTCAGTCACCCACCAAAAAAGCAGTATCTCTGTAACCCTGTACATAGCTAGCATGTGTCTAATGAAACTATATGTTCAGAAGGACCGCCTTTTATTCTAATGTCAAATCATGGCATTTGCCTTCCTATTTTTGCAGACTTGCATTGTCGCAGGCTTATAGGAACAAGTGCAGACCAAAATAGTCTGGCCAGGTGTCAAGAAACTTATTTTTTGATATTGGCTCTGCTACCAGCTTTGTCAAGGACCTGCCTCATTTTGGCCCTATACAACAACGACAACAACAAACCACCACTTCAAATAATTTGCAGGTCTAGAACCTCTTTGACTAGTGAAGTAGAAATCCCATCAAATTTTGCCATGTTTACAGTGGTTAAACAACGCTTTATCCATCCCCTTCAGGCAATAATTTTACAACTACTTCTAGGTATAAGCTTTGGACCCAACTACACTTCTTTATAACTGTGCTGGGAAGGGAAGCCCAGCTGAAAATTTACATTGCCTTAGAAAGTTGAACTAATCTCTTTTAAGGCTTTCCTTGATATCAATATTCATAAAGCCATGCTTCCCCCTCAAGGGTTTATCAACCTTTTAAAAAAAGATAAATGAAGTTGTTTGCATATTGACCCTGTAAGCTTCCCCACTTGGTTTTCCCACTGCTTCATGAATATCAAAGCCAACAAACATAAGTAAAATAAAATTAGACTCACTTATTCATATGCACCAAATGAGCCCACATCTCAAAATAAAGGTGGCATTATTATTTCTTCTTTGTTCTTCAACCGAAAGGCATTATTAAGATTAGGGGAAATACTTGTGCTCTGCAATGTAAAAGCCATTTATTTTCCATTTTTACTTCTCTGAATGCACAGGAACCTTGGTACGAACCTCTGTTGTCTCTGACTGTGAAATTTGGATTGTGAATGATTTCAGGGGGTAGACTGAAGATAAATCTTGGTCCATTGGCTGTGTCATCCTTGTCATCTGCACTAATTGTAACAATTGGCTGAAAGAGAAAGGTGGCTCATAAATAAATCATGCTGACATTGGCACATCATTTACTCAAAAATTCCTGGCTGGCTAAGAAACCTAGTTTTAATTAGAGAACATAGCTCCAGAGCTGAACCAGGGCTCTGAAGCATTCTTGGGCAGTGGGAGGTATCTCCAGGTGATGCTCTTAAAACCAAACTCTGGTTCCAAATGCCTAGGTCACAACCAGGGCAGGGGAAAGCAGTGTTACCTGGTTAGAAAGTGGCTTGGTCTGGTCACTCTCACAGATGAAGCCTTCATAAGGGGCAGCAAACTTGGGAGCATTGTCGTTAACATCAAGGACCCTAATGGCCACGGGAACTTTGGCTTCCTGATGCCTGTTGTCTGAAAGGAGAGAATTCAGACAGTAAACATGTGCAAAGGAGGAAGCCACGTTGGTCCAAGTTTACTCTTGGGAAATAGTGAGCTCTGGTCACTCACTTAGGCCTGGTAGGGAAAGGCACTGTTGGCAGAGTGTAGTCCATAAGAGTAGTTCTCAAAGCAGGGTCCCCAGAGGAGCATCCTACAATTTTGGAATTTGTTGGAAATAAAAATTTTCAGGTCCCACCCCAGTCCTGAGTTAGAGGCACACAGGCTGGGATCTAGAAATCTTTGTTACAACAAGTCCTTCATGATAAGCCACACATGATCAAATTTGAGAAGCACTGGTCTGTAGGTAACAAGAACCCACAAATCTTGGCTCTAAGGATTCTGCTGCTCTGGATTGAAACAAAACTGAGTGACAAGATAAAGTGGGGAATCCTCAGTGATGGTTAAGTTTCAAGCTGCTAATGGGTACCAGTTCATGTGCCAAGTTTGCACCCAGTCCTGCCAAAGAAAATGAAAACATCTCTATTTGCTTAAATGTCTTCCCAGAGAGAGGACCAAAAATAAATTTTAAAGATTGAAAAATATGCTTAAAACTAAGAAAAAAATTTGTTCTATCTCAGCTGTCTGTCATTTTCCAGAATACCCAGAGTCTGAAGGAATAATATGGTAAAGTAGAATCAAAACCCTTAGGAGAATACTTACGGATTTCTGCTGCAAAAACTGATATGTTGAGCCAGGCAGTTTCTTCTCTATCTAAAGGTTTTGTTGTTTTAATAAAACCATCCTCTGGATTAATAGTGAAAAACCTGTCCAGGTCAGTGTGACGATCGATTGAATACCTAAGCAGAATGCAAATGAGGCAATTAGACCTAGACATCCCGAGCAGCTTAATATTTGAATATTTTCTCCATGCTATATTTAAAGCAACCTTTTAAATGAATTGCTTGAGTGAGATTTCCTTTTTAATCAAATTTACTTTTCAAACTTCGTACATGAATCTTTTATAGAAATCATTTTGCCACATTGGAATTCTTTATTCAGGACAATGAATGAAAGAGCTGTTTTGCATATTTGATTGAGAAATGGAATAACATGTTGCATATTTTTCCATATTTACTACAGTCACCCACCATCTGAATATTCATTAATCTGCATTTGTGAAGTAGGTTTGCCTTGCTCCCAGACTACTCAGAAAGTCACAAATGTATGGAACCTTTGCCAGTTTTTGCATATGAAATACTAAGTAGTCTTAAGTTTACCTAAATTTATCACAGATCATTTATGGTCCTCAAAAATCAGTTTTCTCCTTACTTAAAGTAAAATGATAAATTTTGAGTAAATTTATTCCATTTATTTGATTGTAGGGGTTCTCATGTAGCTTGGTTCTGAAATTTTTGGTGAGATATGCAAAGTGGGCTTGGCTATTCATTTGTAGCGGCTTCTCCCCACACTGTAAAGACCCTAGGTTGAGTTTAACAACATAGTGAGAAGGCTTTAGAAAATTTGCTTTTCTCTAAGAAAAGACAAAATAATTTCCAGAATTTTATGGGTCAAGTTAAGAAGATGAGTCAAGAGGAATGGTCTTTTTTAAGGTTTAATAAGGTAAAATAACTTGCCCAGAATAAAGAAGTGGAGACCATGCTTTAATAAATATTGACAGTTGTCCCTGGCATCCATGGGAGATTGAATCCAGGACCCCCATGGATACCAAAATCCACAGATATCCAAACCTCTTTTACAAAATGGCATAATATTTGCTTGTTACTTAAACATATACTCCTAGACACTGTAAATCATATCTAGACTTCTGTAATATGCAATACAGTGTAAATGCTATGTAAATAGTTGCTACTGTGCAGCAAATTCAAGTTTTGGTTTTTGAAACTTGCTGGAATTTCTTTTCTCAAATATTTTGGGCCTATGTTTGATTGAAGCCATCACTGTGGAACCCACCAATGCAGAACCCCTGGATTCTGAGGTCCAGCTGTACATAAGTCTGAAGGCATTCATTGAGGGCCATAAAACCAAAGAATCTTAGTGGTAGCAAAGACCATGGATGTCACAGAGTTTCATGTTTTTGATTTACAAATGATGGGATTTGCTAATGGTCTATTTTCCGATTTCTGGGGGAGCCAATATTGAGAACTCGGATCTTCCAATTCTAGATAATGTTCTTTCTAGATAATAAGAAAAAGGAAATGAGCATGAAGCAGCTCTTCACAGTACAGAAAACATAAGCTCATCCAGGACATCGTTGATTTCACAGCTCCCTGTGGAAATGGAATGATGAGTCACCTTCCCCAGTGAGGAAACAGAAGTTAAACCATCACACACCTCATAAATGTCAGCAGAGGCTCAGTGATTGAGCCCTCAGCAAAGCTCTATGTGAAAAGGAAGAAAGAAAGAAAAAAGAGTATTTTATTCCCACCATTAGGGAGTTTACTCTCTAGCTGACATGACAGACACACTCACGGAAAGAAAGATAATTAGTAAAGCGTTATTCCATAGAAGCGCTTCACTTGGATTTCGGTTTTGTAAAATCCTAGGTAAGAGTCCATGCTCTCCTACACAAAAGCTGAGTGATACTGGAAAAAGCCACCAGATTTTGAGTTCTCTGAATGTCAGCTTCCTTATCATTTAAACTGGAATATTAATAGTACCTCTTAGGTCATCAGTAAGAATTACATGAAATAATAGATGTTGCAGATGAATAACCTAGTGCCTCACACATAGTAAACAAATATAGCTGCTATGTTTTTGTTGTTGCTCCTGCTATTACACACTGTGGATAGATCACAGACACTCTCAAATGTCAGTCTGCAGAGTGTGGCTTTCATCCTATAGCCAGTGAAAAATCATGAAAGGCTTTTGCTGAGAGGAGCAAAGAAACTGAATCAGACTATCAGGGTGATGAATAAGACAGGTGGGCAGGGTGGTCTGAACCAGAGAAGGTGGAGGAAGGAGCTGATGTAGCTTTTCATGAATGAGTGATAAGAGAGGCATAGGAGTGACAGAGGGAATAGAAGACTATGTGGTAAAAAGAGGACAGTAGGACTCAGTTGATATTCGGAGATCTGTGGGAAGCTGGAAGAGTCCTAGAGTTTCTAGCCTGAGTGTCACAGGGAGGGAGACACTGGGAGATACAAAAACAAAGTCAACTTAGCAGGAAGAAGACACTGAAATTCCACTGGGAATATGCTGCCATGCCATGAGAGCAAAAATTCTACTTCATCATAGGTTTCACAGAGTCAGGGGTAGACTCAGTCTTTTTTTTTTTTTTTAAGGTAGGTTAAGAGAAGTATGGGCTCAAAGATATGTTTTAATCAATGAGCAGTGAAGGAAAGAGCAAGTAGATAAAAAGGCACAGCAGACAGCAGAATAAGTAGAGAATTAGAATCAGGGAGCGAGTTCCCATTGTGGCACAGCGGAAATAATCCAACTAGCATCCATGAGGACGCGGGTTAGATCCCTGGCCTCACTCAGTGGGTTAAGGATATGGCATTGCTGTGAGCTGTGGTATAGGTTGCAGACGCTGCTCAGATCCTGAGTTGCTGTGGCTGTGGCGTAGGCTGGCAGCTGTAGCTCTGATTTGACCCCTGGCCTGGGAACCTCCATATGCTGCGGGTGTGGCCCTAAAAAAGCAAAACAAACAAAAAATGAGGAAGAAAGATCAGCCCAGGCACAGAAAATCTACAGATTTAACACAATCCAATCAGTAGCATAGATGGAAACTCTATAGGTAAGTGGACAGAGAGAAAAAAAGTCTGAAGTCAAAAAGCTGAGTGTCAGGGAGCTCCCAGGCCTGGACTAGGATCCAAGACTAGTGAAGACATGTCTGAGAGAAGTATGTCTGAGGCATGAAGAGGTTCCCAAGGAAGTTAAGAGAAAAGACTATTTCAGGAAGGCAAATGGTGAAGGAAAGTGCATTTAATGCTGGAGATTCTGAGAAGAAAGAGCTGCAAACGTTTCCAAGCAGCTAAGAGTTTGAGTGACACTGTACAGCCCTATTCATATGTGCAAGGACATAAATCCCCTTAAAGGTGAAGACAGGGGAAAGTAAGTAGTCTGACTAAGAGGCCCACTGAATAAAAAGCTTTAAATGTCCTTCTATGAATTGTTTGGCAATACTAAGAACAGGGACCTGAGTGGGTGAGGGGGCTGGTTCAAGGGCAGAACTGAGCATCTTTGGATAATTATAGACATGAAAAATGCCTCCATGCACAGAATAGCTCCCATTGAAAACATGACCCAAATAACCAATCACAGATGTGGATCCTTGGAGATAATGAGGTGCTGAGGAAATGAGCAGTTGTTCCACGTGTTTTTACGTCACCACTCTTCTAAAAAGCTGCTAATATACCTCGAAATTCTAGGCCAAAGCGAACGCATTTAAAATTCAGACCATGAACATTTCTGAGTCGTTTAAAGGTGTTACCAAGCCCCTCAGTCATTATGTAATGTATCTTCTTGGAGGCAGAGAGCATAGTACTCAAACTTTCCCAAGAAATCTTTCCATTAGTGGCTGCCTGGCTACAGTAAAACTCTCAAAATGGACTCAAGGCAGATCTGGACTAAAATCCAGTCTCCAATAGTGACTGGCCATGTGACGCTGGGTAATTCATGTCGGCCATTTTGAGCCTCAAAGGCTCAAATCTGTTGGGTCCTAAAGGGATCTCAGCCTCAAGAGTGTCTGAGGATTAAATTTAAATAATTTAGTGCGGGGTTGCCTGGAGCCAAGAAGATGCAAAGGGTAATTATCTTCCTTTCTCCCAAAAGAGGCAAAGTTCAATGACTTAAAAGCAACTGAACAGCATTTACATTTGGGACTTCCTTCTGCCCTGTCAGCATTTTCTTTGGTATAAATAGAAAAACTCCATTGTCCATAGAGATTGTTTTTCATACTCAGATCTATTTACTCTTCTTCCCAGTTTTACTGAGGTATGATTGACAAAAAATTTTCTGTATTTAATGTTACACACTGTGATATTTTAGTGTATGTAGAGCTTGTTTAGTGATTACCATGATCAAGACAATTGACGTTATGTGTCACCTCGCATAGTTACCATTTTGCTTCTGTGGGAGGGTGAGAACACTTAAGATCTACTTTTAGCAAATTTCAAATCTACAATACATTATACATTACCATTATCTAGAGTTACCATACTGACCAATATCTCCCCATTTTCCCCACTCCCTAGCCCCTGGCAACCACCATCTTACTCTGTTTCTATCAGTTTGATATTTTCAGATTAGACATGAGTGATAAGACATATTTTTTTCTGAGTCTGGCTTATTTCATTTGGCATAGCATCTCCAAATTCACCTATGTTATCACAAATGGCGGACTCTTCTTTTTTCAAGCTAAATAATATTCCATTATAAATATGTATTTATCTCACAATTTCTTTATCCATTCATCTGTCGATGGACACTTAGGATTGCTTCCTTGTCCTGGCTATTGTGAATAAAGCTGCACTGCACACAGGAGTACAGAGATCTTTTCAAGATATAGCTATTATGAAAGTAGTATGGAAGTGCCTCTAATTGCAGATGGTGGCTGGATTTGTTCTGCGGGCCATAGCTTATGAACCCCTCATCCAGTAGACATGTCCCTGGCCCCCTGTGAGGGTGTCTAGGACAATACACAATGCAAGGTGACATTGTGATGTGGTGTAGCAAAAGCTGTGATGTAGAAGCTGCATCCAGTCAATCTTAGGGTGTCCTGGAAGAATCCCTAGAGGAGGTGACACCTAAGTGGAGGTGGAAAAAATGAGTACCGTGTAGCAAGTTGGAAAGAGGAAGGAAGAACTGAGGAAGGAAGAACACAGGAGGATTAATAGAGGACAGGAAGTAGCACAGTGCAGCTGCCTCTGAGATCTAGAGAAAAGGGAGAGTAAGACAGAAAGCTGGAGAGACCAGCAGGACACAGCAGGAAGTGGGGAGGGGGGGTGGAGCTCGAAGAAAAGCCATAAGCCAAGTAAGAGAACTGAGATTGTTTTGGAGTGGCGGATGATGGAAAACAATATGGTCAATGATTTATTTGTTATTGCTGCCCTTTAACTGAAGGATGCTGTGATGTTGGATGTGCATTAACAATTAGCAGTCATGCTGGCTACAGGATGATGGGAAGAGAGGTGGGAGACTGGGGGCAGATGAGGGAATCTAGGAAAGAAAGGAATTAGGGGTGTGGGCATGGGAAAACAAATACCTGCAAGAATCCAGTCTAGGGAAGGTTTCAGGCATCTTTACATTTCTGCCCTTTGTAGGAATGCCTTGAATCTACCACTCAAGCCTCCTTCCCAGCCTCTTTCTCATCTTCATCATCAACCTTAGCAGTCTGGCTAAGGAGGACAGAGAGGCAGGTTCTGCATTGCTTTTCTAGCTTTCTCTTTTAAGTCTCACCACTGTGTTCATAATAATAAAGGCACCCTAAATTTGAGGGGCACTTTGCTATCTTTTCAAGGGCTCAGCAGCAGTTGGATAGACAGAGCTAACTTTTTCAGTCTCCTGTTCACTGTCCACGCCTCTTTGGTTAAGTCAGTTTGCCCTGCAGTGCCCCAGCTTCCTCTCAATTTAAGAGATAATAATTCTAGAAAATAAAGTTGAGGGGATAAATTGAATTATATATCTTACACCCCTGGTAGAGTAACTGTAGCATACGAAGGAGTTCAGTAAATTATAATTACTGTCATTATTTATTCTTCACCACAGTCCTCTGAGACAGACAGGCCAAGTTAAGGGGTACGTGACCTAGTGTACACCAGAAGTCTGCTCCCAAGGGAAATGATGGAGCTTGAACAAGCCTAGGTACAAAGGTGGCGCAGAACTCATGTGCTCTAAGTCTTCATCTTGTTTACATTGAATGATATCTTGGACTCTTTTTGAGACTGAAGGACATAGTTCCTGTAGGGTTTTCCTAAAACCTCTTGCTTCTAAAATTCCCCAGGCAGGCTTTTAAAATAAATCTCTCTGTACCTTATTGGGCTGTTGGCAGCATCAGGGTCTTTGGCATGCACTCTCCCCACCACAGTGCCAGCGGCTGCATTTTCTTGGACTTCATGGATATAACTTGGGGCCAAGAACATGGGGGGCTCATCAGCATCTTCTACTGCGATCTTGACTGTCACAGTGTCCTTGAAAGGCCCGTTGCTGATGAACTTCGGGTCAATGTGCACGTTGGCTGCCTCTACTTTCAAGCTGTATGCTCTTTTGGTTTCAAAATCTACAGGCTGGCAAGAAAGTAGAGAAGATTGACAACCAATTCCTTGAAAGAATAATGGAAAAGAAAGACCTGATTGTTTTATAGGGCAGCGTGACTGGTTCCTCAAAGAGAGAAAATCAGTGTCTATTCAATATCCAATTACCTGAGCCATTTGGTTAGAAAATCAGACAAATCAATTGCTGAAACTTAGAATGTGCTTAATGGGTAATTTTAGGAGCATGACAGACACAGAAGGACCACATCATCTAAAATGAACCTCCTCCCACAGAACACACTAAGGCTGCCCAAATCAGTCACTAAAATAACTTAAGGAAAGGACTTAAAACATTACAAAAATAAATGTTAGCCCATTCTCTACATACTAAAAATATTGGTAATAAAAAAACTCAGTGAATTTTAGTCAAAGAAAAAATGTCTTGTTAGATGACTGCTCCCCTCCATAAACACACACTTCTAACTTAATCATATTGACAGTATCATTTTGTAAGTTACTGATCAGGTAGCATTTCCAAAGTATGCAACCCTTACCAGCAGTGGCCCATTAAGGTTACTGGAGGTGGTTTATGGATAATTTTGGTGGGTAGGGTTTTTGAATGGCATTATTCTAATTATTCACATTGTCACTCCTTTTGCAATTCTTACTGTAGTGGTAACTTTTAAAATACCTAATATGCTTCCTAATATCCCTTTTGAGAGACCATGACACAACTTTTTAGATAGAATGTGATGACATTGTTTTGTTTTGATTGCATTCATTTTTAGGTTACCTCCTATTTATGGCAAGTGATATATGATGGATTTCTTGTTAAAAGAATGCATATGTGTACAAGTCCATTTAAAGAAAAACAATTAGAGTTTCTGTATGGCTCAGTGGGTTAAGTATCCTGTGTTGTCACTGCACTCGCTGCTGCAGTATGGGTTCTATCCCTGGCCTGGGGTACTTCCACATGTTGTGGGCACAGTCACACACAAAAAAAGAGATATTAATCTTTAATAATTAAAATGAACATTTAAACAAGGAAAACAATTGTAAACAATATGCATTTTTACACAGACATGAAAAAATATTAAGTAGCATTTGAATGGCTATAATTCTTCAGAAACTGATGATTAGCACTCCCTAATTCTAAAGAAGAGCAGTTCAGGGAATCAATCAGCAAAGCGTGAAAAGTAAAACTGTAGAAGAGAACAAGCCCTCATGCCTAGGAAACAGAACTTTCTAATTAGCAGTCTGGATGATGCTGAGCTCCCAAATGTTTGGAAAGAGTTGGGTCTTTTAAGCTAGCATCTGCCTGCCATGTTGTTGTCATCTGCCTAGTAAATAGTTATTTTGAATGGGCATATAATCATAGGGCTTAGTCCTAACCTAATTCTACAGAACTCCAAACTAAGGATGATTCCAGTTTTAGGAAAGTTAAATGCATTCAGCCATCATCTTCCCACCCACATCTCCTCAGAGTCAGAGAATACTCCTTTTCCTGAAGCAAAATCTTCCCCCCAGCTGCTCCATCATTCCAGAACTCAACAGCATCTTTGTCCTTCACTGGGTTACTTGAGCAGAAGAAAGGAATGATATTTATAGGCTGAACGTATGAGAGTGCTGCAATATCTCAAAATCTCAAAAATTAGACAAAATCCCAAACTGGAATATGATAGTTCTAAGACTAGGTAAGGGAAAATTTTCTCAGCCTGTTGGAGCTCCCAGAACAGAATATTTTGACCTTGGTTTGGGCATATGCCTAAGGACCAAGAGCATTATTGTTTCCACTGGAAAACCTTGTTGATGTTGAGGCCAGTATAGCCATGCTGCAAGTGTACCTGACACTTTTCGAATCTCAAGCAAAGCTCCCCAAATCTTTGTAAATGCCCTTGTGTAGAATGCCCTTTCCTAGTTTGGTGAGGTTTTATTGTCTTCTGGTGGTCATCTTAAGCTTCTGAAGTCCTTCCCATCTCCCCTAGGCAGATCTGTGTGGTCCCTTAGCTGCCCTTCTGTAGACCTTCATCTTCCACCCCTGCTAGGTGAGGAGTATCCCAAAGGACTCTGCTGACTCTTGTTGAACTTTGATGATCTTTGCCTCCCCAGTGCCCAGGAATGACTATACCAAGTGATCACATGTACCAAACATTATGACTGAACAGGAAGCAGAGCTGATAGATGGACAACATTTAAGCATTTGCCTCTAATTTATTCCGTGCCTTCTTCCGAGAGAGATTTAAGGCAGTTTCCCATGTGAATGTTTATATCCATGTTCTGAGTAGCTGAAATAAAGCTAAATGAGGCAACACACTACATATGCCATAAAAATCTCAATACTCCTGAGTTAACTAATCCCACCTCTAAAAATCTTCCCCAGGGAATTAATTCAACAGAAAACCAAAACAAACAGTATTCAAAAATGCATGATGTTGGTTAGATATCATGGTGGGGTTATATCTAATCATGGGAAACATACACACAAAACACAAATCCAACTGTGAGATTTTATTAAGGAAATAATGGTCCATCAATAGGATGGGATGTTATGTAGTCATTAAAAATGATTATGTATATTATATAACAGCATGTAAAATGTTTATGATGTGCCATTAAGTTAACAAATCAGATCACCCTATGACTACAACTGTGTTCAACAATATACATCATCTATATACATGTGGACAGAGAATATAAAGAAATAATCAGGAATAAAAGTAGTTTTATTAAAATAGAGAATATTTAAAATGCTTTCTGATGCTGCTCTCATACTGCTTTATAAGGAGTTTATTTGCTTGAAAGTAAATAGCTCAGAAACTGTGCTGAGATCCCTCAGTGATAATTGGGAATCCCACTCGGTCAAAGGTATTACAGAGAACAGATTGGATTTTTCTCCCCATGACAACCAAGGCACCGACAACCCTCATCTTTATTTTGCTCTGGTTCCTCTGCAACTAACTACACAGAGACTGTTTCAATATCCTTAAGGCAGCTTCTCTTTTATGCACCATTATAACCCTGACACCTACTGTGTCTGTCACAAAGTATTCAAGAAATATTTATTGCTTCCTAAACTATTCAATAAATGAATGATGCTACATCCTAAATAACTCTTGAATTCTTCACCTGTACTTATTCTGCCTTCTTCAGGTCTCTGTTAATTTCTCCCTTGAATTCCAATAAGAGTTTTTCAAATGTTCCCACTGTATCCACCTCAAAACCCTCAAGACTGAACTTAATCAAGTTTCTTAAATATGTCTATTTCCATCAAGACCAGTCCTTCATGAGATCCTTTTCTCTGACCTTCCTCTCCTTATCTATCTGGTAAATTCCTACTTATTTATAAAGACTCAGGTCCAGAACAGCACCCTGTAAGAAGTCATTCGTGACCCATATTCATAGATATTATCAGACTTTATTACAGTTGCCTCTCAACTGGGGAGTGATTTTGCTCTCCCCTACCCCAGGGATATTAGACAATGTCTAGAGATATTTTTTATTGTTAGGGTTGGGTGTGTGCTTACTGACATCTAGTGAGGAGAGGCCAAGAATATGTCTAAACACTGTAAGATGTTCAGAATGGTCCCTTACAGCAAAGAATTCTCTGCCCTGAAATGTTACAAGAGCTAAGGCTGGAAAAATCTGCTCTATTTTAATCTTCTTTTTACTTAACTGTCTGTTAATTGTGATACTTCTATGACCAGGACTCTCTTTCTTCAACTTGAGATATCTAGCCCCTCACAAAAAGCCTGCCTGACAAATAATAACTCAGTAACTCTTGGTAGGAAAAAAGAGTGAATGAATTAAGAAAACAGTGAAAAAAAACTGAATTAAGGAATATTTTAGGAGTTCCCACTGTGGTTCAGCAGGTTAAGAACCCAACATAATGTCCCTGAGGATGCTGGTTCTATCCCTGGCCTTGCTCAGTGAGTTAAGGATCTGGTGTTGCTGCAAGTTGTGGCATGGGTCACAGATATGGCTCAGATCCAGTGTGGCTGTGACTGTGGTGCAGGCCTGCAGCTGCAGCTATAATTCGAACCCTGGGCTGGGAACCTTCTTATGCCACAGGTTTGGTTGTAAAAAAAAAAAAAAGAATATTTTTAAAAGCCAAAAATATTTCTATGGATCTCTCCATATATTTCTATATTACTAAATCATATGTAATGATTTCTATAAGGGTCCTTCATTTTACTCTATGAAATTCACCTCTCATTTTATTTTTTTTTTCCCCTGCTGGACAGTTGGAGCTCTGTGCTCCAAGCTTAAGCAAATGCTCTTTTACCAATGAGAGAACATCTTCCTCTGTTTTAAATCTAAACATCAGTGCTTTATAGAAGATTACTCCTTTGCCTGGAATAAACATACTGAATTGCGAAAAAATGTGCAAATTAATCATATGCAGAGAGCTCATTTGCGATGTGTTAGTTCCATGGGGTGATTTAAATGTTTCAGGATTTTAGAGACACAGTGTGTGTTTATACCCTGAGTACACTGAAAACAGGTGACAGCCTTAGCATAACCAACTACCCAATTACTTGAACAGCAAAGGATGGGAGGCAGGAATCACTGATGTCACTGCTCATTTGTCAGTGTCAGGCAGGAGGGATAGCAATATTAATTAACAAAGCAAGTTGACAGCTCTATGCTATACACTATTCACACAGCTACTTTTCCAGAGAAGCAGAGTGGATGGTTTTCAGCCCCCAGTGGCTGGTGATTAGGCTTCCACGACCACACCACTCATCATCACTAATGTTGGCTTTTCCAAGTATCCAGAGTTCACCCCAACTTTCATATTCTTTTACCGCAGAATCAGAATCACCTCTACTTCTTCTTTGTTCCAGGTCCCCTCACGTTACTCCCAAACCCAATGATACTTCTGCCTATTGTGAAAAGTCAGCTTCCTAGAACATATCTCTCCCTGGCTCCCCTTAATGAAAGATTCCTTCAAGGAATCTTCCCCCAGCCCACCCTTCTCTCCTCTCCAGCTACTGGCCTCTTTATTGATTCTTCAAATTAATTTTTTATCAGTGTTCTAGTCCAATCTTTTCCATCACACCAAGGAGCTTAATATTCATGCTACAAAACCAAGTTGAAAATGAATGCTTGATTAAAACCAAGGTAATCCCATCATCCAATTCACATTTAATACTCCATATACTTTGATGATAGAGAGGTGTTGATTTCTCAAGTGGTAAATCAGGGAGGAAAACCATTTTAGCATATACTCTGCTTCTTTACCTGAAAGTGAATCAAATCTGGCTGTCTTTTATAAACCCTTTCTGGTCCAGCTATTTCCAAAACATTTTGAGTGGGAAGATGTTTCAGAATATGCCAAGTTTGAATTCCATGTCTTTGAATTGCTATCTGTGTGATTACAAAAGGGTCAAATTATCTGTCTGAACCGCAATCTCCTTACAATTAAATAGAGGTATCATTGCCCACTGGGATAATACCATCTACTTTATATGATTCTTATCATATAAAATAAGATCTATAATACCATCTATTTTATATGATTCTTATCATATAAAATAAATGGATGTTTATAAGAGATTCAGGCTTTGTGTGGCCAATATTAATACTGAGTATATGTTAGACTTTTTATAAAACAAAATAAGAACAAACTGTAAACCCCTCTTATAGTGAATTAATCCCAGGGACATATTTTTAGCAAGAATTTAGCTGACCATGAGGGATGGTACATTATTATTGCTTTACAAGTTCAATTTCGAGAGAAAAATCAAGTAGAATATTGGTTCAGGTTTCACAGAGGGCCCAGCAATGTAATGGACCTTGGATGTTTCTGACAGGAAAAGTTCTCAAGAGCCTCTATTAACAGACTCAGCTTGGCAGAGCTAAAGAGGGAACTTCATGCATGCTCAGGGCTGCTTCTCCAAAATGTAGGTTTATCTAGTTGTATTTCTTTCCACAGGGAAACTGTGCCAGGTCATACAAAGCTAACCAGCAATCTCAGAGCAGGGATCATCCCCGCCCTTTTTTTTCTTCCAGTTTTATTGGGATGTAATTGACACAGAGCACTGTATAAAGTTTAAGGTGTGTGCCATAATGATTTGACGTTCGTACGTCGTTGAAATGATTACGACAGTAGGTTTATTGAACATTCATCATTTCATATAGACACAAAAGAAAAAGAAATTATTTTGATGAAAACTCTAAGGATTTACTCTCCTGACAACTTTCATATATAACATACAGCAGTGTTAATTATATTAATCATATTGTTATTTATCTTGTAATTGGAAGCTTTTCCCCTTTGACTACCTTTATCCAGTTCCCCCTTCCCCTGTTCCCACTCTGGTAACCAGAAATATTATCTCTTTTTGCATGAGTTTGTTTGTTTGTTTTTGAAGTATAATTGACCTACAATACTATGTTAGTTCCTGGTGCACAATATAATTTATGTGTTTCAAAATGGTGAGTCTAGTTGTCATCTGTCACCAAAGATATTAAATTATTATTGACTATATTTCCCAAACCATGTAAAAACTATCAATCACAGGCAGACATCATCAGCCTCTTCTGCCAGCTCCATCTGGAGAATAGTTCTCTTGTCTCCCCAAAGCTCAGAGCTCAACTGCAAAGTCAGATCCAGGCCTTAGCTGCCCACATTCTCATTACTTAGTCTTCAACTCCCTGTTTCCTGCTGTGCTGCTTTGGCAAAAAGGCCACACCATAGGCATATCTGATTCCTCACCCTAACTCACCTTTTTCAGTTTCACCACGCCCTCTTGTGTTTCATAATCCGTTGTGATTTCAAACAACTCCATCCCATCTCCATCAACAATATTGTACGTGACTAAGCCATTTTCTCCAATGTCTGGGTCTTTAGCCTTCACTCTTCCTACTTCCTCTCCAGGGACAGCTGCTTCTGACACAGACATCTGGTATACGCCTAGAAGAAGAAGACATCTATTTTTATTTTTCCTTTTATTTGGCAGCTGTAAGACTTTAGATTTCATTGAATCCAATAAATTTCTCAAAGGATTTGAAACTGAACTTTCTATTGATTGAAAACATAAAAGAAGTGAATGGATGGGAGGAAAATCCCACATGGCTTTCTTGTCAAAGAAATGTTTTCTACAAAGGATGATGAAACAATATTGGGAGGCAGGGTGGTAGGGTGGGGTCACCTGCCTCGTGTGAGAAAGGAAAACAAGGCCCAGGTACATTTCCCATCAGAAATGGATGGAGAGCCATGTATTTCTTTATACATTCAAAATCGAAACTTTTTTTCATATCTTTGGGATGGTCCATAAATTAATTCTAAGGCTCATGTATGGCACTGCCAGGTGCCCAGAAAAAAAGAACACCCTTCTTTGTTTAAAAGCCTTCCATAGCTCCATACTGATTTTAAATTCAAAGGCAAATTTTATCCTTCAAGGTCATGACCCTTCCAAGACCCCTTCACCTTCTCACAATTTGGTCAACTGCTACCTCACACGGAAAGATTTCTCATAGTGTGACTTTTCCATGTAGATTTGTTTAATATTTATTGGGAACCTAATATATGGAGGAACTGCCCTAGCTGTTGGGGATGTAGTAATACGTGTGTGTGTGTGTGTGTGTGTGTGTGTGTGTGTGTGTGTGTGTGTGTGCATTCAAAATTCCTCCCTCATTCTTCAGAGAAAAAAAATACCCAAATGTATGCGTACTCTGATACCATTGCTAAGAAGGAGAAAAATAAAGGATGGTGACAGGCAGAGGGTAATTAAAGAGTATAAGTGTGACTGTGTGCACAAGTATATGATAGTGTGTGAGTGTGACTGTTCATATGAGTGTGTGTGACTGTACCCCTGCATTAAATATGCGTGGGTGAGAAGGAGAGAGAGAAAGAGCGCATATGAGTGACTGATTTTGAATAGAGTGGTCAGAGAAGACACCTCTAAGAAGCCATCTGAACTCCCCTGAAGAGACTAAGCAGGATAAACTATATGATTATCTGGGGATAGAAATTAGGGACAAAGCAAATAGCAAATGGCAAAAACCCTGAAGTGGGAGCACACTGAACACACACAGAATAGCAAGACAAGTGTGACTGGAGCCTTCTGGGAAGAGATAAGGGCAGGTAGGAAGGTTGGGGCTCAGCTGTGCACAAAGGGCATTGCAGGAGATGGAAAAGACTTCAGGTTTTCTTTACACTTGGTAGGAAGCTACTGGAAGGTTTTCAGTAGAGAGGTGAGATTTGAAATTCTCTACTTGCATTATCACAATTTAAAAATATTCTCTGAGAAACCACATAGAGAAGCCAGTATTGGAAACCTGGCCTCTACCACTTCCAAACCAAGTGGTCTTGGGTAAATTACTCAAACTCTTTAAGCTTTGTGCATGTCATCAGTTCCAATACTCTGTCCACATTTATCTATACTATTCCGCTGTGAATCCTTTCAGTTCAGACCCATTCAGCGTATAAACACAGCGTGCCCTCCATGATAAAGGACAAGTGGGAGGTGGGAGACTTTGTAGATAATTAACAATTTGCATGGAGGTTTAGGAAAACCTGCTCTGAGCTGATTTTTTTCCAAATCTCCAAATGCACGGCTATGAAACTGCTGTGGGCACTGCAGTGATTAACTTTGTGGTTGTATGTGAGTGAGGGTGTCATAGCTGCCTGCTAACGGCCCTTTTCCATCCAGCGTACCAGACAATTTTAGAGTGTGGATAATGGAACATGGAGTTTTTTACAATGCTCTACGAGGCTTAAGCTTATTGGGATGCTGATCCTTGTGCATGACCAGGAAGAGCAGTCTTCATCTCTTTTGAGACTTTTCAAAAACTGACTGTTGCCTTGTAATCCTCTATCTCAATGTCTCCCTTGGGTAGATCATTGTCTTTGGATTCCTTTGAGTGACCATCATGCTTCCCTGGGGTCGGTTGCCTTCCCTGTTCCCTCATTTTTAAAAAGGGCCAGCCCTCTGGCAATAAATTCACAGGCTTTACAGCTACTCTCCTAATCTAATGAAGAAGATACTTTCACGGTGCCCTTCCTGTGAACTGGCAGCACCAGTATCATTACCGTACTGTACCTTTGTCTATACTTATACTCGCATAACCAGAATTGTGTTCAGAATCTGACTTTGCCACATTCTTTGAGCAACTTACTGCACCTTTCATGGAACCCAGTTTTATCTGCAAAATGGAGGCTTTCTTAGAGATCTGCAATAGTAGTAAGTATTCATTTAAGGATGGTGCTTGTCGTAATTATGATTATTCACAATGACCTTTCAAATCATCTTTTCTTTTATTTCCTACTGCAATCCTGTGTATTTTGTAGGAGGACCATAATCCCCTAGATAACAATAATGGCTAACATTTGTCGATACCTTATGCCAGATATCATTATAAGATTTTATACTAGTTCATTTAGTTCTAATAACATCCTATTAATTGAGTCCTGCAGAAGACTGTATTTTCCAAAAATGGCCCACCAATATCTGCCGGCCCACATGCTTTTCTTTCAACATGACTTTTAACAGTCCCTCGCTTGAAAATTGGGGTCTACAAGCACTCCATTTAAATTTGGATAGTCTTATGACAATAGTGGAAATGATGAGATGCTGTGTGATTTCTGAAGATGGGTCACAATAAGCAATACACTTTGTTCTTGGTGTCCTTGGGACTCTCTTTCACTTTCACAACCTATCCAAGCCACTCCCTGGAAAGAACGGCATGGAGAGGAAACAATAGCCAACACAACTCACCAGCCATGTGACTTTGCCATCTTGGAAGTGGATCCTTGAGCCCCAGTCAAACTGTTCCCTTTAGGTTTTTGCCCAAATTGCAGACTCGTGAAAAGATAAATGATTTTTATAGTTTTAAACCACAAAGGCTTGGGGCAGCTTGTTAGGTAGCAAGATTACTGATTCAGGTATATTACATATCCAGGTTAGAAATAAGAACAGTGAGACAGAAAAAGGTTAATTAATTACTGCATTGCATCAGGAGTACCTAGTAAAGATCTGGCAAAAGCAGATCTTTTGTTTCCAGACATGTGGGATGCTATGTCTCTGCTTTCTCCCACTACCTCTCTTTCACCCAGATTTTGTTGTTGTTGTCTTATTTTTTGCCAGAATGATATAAAGAGCATCCATTTTTAA
Organism: Catagonus wagneri; assembly: GCA_004024745.2. Lineage (NCBI taxonomy): Eukaryota > Metazoa > Chordata > Mammalia > Artiodactyla > Tayassuidae > Catagonus > Catagonus wagneri. The sequence goes on from PVHT020000180.1 coordinate 12,125,116, forward strand.
AAAATTCCTTCTTGGAAGCTGAGTACATCAAGGATAGGTTAGAGAAGGGAGTTGGCTGTGGCATCATTGGAAAGTGAAAGCCAAGCCCACCTACTTACTCTGAGGAAACTTTGGTGGGTTGTCATTGACATCAGTCAGTGTGATCGTCACTTTGGTTGTCCCTGAGAGTCCACCCATGTGTCCACCCATGTCCTTGGCCTGGATCACCACGTGGTACTCCTCCTTGGCTTCCCTGTCCATATTGGGAAGGGCTGTTCTGATGATGCCTGGACAGGTGAGCAGGAAACATCACAGATATTCATTGATAACATTATAACAAAAAAGACCTAGGCACAGGGGAAGCAAGTATGAATAAAATAGCACCTGCCTTCATAGAAGAGTCATTCCAACATAATCATTATCATCAAAAAGCAGCCATACCTAGAGCATCATATAGATGTATTTTCTAGCAAATTGTTATTATTAATAGAGCATTAACATTTATGTTTTATATATTACATTTTAAATGCAAATAATAACCTCATCCTTTTTAGGTCTAATACTTAATGATCCTAAAAATATATCTAAAATATATCTAAAATATATATATATATATTGCTTTTTAGAACCATACCTGTGACATATGGAAGTTCCCAGGCTAGTGGTCGGATTAGAGCTACAGATGCACCACAGCCACAGCAACGTGAGATCTGAGCCACATCTGCAACCTACGGCACAGTTCACAGGAATGCCGGATCCTTAACACACTGAGTGAGGCCAGGAATCGAAACCACACCCTCAAATGCTAGTCACATTTGTTTCCACTGAGCCACAACAGGAACTCCCAAGACTGATACATCTGAGGACCCCACTACATGGACATCCATAACATAAGCCCATGCATTTGGACTGCCAGCAGAACTTTTGATAATTTATGACTGAATGTAATTCTGCGAAACATTTCTATGATCAGTCTTAAGTTGAAGGTAGAAGGCAATACATTAAAATGTTAATTTTTAAAGTGTATACAAAATGGTATAAAAATATACACAATGCTTATACAAGCACTTACTGTCAACTGATAACAATGATACAGTAATAATTGAATTTTACCACGATCTCTGGATATTAGCACATTATTGGTACGGAAGCCATGCTCACTTAAATCTTTTGGGACCATGTGCCAGCTTTTTCTGTCTGTAGACATGTTAACATTTATACTGGAAATATAAGAAAGCACCATGGAGTTTATCCTTTTCTGACCCCAATGTTTGTTTGTATGTTTCTCCGCAACATCCTTGAACTCACTGAGCCTCATTTTTTTACCGGTTAAATAATTTGGGAGGTTCGGGAGTTCCCATCATGACTCAGTGGTTAATGAATCTGACTAGCATCCATGAGGATGCAGTTTCAATCCGTGGTCTTGCTCAGTGGGTTAAGGACCCGGAGTTGCCGTGAGCTGTGGTGTGGGTTACAGACACGGCGCGGATCCTGAGTTGCTGTGGCTGTGGCGTAGGCCAGCAGTTACAGCTCCAATTCGACCCCTAGCCTGGGAACCTCCATATGCCATGGGTGTGCCCCCCCAAAAAAAAAAGTGAAAAAAAATTTGGTAGGTTCAAATCATTAGTTCCTAACCATGAGTTCCTCAAACAACAAAGGTTGCAACTGGAGTCCTTCCAGCAACTTTAATGTCTCAAAATCTAGATGAAATTCCACATTTACCCTTAGTTAATATGAAAATTTAGTGGCAAAATTAATTGGTAAGTGCTTTTGATGAAACCATAACAAGTAGCTCCACAAACTGTGATCCAAAGCAACGTGGCTACAAATAAATGATTGCATAGCTAAGTGGAAATTATAATTGGCAAATGGGAAAAATGATTAGCGGACTATGTGTAAACTTATACGTATATTTATACATTTGATAAAGTTCAACTCTAACAAAATGTGGATTGTTTTCAAACCCATGGGACACGTTGTGAAAAAAAAGGAAGATGTTTGGGACATCATGTTATGGACTAGCATTTTCACAGGATTTTAGTGTTTATTCTAATAAAAAGATCCTAGAATCAAATTTGGCATAAACTGAGTGAAGCATTTTGGTGTGGGTTTGGGATGCTATGTTTGTTCAATCTGTCAGTTTGCTGTTTGTTTTCTGTAAGGAACTTGCAGAGCTTCCTTTCTGGACGCTAATGCCTGTTGGGAATCTCTAAGTACAATGGAAGAGGTTAGAGATGTGTGGTCTCCCAGACATACTTGAGCATCGACTCCCACCCCCACCACACTCAACCCAGCACAGCAGACTTCAAAGTAAGCTTTGAGACCCACCAGTTTTTATACCAGCCCTCAAGTCCTATGTATGGTCTCTTCCTTTGGATCCACAGTTGAATTTTAAGATAAAATGTGTTGCAAGATAAATTCTTAAATTTACGTTGAATTTTGAGCTATGATATTAAAAGTTGCATTCTGAGGTTATATTTATTACTGTGATATAGTGCAGTACAGACAAAAGCAATAATAAGTAAGGTTCACTGGATGCTAACCGTAGGACAGGCACTGCACAAATGTCTAATCTTCACAGTGATCTCGGAGGGTGTCCCTTTTTATACTTGAGAAAACTGAGACTCAGATGGGTTCTAGTGAGCAAGCCTGGACTCCTTAGTCACAACGTGTCAAAAATCACAATGCCATTCCACAGTACCTGTCTGTGCTTCTACTGAAAAGTACGGTTGTCCTTCCAGGATACTGTACACTAACTTGGCACTGTTTCCATAGGTGGGGTCATCTGCGTCTGAAGCTGTTACCTGGATTACTGATGTTCCTTAAAAGTGAAATACAGTCATTAGCAACTCTAGTTCACCAAATTTTTTCTTAAGATTAAAAACAGAGAAGATCCCCCCAAATTATTCAACATGCTGTCACTTTCCTGGGGTCCAGCTGTAAAAATAATCTCCCTCTCTCTCACTGCTTCCTTCCCCTCCTTCCTTTTTGTTTAATTCCCATAGCTTAAAAATGAACTTTCTATATTCGTAGTGCATCCTGCTATGCTTAGTAGTTAAAATAATAATAATATGAACATTATTGCAAAAACATTCTAAGACCCATACAATTGGAATGTTCAGTATATCAAATAATTAAGTAAAAATATTCCCAAAGAGTATAATAAAGAATAATTAATGATGAACTGCTTTTCATGAAAGGACAGAGTGCAGTCTTCCATCTGTAGCTGAGCAATAAATACATCATTTTATTGTTGCTTTGTATGTAATAAAATGGCTGCTAATACTACATTTTAATTAATTTATGGCTGTAAATATTATGCAGAATGTTGTTCCCTACTGGCGTGAGAATTGCATCTTCCCACCTCAAACGAGTCTGGTAGTCATCTAATAGAAACTACCAGTAGACATGTGGTTGGATCTAAGGCAAACATTTGTGGGTCAGAATGGAAGGAAACTAGGGAATTGAAGGAAGATGGGATTCTGTTTTTCCTGGAAAACCTCTGTTCCTTGATGGCCACAAGTATCTGAAGGCATGAAATGCTGGAATGGAGCGCGGGAGATGCTGGAGGGAGAACGCTGGTAATTATTGTATTCCTCTGTACCAGGCACTGTTTGGGGGCATTTCTGTGTATTCTGCCAGGGCTTCGCTGCTGGGAGGTTTTTTTTTACATCCGTTGTGCTTGTGAGATCGTGAGTGTGAGAGGTATGAAGTTTTGCAGTCTCTTGTGTAAAATGGGTTACTGGGGATTCAGAAGTCTAACCTCTCTCTAGCAAATAACCAAATCCAAGTTCTTTCTGTGACAGTTTCAGCAGAGGGACCAGGTTCTATGTGGGAGGCAGGGGAGCCCATTTACACAGTCTCTGACGACTCTTTAATTTACAAGGTTGTCAGTGATTTTCACCTGGAGTAAAAATATATCTCACTTTTTTCTAATTACTCTTCTGCAATTCACTGTTTAGTGCAAACAACATTTGTCGAGCTCTTCCCACATAAGCAGACACTTTTCTAGGTAGGGGTGATTTATAAGGCAGTTAATAAGCTCATCCTCTACCTTCATGGTACAACTAGGACAAGTATTAATATTTTATGCTTAATTTGCTTTGAGAAATCCCCTAAGTTCATTACAGTTCTTTTACATCTTTGTTATTTAAACCACATCTAAGTTTACTAATGTAAACTCATTGTTAGGTGACAAAACAAAAACTGAGAAATGTGTAAGATGTTATCTGGGATGACCTAGCTGGTCAGAGGCCCGGCCACAATTCCCAACCAGTGATGTCTAACAGCAGAGACATGTGTTGCTCATAGGTCACAAGGGAAAGTTTGGGTGTTATCTCCAAGCACCAATGAGCCCCAAGAGGTGGGGTTAATGAAAATTCCCCTGGAGCATCCTTTTTGATGACTGGCCTTTTTCCCCTGGCTCAGCTGCTGACAACTGCTATTCGCTATTTAGTGATTTATTTGATGTCTGTTGTTTCTCATTAAAATCCCTGGGTGAGTACTGAGAAACTAAAGGGTTGGGCAGGGCAAAGGGAAGAGAAGGAGGCAGAAATGGCTCAGCTGGGTTTCCATAAAATATAGAGGATCTGACTTTAGCTGGAGGAGGGGAAGGGGGACTTTCTTTTTCTTTTTTTTTTAGTATCAAAAGCTCTGTATGCAAAGTAGAAGGAGCTCAGAGTTCTAGGATAACTTCTGTATCTAACTTTCTTGAACAGGTTGATTCACAACCTCAGCGCTTGGTTTTCTCATCTGTAAAATGGACAGTTTGGCCCTGATGATCCTTAAATTCATTGGAGCTCTAAATCTCTGATTCACACAACCATAGTCACTCCCTGATCACAACAGGTCTGATTATCATCTGAAAGAAAAACCGTTCTTAATATGAGGCATGCTTCTCAAAAGACCACAACTACATACATTCTATAAAGCCAATCAAAAGCTATTGACGGGAGAAGGCAGCTAGTTGAATAAGTCTTTCACAGAATTGTCCTTTAACAATGTGATGTTTTTAAGCATGATAAAAGATATAGATGCTTCTGAATTATTCTAACAGATGGTGACATAGTATGCTTAGATATGTATTCGGGATCCACTTAAAAGTTCAGGTGATCTTGGATAAGTTAGTTAACCTGTATCTAGCTTGCGGTTCTCAACTGCAAAATATGTCAAACAGGACCTACCCCGTTGCAAAGATGAGTCACAGCAAAAATTAAATGCAATAGTGCATGTAAATCACTAATTACCACATGCCTACATGCTACAAATATTGCCATTATTTTTTTTAAATATTGCCATTATCTATTGAACACTAACATGCACTATTGACCAATTATATTCTTTCTAACCCTTTTATTCCCATTTTACAGAGGAGAAACTCAGTCCAAGAAAACAGATGCAACTGATTCCAAGTTATGAGGTTAATAAGTGCCAGGGGCAGGATGATTTGGATTTGATCATGTTTATCTTACTCCTCCATACTTCCTTCTATTTAGTAAGTTTAGAATTTAAAACCTCAGGGTGATGAAAATGTTTGAAACCTCAGCTACATACATGCTAAGATTTGCTTGTTCTTTTGCTACAGATGATACAGCATAAATTCTATTTCCTGACTTGGGAGACTGGGCACCAGGACACCCACCCACAGAGACACCAGGGCTGCAGGCAGAGCTGGTCCTCTGCCGTACACTGCCCCTTCCCCCGCCATACGCACCCACGTTGGACCTCTCAGGCACGTTGGCATGATAGGTCTCCTGTAAGAACTCAGGAGGGTTGTCATTAATGTCCTGGACCTTGACAATGAATTCTGATGGCGGTTCCAAGGGCCGGTTGGTGTCCCTGTCCACCGCCTGAGCCATCAGCGTGTACTGGGCTCTCTCCTCTCGGTCCAATGTCTTGGTGGCATGAATGTTCCCTGATTTGTCATCAATCACAAAAATGGTTCCAGCTCCTTCACCTGAGAGAATGTATTTAATGTTCCCATCACCAGAGTCAATATCGGAATGAAGCTAGGAAAAGAGAAATCAAGATTTGTAATTCTAAGACGAATGCACTGGGGCGATAGAAACATACTTAACATGCTGTTTGCTACGATAGGGTGTTCACACACACACACACACACACACACACACACACACACACGCAATGAGAGGGAGATGTTCTCACCCCACTTTACAAATAAAGAAAGATAATCTCAGAAAAGATAATTGTCAGAAAAGAGACCATAAACCCTGAAAGTTAGTCAAAATGAGACAAGAAAATAAATTGTCTTGGTCAAGATCACATAACTGGGGAGCAGTGAAACCAGGGTCCAAACATTTTTTAAATATTAAGATTCATGCTGTCTGTCCCCCCCTCCCATTATATATGCACACATTCAAAATGAATATAATATACATTAGTAGAGTTATTTGGAAAGAAATATTCACATATCGTAGAAGATTAAATTTGTGAAATAAGTAAATCTTAAGCATTCTCCTTCCCATTCCTTCATTTTCCCAGCTGAGATACAGCCATTGTGCCTGGTTTCCTGTGAATCCTCTAAGAGAGATGCTATGCATGTGATGGAGTATTTCTGCAGATATACGTGCTCTCAATTATTTTTACCCAATAAAGAGCAAAATGCACACACCATTCTTTATCTTTGTTCTTCTACCACAATAAATTCGGGGGACCCTTCCGCCTTGGTACATATAGATTGACCACATCCAATGTACGGCTGCAATTATAATTTCAATCCTCTTCCAAAGGGCACTAAGATTGTTTCCAGGTTTTTTGTTACCACAAACAACTCATTGACCAGACTTTCTGGAAGACCTACTGTATGGCACAGGAAGCGTGAGGATCTGGGGATGGACCCTACCTGGACCAGCTCCACTTCTCATCTGACGCATGGGGTGGGTAGCAGGGGTTGATATATATACACAGCTTCTTGGCCTCTAGAAAGACTAGACCCTTGAGATTTCCCCCTCCTTTGACAAATCCCAGAGAAATGATGGTACTTGCCTAAAACCACACTTGGGAGGAAGAAGAAGTCATCCAGGTCTTCTAACTTCCCACCTGTGCCCTCCTGCCTTGTCTGCTCTGTTTGGTAACATGAAACTCCCTCCTAAGACCACATCCAATTTTCCCGTAGCAATAAACTTTTTACTGTACCTTGTTGTCCAACCTCAGTTTCTGCAGCTATCATTTCAATCTGAGTTTCTCTGCCCTCATTTTATCTTTTGTGGGAAAAGATAAGTATACTTTCATTGTTCTCATAGGCTTCAAGAGTAGTCAAATGGATAAAAAGCCTTTTGTTTTACCTATTGCCTAAAAAACCCTAGTATAAGCTAAAAAACTTTATTCAGATGGGATTGATAATGATAATACTGATTACCTATAATTGCTTTTTATTGTATTACTTATTATTATTGATGCCATTTTAATATTACTATTGATGCCATCTGGATTATTATTATAATGAAACCAAGGCCTAAAGAGCTTTTTCAGAATTATGAAGCAGGATTGAATATATTGCTTTTTAAACTTTTTTTTTCATTTTACTTTTTCAAGTGTTTTGTATTGTTTCAATATCCAAAATAAACATCTAATTGATTTGCAGTGCCTCAGTAAAATACTAAATATTTCAGCTCAGGGGGATACCTGTAGGCACAAATTACATTTTGATTTTAATCCAGTGTGTCTCAGGAAGTTAAAAAATATACTTTCCTTTAGAACTTGTTTTTCATAGCAAGCTGTATGTTGTCCTGAAATAATGGCCACACATTTCCTATGAATAAGGCACTTTGTGAGTAATGTACAAAGCTATTTGAATATATGAAGTGAAAAGGTGAACCAGATTGCCCCATTTTTCATAGTGGTTTCCACAGTGAAGGCAGGATCCCTGTCCCCATTCCCCTGGCTCTCCCCTCAACCCTCTATAGAAGTTTATATTGTTTGTTTTCCCTGCCTCAGACCTGGCAAAAAAACCTGTCTAGGCCATATGAATGTGGAACAGGAAAATCAATGCAATACTTTAATGGGAGTGTCTATACAAGGAACGTTTCTAGGGACCTTTATGTATTACATATGAATTCGGCAAGACTCTTTGGAAATAAACACATTTTATGACCAAATAAATGAAATATATATATATATGTACTGCTCGTTATGTTTATCTTGTTTTGAGAGTCCAAAGTTGGATATAAGTTCCCCCCCTACCCCCACCCCCTAACAAAGATGATCTATACAAGCAACAATGATATTTATTAGATTCAAGAGGAAAAGCAGTTTGGGAAACGATTCAGTGCTATCAAGAGATCCAGCTGCTGAGACGGACGTAGCCAATCCCTAACTCCCAATACTGATGGCTTCCCCTCAGCAAAGCACAGTGTGACATAAGACTGTGCATCCTGCAGGAAATCTAAACGTCGATGGTTTGCCATGTGGTTTCAGCACATCTTAAATCACTCAACCTTGAATGTAATCAAATCAAAGGTTATTAGGGAACAAGTGATCTAGTCGAATCCCCCTTTTCACGGGGAACCAGAAAGCAGCATTATCTCAAAAGGAAGCTCCGTAGGATCCAAATACTTCATTTCTTTTTACCCCCTCCAATCTGACATCAGACTCATTCTCATATGCCTCAGTTTTAAAGACCACTCATTATTTCGCCTTTTTCCCATTTCCCCTCTGCTGTCTTTTAGTAGGGATGAAACGTGCTTGTTCCACAGAGAGGCTGAAATGGCCCTACAGGTCCTGCTTCTTCTATACCCTTCACCCTAAGACACACCCTGCTCCCACCAAGGAAATCCCCATGGCAGAGGGTCTATTTTCTCAGAAAAATTCATGCACAGCTCTCTACATTGTTCAAGCCCCATTTTTGTGGCCCAAGTCCCTTCTTCCTCTCTGGGCACAGAGCTCATCTCCTTGACAGAAGGAATTCTATGTGCCAGTTATTTTCCTGTGCTCCCATTTCTCAAGACTAGTTCTATCTGGGTTTAATCTTTCCACTTTGGATTTAAATGATGAAACAGCTTTAGCACTTCTCTTCAAAGGGGCACTTTCCCAACCCTGAACAATATGACTGAGACACGCATACAAACCCCCTTCAGAGATGTCAATTCCATAAATGTGGAATGCTGTTCTCATTTAAGGAACAAGTGAGATAACTCCGTTGGACTGTGAGGCTCAGAAGCGAGCATCGCTAACATATTCTCTTGCTCCTTTTCGCCTTCCCTGGATAACTCCCACTCATCTTCAGGGCCCAAGTAATCACTACTGTCTCCCTTCATCCCTCCCAAATGTTATTGTGCAAATTCACAATCATTTCTATTGAATTTCTTCATTATTCTATTCTTCACTTTAGTTTAATTGCTTAGGTAAGTGTCTCTTTGCACTGGTCCCCAAATTCTGCGAGGTCAGATTTACAATTTGCCTCATTCTGCACGATCTCATTGCAGGCCTTTTGCTCTTACGCATATGCAAACCTATCTCCTTGTAGTTAATGTTACTGTCCTCTGAAAGATGGTTGTATTATCATTAGTGATAGCCACAGTTTTTCAAATATATTTTGGTCTTTCTTTCTACCCTTGTACTTTCTGTGTGGGTACACAGAGAATGCAGGATTTCTGAGTAGTACTAGGGCTTGCAAGCTTTCCAAAATGGATTTCGCCATCCCTAAGCCAAAGCAGATAAATTCCCACCCATTAGTGTGGCACGTTCACTCATCTCATCAAATATTCACAGAGGCTTCCCCAAAGCTGGCTTTAGTAGCTGAGGACACACAAATGATGCGTTCCTCGTCATCTTAGATACCTAAGAAGGTATCTTAGGTTCCAGTGAAGGAGACAGATGAATATACAGACGTGTACTACAGAAAGGAAAGCTATGAGGAAAGGAGTACAGAGCATTATAAAAAAAAAAAAAAAAAAACGAAGATCGGGGAGTTCCCACTGTGGCTCAGCGGGTTGAAAACCTGACTAGTATCCATGAGGACATGGATTTGAACCCTGGCCTCGTTCAGTGGATTAAGGAGCCAGCGTTGCTGTGAGCTGCAGTGTAGGTTGAACAAATGACTCAAATCTGGCGTTGCTGTGACTGCGGCTGGCAGCTGCAGCTCAGCTCAGATTTGACACCTAGCCTGGGAACTTCCATTTGCCACAGGTGCAGCCCTGAAAAGCAAAAAGAAAAAAAAAAAAGAGAAAGAAAAAAAGAACGTAAAGAATGGCAACCAAGTTGGGGTCAGGGAAATGCCCTCAGTTGGGGAATGGCTAAATAAGTAGACATTTCTATGCAGTAAACTACTATGCAGCCATTAAAAAACAGAGTTAAAAACTCTATAACCATAAGTGGAAAACAGAGGTGTTCTTGGCATGGATAAGTCTATGAATTGATTTAAAAAAAATTTTTTTTTATAAAGGCTGGAAGGATGTATAAACAATGATTTTGTGGTTTTTACCAAATGGCCAGACTATTACTATTTTCCTTCCTAGATTTCTGTTTTGGCAGTACCCTAGTACAGGGATGGGGGAGAGCGGGAAACAAGTATGGAGTGACAGCAGCCTTACCCTGCCCACGAGCACGGGGTCAGGCCCGGTGTACTCCTCTATCACGAAGAACTGGTTCCAGACCCAGCCTCTTTTGGAGCGCTGCAGCACCTGGCCTTCCTTGCCCTTCTCGTGGTGCCCATGGAACGAGGGTCTCAGGTGGCTCCTGCGCTCGGTGGTGAAGGCCTGGCTGTGGCACAGCATGCCCAGGCATACCAGGGCGGCTTGTAAACAGTAGTTCTCCTTCATTTTTGGTTCCGTGGTAGGCACAGGAGAATGCGGCTGTCACCCCTTCCACTGACTGTGCGGCGGCCTGGCAGATGGTGGCCTCCCGGATGCGTCACGCTGACCTCTCTCAGGCTGGAAAGCCTCTCCTCACCCAGCACATCACGTCAGGGCTGCCCGCTTCCCCGGTCGGCCTCTGCCGGCAGAAGGAAAGGTCAGATTAGTCGCAGGCTCCATCCCCACTTCAGTTCAATTCCATTCTGTAAACACTGACCCAGGTTGGAGCCCTTGAAGGCTTTGCTCTGGGTGCTGAGGAGGTAGGAGTCACCATGTGGTCGGTGAGGTAAACACACACACACACACACACAAACCCTCAAGGTTTATATGAGGATAAAATATGTGTGCTGTGGATCCCAGCTGCCCAGCTATCTAAGTGTTGGTCTTACCACTTACTAGCTCTGGGCCTGGGGTGGGCTGACGCTGAGCTCAGCTAATTCATTTATGAAAGCTGACTCACTCTTATGGGCACAAGAATCATTGTACTCACAGCAAGGTCTAAACAGGGAACCAGGAGTTCCCATAGTGGTTCAGTGATAATGAACCTGACTAGTGAGCATGAGGACCCCGGTTCAATCCCTGGCCTTGCTCAGTGGGTTAAGGATCCAGCATTGCCACAAGCTGCAGTGTAAGTCGAAGATTGGGCATGGATCTGGTGTTGCTGTGACTGTGGCGAAGGCCAGCATCTGCAGCTCTGATTAGACCCCTGGCCTGGGAGCTTCCATATGCCACGGCTGTGGCCCTAAAATGACAAAAAATAAAAAATATAAAAAATATAAAAATAAACAGGGAACCATGAGAAATACCCTTCAGGTTCTTAGCACAAGGCCTGGCATGCAGTAAGTGCTTCATATTTATCTGTTGTTATTATTAATGATAATAATTATGCTTGGGTGTGTTTTTGTAATAGGGAAACTTATGGGCATCCAGGAGAGGATTGAAGGTGGCAGAAAGTGGGGGCAGTTAAGGAAGACATCCTAGAGGATGGCGTGGATGGCCACAAACCTCAAATAAGTTATCATGATAAGAAGGGAATGGATAGCATGTCCAAGTAGAGGGAAAAGTGTGCCCCAGAGCCCAGAGCAGGTCACAAGCATGGCATGTCCCCAAACTGTTCAGCATACTGGATGGTGTAGGGAAGGAGGAAGCCAGCAATGAGTTTTTCTAGATACAAGAGGTCAGGGCAGACCCTGAGATGGTCACCAATAGCCACTAAAATATTTGTCAGGGAAATAATGCATTTGATTCTCCTTGGTGGATCAATGAAGTCTATAGTGTCAATTCAATGAGCAAGATTTGCCCTTGTCTGGTGAAAGTCCACCCAAGAAACCAAATAGCCTATCTTAACCTGAAAGTCTTAACAAGGATATTTTATAACCTGTGTCCAGTAAGGGAAAGCAAAATAGAACAGCATTTCCCACCAACTGGTCCAAAGGCTTTGTTCCTGGCACCCTGCTATGGCTAAACTATTCATCAATAGTTAGTATGAGCCACAAGCACTTCTCCATGTCCCTTGTGGTTTCTGACCTACAGGCACTCCAGTGTCTCTCCAGCACTCCACTTCTTCTCCCTAGTCCTTAACTCCTGCCTCAGGTTCCTGGGATTCTCCACTGGACTTAGTCTTTCTGGTGCTGGACTGTTAATTCTCCCCTAAAGAACTTCTGTTGCTCATTCTCCTGTCTTAGGATCTCACACTTTCTTCTGGACAATCATCCTCTCCTCTTGGAACATCTCTCAGACACCAGTTAGAGCCCTAATTCCCAGCAACAGATGGTCCTCAGTACCACCCTGACTCCCAATGTGTGAGGAATTCTCAGGAAATTACTGGGCATGAGGAGGACACTTCATTTCAGCCCCAGTGGGTCTGAATGAAATTGGTGAGACTCTTTTTTTATTTTTAATTGTAGTTGATTAGCTGATTAACACTGTTGTGCTAGTTTCAGGGTTACAGCAAAGTGATTCATATATATATATATATATATATATATATATATATATATATATATATGTGTGTGTGTATATATATATATATATTACATTTTCAGATTCTTTTCCCTTATAAGTCCTTACAAAATATTGAGTATAGTTCCCTGTGCTATATAGTTATCTATCTTCCAGATAGTAGTGTGTATCCATTAATCCCAAATTACTAATTTATCCCCCCACCATATTTTCTATACCTGTGGGTCCATTTCTGTTTTATAAATGAGTTCATTTGTATCATTTGTTTTTAGACTCCAAATGTAAGTGATACTATGTAATATTTGTCTTTCTCTGTCTGGATTACTTCACTTAGTATGATAATCTCTAGGTCCATCCATGTTGCTTCAAATGGCACTATTTCATTCTTTTTTATGGCTGAATAATATTCCATCGCATATATATATATATATATATATATATATATATATATATATATATATATATCACATCTTCTTTATTCATTCACTTGCCAATGGGTGCTAAGGTTGCTTCCATGTCTTGACTATTGTAAATGGTGCATCAGTGAACACTGGGGTGCATGTGTCTTCTCAAATTATGGTTTTCTCTGTGTTTATGCCCAGGAGTGGGATTGTTGGATCATATGGTAACTCTAGTTTTAGTTTTTAAGGATATCCATACTGCTTTCCATTGGCTGCACCAATGAAATTGGTGAGAGTCTTGAGTGCTGCAGGAATAAAAACCATCATCTAATTCTTTGATATCTGATTTGGATGAAGCTGTTGTGTGGAAGAGGGGAACAAGAGGGAGGCTGCCTACATCTTGGCAGAGTGGAATGTACCTAGATTAGGAGATTGGGTAGACCTGGATTGGAAACCACTTCTATGCATTTCAGTCTGGGTGGCCTTGGGCATGTCAGTCAGGTACTCTGAGCCTCTGCAGTCTCATGTGAACAACAGGGATGACAAGAATTGGTGCACACATGCAAGGCTGAGGACAGAGGGAAGACAGGGCACACACTGGGTCTCTTCCTCTCTTTCTAGAGTGCCACCGTCCAAGCCTGCAGGTCTCACTCAGAAAAAGGAGGTGCTCTTGCCTCGCAGGTCAAGATGCCTGGAAGAGAGGGTGAGGTGCTTTCTCTAGGAGAGGAATTGAGGAATAAGAGTTTCACATAGATATCACAGCCATCAGGCCTTAGAGGCCTCAAAAATAAGGGAACTGGTGGAATTAAATTTCTTTTTAGTGCAGAATCCCCTCTTTTCTGAGGCTCTCTGACTTCACCAACCCAAGTCCTTATGTTTCCTTTGCAAAATGGTACCTGGGGAGGCCACAGATATAGTCATTTCAGGTGTCTGTCACAGTCCTCAGTACCATTTTATGATGTATTATATAAGTCTCTTTTCAAGGAATAGGGGGTTTAGTGTTTGTGGTGGACATATTTCAGAATATGTAAATGGTTGTGTGGAAGAGAGAGAAAGATTCAAAAGGCAGTGGTATCATTTAACAGCTTCACCCTGAGACTCAGGCATTTCAGTTATACATCAAATGCTATTTTTTTTTTTGCAAGGCAAACTGACTGCATGGCAAGAGCATAGGGAAGGACCTATGGAAGAGTTAGATCCTAAAATGAGGCAATGAGAAGCCAAAGGAAGATGCCTATGCTTAAGTCAGAGAGCTGAAGATATGATTAGGAATCTGCCACTAGCTTGTGATGGGACCTCCTCAGCTCCCCTCTCATGACTCTACCTCATTCTCTGTAGAGTGAAGCCACTGGCTGACCTTTTCTACAAGTGACTTCCAGGTCCATGTTTTTGTTTGGAGTTCTTATGAGAGATTATTTTGGAGCACTTCTGATTCCTACACTGTCTCCTTATTAAACCGGGTGCCTCTTAATGGCTGGGACAATATCTTCATCACAACTAGATGTCCAGTGCCTGAGCTCAAAGCAGGACACCAATGAAAGCTAAATACATGATCTGAACCCCACACTTTTAAGTTCCAACTTGATAGTGCCACCATAGAATCTCAAGAAAAAGAAATAGAAAGGAAAAAACATGTGGTGCATTAAGATCTCTGCCCATTTTACACCATGCCAAGTATTAAGTGTTCATTCACATGCTGATAAATTATTCTTGCATATAAACTGTGAAGTTTATTTGAAAGAAAGAGTTTAATTAAAGTTGATATTTCTGCACCTCTTTCTTCTGGCTGCCATTTTGCTGTAAAGCACAATTATTTCTGACACTAAATGTGTGGAAACTAGATGACAACTTTTTTTTCCCCTTAAAAAAATTCTGGCTTGATACTGATGAATTTAAGTGTTTTCACATGACCAGTAAACAATAAATCTCATCCTTATTAAAAAGGTGAAATTGTCTATCTTCTTCTGTTAGAAAGAATAGCAAAACCAACTTGCTTTTAAAAATAGTTTATTGGACCATTATTTATAGGTGCTTATATGACTGTATGTACTATATAAAGTTATTTTTAATGGTTAATCTCAGGTATGTTAAGATGAATTTTGAGACATTTTAAATTCAATTTCAGAATGGAAATTTACTTAGTAAAAGCTTTTTCTAGAAATTTCTCTAAAAAGCTTTACAAATAGGAATTCCCATTATGGCACAACAAGAGCTGCTGTGTCTCTGCAGCTCTAGGACACAGGTTCAATCCCTGGCCTGACACAGTGGGTTAAAGGTTCCAGCACTGCAGCAGCTGTGGCATAGGTCACAACTGTGGATTAGATATGATCTCTGGCCGGGAACTCCATATGCTGTTGGGTGGCAAAAGAAAGAAAGAAAACAGGAAAGAAAAAGAAAAGAAAAGGAGAAAGGAGGGAAGGAAGGAAGGAAGGAAGGAAGGAAGGAAGGAAGATGACAAATAGCAACTTGTCTATTGGCTTCTATAGCAAACTTATGAATAGGTACTATGAAGATCCTTGTTTTAAAGGATAGAAACTGAAGCTCAGATAGCAACTTGTGCAAAGTTATGCTTCTGATAAATTATAGAGCTGAATTTGAGCCCGTGACATCTGGCTGCAGAGTCTGTGTCTTAAGCAGCGAATGATACCAACTATTACCACTTGTTGGTTTCTGAGTTTCATAAGGAAATGATATGGACATTGCGATACAAACAGTCATCTATAAGCCACCTACAGAAAAGCAACATTAGAACTCAGTATGTACTCATAATATGACTATGATGAAAGTGTTAATAAGAGTGGACATTTGTTCGGTGCTGTTGTCTGCCTAACATTCTTCTAAGTGCTTTCAATGAGTTGAGTCATAAGTTTTCACAGTAATGCTACAAGGCAGTATTATTGTTCTCCCCATTTTACAGATAAGTAGTCTGAAGCATAGCAAGATTAAGTAACTTGCTTATAATTACAGAGCCAGCAACTGGAGGAGCTGGAATATGACCCCTGGATGTTTGGTTCTAAGACCTGCATTCTTATCCTCTACAATCTTATCTAATACTGCTTCTGTAAGAGAAGGCTGCAGATCAAATACGGACACATCTCAATACACACACAACAGTCTTACGATAAAATAATTTGTGTTGGTGGCACTGAGGTGGTGGTGGGGTAATGCTGTAAGTAAAATATTAACACCAAACCAGAAAGAGGAAGATAAAGCATTTTATATCAATCCCCAAAGTAAAGGTGAACAGAAGGTTATTATATAAGTTTATCAACAACACAGTACGACTGAGTCCTTAAACAGCACCAGCACACAAAAGTAAATCTTTGCTTTTTATTTTTAAACTCCCTGTTTCAGAATGTCTAAATGTATAGGTTAAAAAGATGAGTTCAGAAAAGTTGTTATTATTATTTAGAAATGCTTCTAGAAGCTAGACATCTGGTTGATGTATGCAGTGATAGAGGATTTGCAGAAATCATGCATGAAAATGCGTAGGAGACCGTCCTCCTAAGAAGGCCTTAACATCGGTAATAACTGGGAAAATATATCAATGTTCTAACTGGTTTTAATAGAGACCCCCAAGGAAGTTCTTGAACAGTCCTTCCATTAAAGCACTTTCTAGCTGTATGCCAGAATGTCTAAGCATTGGGGTTCCGCTAAAACATAGAGGAGGACTTTATTTTATGATGGGAGTATATTGCTTGAAAGGAAAAATAAATGTTGTTGAAAGTCACAGGAGTAATAACTTGACAGGAAAATGGATTTGCAAAACCACCAGCTCTAAGTGGAAGGTTCACCCCTCTATCTTGATAGCAGATAGGCCGTCATAAGCTATTGCGCCTTGAGCATAAAACTCTCTCACTGTGCTTGCTTTTGTCTCCGTAAAAGAAAATGACATATACGGGTGTTTAAGTATATTTGGACTCCTGGTGAAAATTGTTATTGGGTAGAGAAAGAAAGACGAAAGTGCTTAGCAAAAAAGCAAGCAGTTTTGGTTTTTCAGCTTTTCCTCCTCCACGGAGCTAGAAGGATCAGACAGACTGACCCATTCCTTTCATTTCCAGAGAGTTAATTTACAGTTAAAGACATGTTATCATTACATGAAGAATATTACCAAGCCCACCAGAACTCAAAACCTTATTTTGCAAGTGCACTGTCTGTCCTCTTGTTGGGAGCTCAGGGGCTCTGGTCCCCAGTGCAACAAATACAGCTTTGTAACCAATCCGATTCCATTATGCAAATTAATTCAAGCATATTTTATTCCCCGTTCAGATCTCATCACTCAGCACTGAGCTGGTTTCTGGCTTCAAATCAAATCAAAGGAATTATGCCATGTCTGTGGAAATCATAGAGAATAAGGAGAGGAAGTATTATAAGAACTACTGAATCACATTTCTTCCCCATTTCGGCACTTGGAGCAAAGCATAAGCTTGGGGTAATAATCACTTCTGCTCAGGTGCAAAATACACAGCAGAGACTGCAAAACAGGCATTGTGTATGTTACTCCACTTCTGACATGAAATTCAAATGTTGAAGTAGGCACCAGAGAGGGCCCCTTATCAATGACCATGATACTCTTTAAGGACAAATGGAATTTTTAAAACTGCTGCAATATAAATTTGATTCTCTGCTTCTCGAGAAGTCAAGATCCACAGGAGTGTCAGCTTTGGAAGTGGAAGGATTACTCCCTGCATGGTGTTGGGAAGGCCTGGGTTCGAAGCCTGGCTCCATCACTTAGGGGCTGTATAAAATTAGGTAACGATAATTGGAATTATCCTTGACTAGATGCTTGATTTTTCTAGTTCTGGTTAATATACTCAGGGTTTGGTATATACCATTTAATTGTATTTTCACCACAACCGTATGTAAATATCACCTATGATATTATCTACAAGGAAACTGAGGCCCAAGTGGTTAAGTCCATCACTCACGGGTACACTCTGAAACACTGGCAAGGCTGCAATTCAAATTCAAACTTTGTGACTGTAAAACCCATGCTTTGGCTTTACCTAGCTCCCAAAGTCTGGGTGGATGTTCCTGATCTTCAACACAAGGAAGGAGATGCATGATCCATCTCCAAGGATGATCTGAACTCCATACTGTACTCAAAAGGATAGAAGGAAATTTCCCTAAGCCCCTGGATCATAGAAACTACAGGGATTGGCACAACTGACAAAACTAAAGATACCAAATTCCCCTCAATCATTCATCAGTGCCAACCTCACTGAAAAGAATCTTTATTAGTTTTGAATTTCTTTTAAGTATGTATGACCAGCCTTTATATTCTCAGGCTTTTATGGCCACAGAGTATCATAGGAATCCAACTTAAGTCCCCAGACCCCAACATAGAGAATCACTGATTGTTTACCTTTTCAATTCATTAAACCATCTTCAAATGATAACTAGATACAATGTGTGCAATGAAGAAATTATTTTTGCTCTATTCAATCCTCAAGATAGTCTTTGTCTCACTATTTTTAAATGTTAATCATTAAAATGAATAAGATATATCAACACATAGAGGAAATAACATTGTCAGCAGTGTCATCTCAGGCTGTGAATAAACACCCTATATGAATGTGTGGAAAGAGAGAAATTTCATTTTCCATTTTTCTTTTATGTGAGTAAAAGTACCTAAGGGAAGATTAGGTCAAAAATGGTAATGATAAACAGATGCTCAACATAATGTAACATCATTTGTGGTATCAAAGGCGTATATGTAAATCTCTCTTTGTCTCAGAGCAGTGAATAGCTGTAACGTATTCTTTGTTTGCTGGTTCCATCACTCAGCAGTAACTTATCTCAGTGACAGACCTGGGTTGGACCATGGAGATACTTAGGCTGCAATGCATCTCTGATCTGTAGACTCTACTTAATGATGAGACAGTGGTCTGAGCAGATAAATGATGGTATGATGGGATAAGTGCAAACCGGACTGGGTAAACGAAAACAGAGACTCTGTAACCACATCACTGCAGATGAATTTGTAACATATCACTCCTGACTTCTGGTACTTGCCTACTCCATCCTCTTCCAACTAAATACCTCTATTAACAATTTCCCAGAGTTCCCGTTGTGGTGCAGCATAAATGAATCCAATTAGGAGCCATGAGGTTGTGGGTTCGATCCCTGAACTCACTCAGTAGGATAGGGATCGGCATTGCCACGAGCTGTGATGTAGATCACAGATGTGGCTCGGATCCTGCGTTGCTGTGGCTGTGGTGTAGACCAGCCCCTGTAATTCCAATTAGACCCAGAGCCTGGGAACCTCCATATGCCATGGATGTGGCCCTAAAAAAAAAAAAATCCTCTCACATCTAGAGCTTCCGTTCTCACCCTGAGCCATGGTTGATTGAATCATATCTAGTCTAGTGACAACCAAACCATAAACCAAACACTAATTGTTTCAAACTGTGTAACCTGCCTCAAAATGATAAGCTAGGTGAATCGGATTTTCCTGGGAACTTGAATCAAAGAAAAGAGGAACCATTTGCCGGTTAGTAAGGGAGCTGAAACAGTAAAGTTATGAGGCACCTGGAGATTGGAGTAGCCACACAGTGACATCGTATGGCCAGTGTTTCAGTGAAATCAAGGTATGAGCAAGTCAGTTAGAAACCAAACAGAAACAAATGTGGCCTCTGACCCTAAGCCGTGTAAATGGTAGAACACATGGCCCTGTTCCCCTGTTCTCTGAAGATATTGGCCATCAAGGACCAGCCTCCAGCCGCTGTCTCCATGATGCCCAGCCCTACTGATTTTCTGTTTCTGAATTTCTATGAGGTTATTTGCACTGCCCCGTGAAGTGGATGACAGAAAGCTCCTTATACATGAACTAACTTAAATGCTTTCTTTTATAATCAAACCACAAACCTGGTAAACTACAATAATCAAGATGAAAAGTTAGATGGTTCTTCTTCTGGTCAAGGGTGAAGTACTGCAGCTGTGGAGATCATTTGTCCAGATGTAAAAATTGACTTTTTTCCTCTCTGAATTTCCAAGGAATACTGGGCAATAGGGAGATCTCTAGGACAAAAGTCAAGACACTTGTGTTGTAGCAGAGATTCTACATTGAACAGTTGTGTATCCTTAGAAAAGATACTTCTCCCTTCTATAAAACAGAAGACCAGGCATTCCTGTCATGGCGCAGTGGTTAACAAATCCAACTAGGAACCATGAGGTTGCAGGTTCGATTTGTGGTCTTGCTCAGTGGGTTAAGGATCCAGCGTTGCCGTGAGCTCTGGTGAAGGTTGCAGACGCGGCTCGGATCCCACATTGCTGTGGCTGTGGCGTAGGCTGGCGGCTACAGCTCCGATTAGACCCGTAGCCTGGGAACCTCCATATGCCGCAGGTGCAGCCCTAGAAAAGGCAAAAAGACAAAATAAATAAGTAAATAAATAAAATAAAAGAAGACCAGGCGTAGTATTACGGGTCTTCCATGCCTGCAGGAGCCTGTGAGTCTGTGCTGTGCTGAGAGAGAGCAACTTTTCCCTGGATGGAGGGAGATGAAGATCTCATTTAGAAATTCCTGCTAGCAGGGCTGCTCCACACACACACCTCCAGGGGGCCTCATTTGCATCACTTATAATGCGAATGGCATCCTCTGGGACAAGGCAATGCAGAGCCCTGCTAATGTGACTTCTTGAAACCCATCATTAGGAGTCAGGGCTTTACCTGATGGACAGTGGGAATCCATTAAAAATTCTGGTCAGGAGATAGATGGAGTCCGAGCTGTCTAGAGGTATGTGGGATAAACTGACATGAGAAATGGCAGTTCTGAAAAAATGGTTGAGAACATGGGCTCAGGGCTAGAAGATGACAGCTTAAGAGTTACTACTCACTACAGGTATGACCCAACCTCTGTGAATCTCCACACTGCCATGTTGATGGTGACACACACTAGGACTAATCTTAAAGGCGGTATGCTAAAATGAAACTACGCGGTACATGAAGAGAACTTTGTATAGTACTTAACGTGGGCTGACACACAGAAGGTGATAAAGAGGATAAATTAGGAGTTTTGTTCCTTCAACAAGAATACATAAATATGTACTGTAAGCCCTGGATATGTGGATATGACATGCAATATACATACAACATGCAATATGATATACAACGTGCAATAAGGGGCAAGCCTTACAAAGGGCCCCAGGAGGCTGTCCATTAGGAAGAGCTAAACAAAACGAGACTTACAACATGGATTGCTAAATGCAGTGATACTAATACATGAGTCCAGGAGACTCCTGAAGTCACTGCAGTAGTTCAGGTAAGAGATAATATGGTTCTGAACTAGAAAAATAAGCCTCGTGTGGAGGAAAAGAAACCATGCAGATGTGAAGGGCCTTGGGAAGTGGCCAGACTGAGGACAGAGAATGAGGCTGCAGTCTGAGGAGAGTGAAGACAGTGCTGCTGCTCCTGGCATCAACAGGAGAAAGACGGGTTTGGGGATAAAGAGCATGAGTTTGGTTTTAAGTATGTTAAGCTTGTAAAGCCAATAGATTGATGCTGAAGTGAAAAGTTCAGAGTAAATTTGCCTCCCAAATTCTTCAGGAGTCGGTATTGTCAATATCAGCAGTGGTTTCAAATTTGGACATTTTGTTGCATTAATCAACCATAAAGTTTCAGAACTGAGGGGGAAATACTAGCTTAGAGTTTCCACTATTAGTCCTTCTTCAACAGACAAATGGGAAAACAGAGAAATGTTAAGCAAGTTGCAAAATAAAAGACAACGTGAACAAAACCTAACGTCTTAATTGCATAGAGGGTAAATGTAGGAACGGGAACAAGCAACAACAGTGAAAGACAGTTTTTTTTATAGGATCTACCCTGCCCTCTCACACCGAACTGGGGTTAAAAGGGGTACTCCTTTCAAACGATTTTTATGGAAATTACCAGTCCAGGTTCCATAAGGGAATGGACATTCAGAAGTACCTAGAGAATTTACCATCATGGTTCAGCAGTAGCAAATGAGACTAGTGTCCATAAGGATTCAGGTTCAATCCCTGGCCTTGTTCAGTGGGTTAAGGATCTGGCATTGCCTTGAGATGTGGTGTAGGTCACAGACGTGACTCAGATCCCGCGTTGCTGTGGCTGTGGCGTAGGCTGGCGGCTGCAGCTCTGATTCAGCACTCTGGCCTGGGACTACCATATGTCATGAATGTGGCCCTAAAAAGACAAAAAGAAAAAGAAATAAGGACCTGGGAGCTCCTTAAAGATGACTAGTGGAGAACTGGGAGAGGAAAAACAATCTGCATATTCTGGCTAAAATCTGACATCCTGCAGAGAACCACTTTCCACAAAGTCTGTTTTTTAAAGCATAAACAGTAAGAGGAGGAATTATCCCAAGGTGGTCTTAATGACTGACAAGGGCTTGATGTGGTTTTCTGAAATAATTACTAACGCGAAGAGAGAGAGAGAGAGAGTGCCTCCAATCACCAGTTCCGAGAGCCTTTCAAATTCTGAGAAGGCCAGCCTGTGACCCCAATCCACCAAGGTCCCTGCATCCGTCCAGTTTAATCAGCTGCCGAACAGGAATGAGGAATGCAGAAAGCCAAGCTGCTTCCAATTATCGGAAGCTTGATTTTTACCGGAGTGTGGGTGGGCTGTTCTGGAGGTCTCTTACTAATGGACCTCCCCAAACTAAGCTATCATGCTAAGAGTAGACTTAACTCTGCCCCTATTTTGAATGGCTTTTTTTTTTTTGTATCTTTACATACCCCACAGAGGTTCCCCCCTTCAACTCTTGTTTTTAGAAAGCAGACACCAACATTAGCTTCATAATGATCACAATGTGGTTTCAAATAATCCAGTCCTTGAAACCTAGAGTCTTTCTTTTCAAATGCATTAATGTCATTTATCAAAAGCAAGGGAATTTTATTTTTTTTGAAAAAAGTTAAACATCAAAGAAAAGTAATGGGATACAGCACACTAGTCAAGTGCCCTGTACGCGTGCAGAGCATTTTCTGAAGCCTATGCCAAACCCTCACAGATAGGCAGAACTTTCAAAGGCAACGTTAAGTGTCTTTTGTGGGTCTCAGATAATATGGTTCACTTAATTAGATTTTCTGTAATCCCAGGTTAATCCTATTGTGAATTACAGACGTGAGTTTTCACTTGCCTGGCAGAAACATCTATTGCTACAAATGCATTTCTGAAAATAAAATATACTTTGCTTATAATTCACTACCAGAGTCATTACCACAAGGAGACCCACTTCTTCCTCTCCCTCTGCCAGGTAGAAATGGCCATCCCTGTTCCTTTGGATCACACTGTCCTTTTAAGCAATTTGATAAGAGTGTCTTTAACTCTAGTTATGTCTTCCGTTCCCCTAAAATATATAAAGTTCCCTACGATATGGGAACATAGCTGACTCCTCACTGAATTCCTTGTCCCTGACTATGGTGCTATACATGCCGACATGACCCCTATCACTCATGGCACTTAAAATTTAGGTTGGTGTCTCTAGACCTGGACTGCATATTAGAATTAATTGGGGAGGGGAGGAGGGTGGTGTTAAAAAATCCCCTAAACCAAGGAAAAATTTAAACCCAGAGAATTCAGTATTCTTTAAGTTCCCAGGGTGTTTCCAGCATACACTCAGGGTGAGAACCGCTGGTCTAGAGCTATGCTCTCCCATAGGGTAGCAACCTAGACACATGTGGCTTTTTAAATTTAAAGTCATTGAAATTAAATACAGTTTAGAATTTACTTCCTTCCTATGCTAGTCCCATTTCAAGTGCTCGGGGGTCATTTCCATCAACAACAACAACAAATTATTATTAGCCAGTGTTGGTCTTGGGCACTCAAACAGCCTCATCTGAAGCAGAAATGTCTGTTCAGCGAATGAAGGTAGACAAAGAGCACTGTTCTAGGCTGTCAAAGGCTGCCATGAACTCGTTCCTTAATGTCCCATCATCTAGACCTCAGGTGTCCCAATCTGTGAAATAAAGGGCTGGGTAAGATAGTGACGCTCTCCATAGGATGAGCAGAATGCCTGGAAAATCAAGGGGTAAGGGCCACCATGGGTGCAGGGACCAACTGGCTCCATATCCCACAGCAGAGAGAATGTGCAGCGACATTGTGCAAAATATTTCCTTGAAAAGCACTTCAGCTGCACTAAATAAGCAAATAAATAAGAAAAAATAATAAACCACTTCTGAGATCCTGATACCTAGCAGACCTGCTGTCTCAGTCCAGAGACGGTTAGGTTAGTAACTTCCTGCTTCAGTGTGCCCATCATTTCCTGGTTTAGGGAGGCGTTCCAGGCTCAGGAAACTATGGAACCACAGACAACCAACAACTCACTTCACCTCCCTGAATCTGTTTTCTCCTATGAAAAGCAGGACAAATGATGCATGACCTCTCTGGCTCCCAAGTTAACTTGAGGGTCATATGAGATAATGGATTGGGAAACTCTTCGTAGAAACATAATGTGGGCTACACGGGTGAGGAGAGGCATGAGGAAATGCTGACAGCAGTGGCAACTTCCATTTCTTTGGGTAATTTTTAAAGTTTTGGCTTTTAACCTTTAGTGATGTGGGTTGTAGATAAATGTAAATGACCTGTTATTGTTACAGAAAGGAGATGTGGTTTCACTTCTTTTCTCTGATAGGGATATACAATCTGCCAGATGCTCCAAATAATTTCCTTTCATGTACATGGCTATCCTTTTTGTTTGCCCCAGGACCCAAGGGGGTTCTGTATTCGTGACTTTTGAGGACACTGATCTCCACTGTAGCTCCTTGTCTAGGGGATAGTGTATGTGGTGGGAGAGGGGGGATGGCTGGTTCCAATAAGGAAAGCTGTGACAGGTCTTAGGGCCCCAGACTCAATGGGGATACAGCCTCTCTGAAGAGACTAAGGGTCTTTCAATCATCCTTCATATGGGAAGAGAATGGAGCAATCATGGGGAATGTGGACAAAGTGCTTGTCACATGAGAGGCCTGGGCTCTCCTGAGTTCCAGGAGGCCCTCTTGGCAAATTACTCATTCTCCATTCAGCCTCTGCTTGAAACTGCCCAGTTCATGGGGAAGAGGGCAGTGGCTAACTGCTAGTGAGTTATCATCTACAAACTAGCTTCTGTTTTTTGAGCACTTTTTATGTGGTAGGCACTGTACTAGGTGCTTTACATAAATTCTTTGTAACCTCTTTCCCTCTAGCATCTTTGGGAGTTTTGTTATTATTGCCTTCTTTTTACAGGTAAGGAAACAAGGGGTGGGGGCATTTCAGTTTCATAGCATTCAGTGTTGTTTGCACCTGCAATGAAATTTAAAGCCACATGTGGCCCATTCTGTAGCTTTTATCTTTTCACCTTTGATGATGAACCTCTCTTTAATTCTCTTCTGCAGGTCTTAATTTTTCCTTCCGGGGATGCTCAGAGCTCAGCTAGATCTTATTCCACATAGCAACCATTTAATAAATGTTTGTAGGATTTCTGCAATGGTTAAATGCTACAAACTTAGGTGAAACAGCTTCTTTGTTCTCAAAGAACTCAGGTTACTGGCATTTTTAGAGAGTGAGTATTACCTCCTGGAGTCTTGCAGGTATTTCTCCACTTTAAACAACATCAGTCCTTTAACATTTCCTCGGAGGAATTGCCCCAACCCTTCCCCAGATGTTCTCCAGGCTGCCCCACTCTTCCAAAGAGTCCTTGAAGAAATGAATCATGATTTCCAGACCTCTCCCTCACAACATTTTCCACTTTAGAACAAAATTTTGCTTTACATCCTTCACTGCCTCAGCCTGGAAGAAGGTGTTAATGAGTAATAAAATGCAAGTGGTGCAGGGAACTGTAGGAAGGCAGCCAGATAATAAATATCTTCTAACAAAAGGAACCAGCTCAATGTGAGAAAGCTCTGTGAGATCTCATGAGCTCATCATCGTTGAAAAAGATTAGGTATGTGGCTCATGGAAGGAGGGGTTATGTGGTAGAGGCAAGGTTCATCCAAGGGCATCCAAGGTGAGCCCCAAATGTGTTCTCTGACAGGAAGACCACTGGCAACTCTAATACCCACACTGCCAAGGAGATTCATTCTGTTTCCAACAGCAGATGGGAAGGGGGTGCTTATAACCACCTCTCTCTCTCTCTCTAACAAAATTACATAAACAAAAAATAGAAAATCTTAATCAGTGTATAGAGCAGCAGGGTGACAAAGTCCAATGAGATGTTTCCCCAGGAGACAGCAGGGGACAGGTTCTGCCCTGGCTCTCAGGACTCTAACCTCCTTTAACCAAGTACTTCTTTCCAAAAAGATTTTATCAGAAGGGCAAACTTGTAATCCATGGCACTGCTGGTATGGCAGAACAGTCTCTCCAGCATCACTCAATAAGGGGAAGCCCCTTGGGACCAGAGCTGCCCCAATCAAGAAAGGAGCAGATGAAGAAGGCACAACAAAGTAGTTACTATAAGTCATGAACTTTACCATCGAGGACTTGCTTAGCCTTCCCGGCAAGACATCCAAGGCAGAGATGCCCACTCTTGCATCTCAAGGATGGTTGCCCAGAAGGCCAGAGAAACATGGCTTGTCTCCTGGTTCAGAATCTGTTCCTGCTCTGAATCCAACCATGACCCTATGAATCCAGCCATAACACCGTGTATCCCTGGACATTGTGTATCCTCTGCATCCCCAAGGTCTAAGTCCCCATCCCCCATCTCTTCCGTGCACAGATATTTTATCTCTAGCCATCTAATCAAACCCACTCAGAACTCACATGGCGAAGGTGGAGTAAGGGGGTGGAGGGTCCACATTTGAACAAGATGGTTTATTTGACAAATGTACACCCTCAGATTAAGGCAGCTCTTTGAAATGAACAGTAAAGATGATCACCCAAAGAGGTCAGGATATGCTCAGGACGGCATAGTCACTTCACCAAGGAAGAAGATAGGACCTAGATCTGGAAACAGATGGTAGAATTTTAAAAGGTAGAAGTGGAATGACAGTACTGTAGTCTCCTCCTCACTCCTCCTCCAAAACCATCATGAATGCCTTGTTTCCTGGGAAATCTACTACCTAGTCCTCACCATGACTGATGCTCTGCCTAGGGCTTTAAGGTTCTGCCTAGGCTATGCTGAGTTTTTCTCCCTGGGGTCTGCCCCTGTCTCTGGCATTTTTACCTATGGCTGGGGTCTCCCTTCTATCTAGGCAGAGGAGGTAGTAAATGATGCTGCCTCCTACCTGTTTCTGAGGATCTCTGGCAATGACTATATTCCTCCCCTGGATGGATGCTCTTTGGACCAACACAGAGCAAGGACTCTGGGGTTCTGGGATCTTAATATTTTCTACTGCATTAGAGTTGTCCTAGCTAACCAACCCCCAACCCCCCACCTCCCAACACACACACACAGACACAAACATACGCACGCACACACACAGACACACACACATTCCCTTCCCCATTCTGCAGCTGAGAGGTCTCAGCAGGCCTAGGGCAGTCTTTGCAACTTGCTGCTGAATCATGCTTTACCGTTCAGGGACTGAACCAAACCCTTGGCTGCTACATAATTTAAGTCCTTGTCTTATGTCAGTATTTCACCAGCTTTCACACCCTCTTCAGCACATGCCCAAACCTTAAGATCTTCCTGCTGAAGAGGAAAAGTTTAAATGTTACAAAGGATGTGTCCTGGCAACTATGTTTCCACACAAAAGAGGGAAGGGTTTTTCAGACTGTATCACTATTGAAAAGTGATTCTACAATCAGGTGAGCAGAGTACAGGTTTCTTGATGTGAGGAAGAGATGGAGGTTTTACTTTGAGAAAACTCAGAGTGAAAGACTAGTTATATCTAAACCAAAATCCAGAGAAGATGTTCCTGGGGTCATAAGAAAAAGCAAGGAGACATTTTTGTTGAACGTATTTAAAAGAAGCAATGTCTCCTTCAAATCATTACAGGTCACAGATTTGGCACTGAAATTGCACTTTGAGCAGGTAGATGAGAAAAGATAATTTTTTTTTTCCCTGCAAAGAGCAATGAAGACCTTAATACAAAGATGTGATTTTTTTTCCTCTAGTGAAGCCATTTTGAAGTGTGATAAAGAGGAGAAATTCAGATTACAGAAGAATAGTGACAATTCTTTCACTTAGAACTGGCTAAATTTTAAATCACTTCCTTAGCATGTGGAATTGAAATTTATGGTTGGAGACAACTAGACATCATGTATATTCACTAAATGGGTGACTTGAGAGTAAATTGTCTGCCCGTATTCTATTGTGTGGCTCCAGTTATCCTCCATACACTTCCTTTTGTTACTTTCCCAATGTCCTATGAAATGGAAAAACAACAGTACTTTTTTTTTTTTTTTTTACAAAGAACCTGGCCTCAGCGGGCACCCACTTGACATTTGCAGTCAGTACTGTGTTGTGCTGAATGGACAAAACTATGCTGCAATTACATTTGATAAAACTGCCTCAGTATGACTCACTTCTCTTGAGTTGGGTCCCATGTTGAACCAACTCTTAACTGGGCTAAGATGGGGCAGGTTTCTAGGAATAATCATCACAAACTTGGAAAAAGCACTTCGTGTTAGAGTAGAAAAGTTTCCACTCCTAATCACACAATTTAAGAATGAATACTGGGACTCAGAAAGCCTGTCTAAATGTTTCCAAGCCTAGCATGCCTGATATGGAACCTATCAAATTATAATAGGCAGGTCATTAACTTTAACTGACAAGTAGGGGTGTTGGACTTAGCAAATGAAAATACAAGACATCCCCAGAAATGTGAGTTTCAAAGAAATAACAATTGTTTTTAGTACAAATATGTTCTATACAATTTGGTGGAAATATTTACACTAAAGCTCTTCTTTGTTATTTATCTGAAATTCAGATTTAACCTGTAGTCCCGTATTTTGTTTGACAAAGTGGAAACATTTGTACAAATAAAGAACTGGACTAGCTAAGACAATCTTCAAGCTTCAAATTGTTTTTATCCTAAATCCCAGTATCCTTTTGACTTCAAATATCATCTCTGTGAGCTCAGAATTCTCTTGCCTAGTCCTCACAGAAGCAACATCACTGAGCAAAAGAGACCACATTTGGGGAAATATTGATGGTCTGGGAACTTTTAACATCAGTATAACTGAGGTCAGAGGAAAAGCAAGGAAAGATTTCAGATTTCCCTGGAGAAGGTAGAATGGGCCGTTAGATATTGACAGGTGACCTACAGTGTAAAAGGCCTAAGGATGAAAGGATTATCTACTGTGCTAATTGATTGAGGAATTAGGAATAATCTTCTCTTTCATCCTCTGACTTGACACAGGTTTCAGGAACCAACCAATACCCAAGTCTGGGAGTTGAGATCATTTGTATCAGGAACATGTACCAGACCGGATTAGCAGACAACTTCCAAGGTCATTTCAGAAGGCAGCATTCATGGATCTTTATACACACACACACACACACACACACACTAGTAAAAATGCATTTACCAAACACACACACTCTCAGCATGAGCCAGGAACCTGGTGGTGAGTTAAGCAGTGGGAATAACAAGAGAATGTTGTCATGGTCCTCAGGTCACTGACTATTTTATGGTGGTGGTGGCAGGCTGGGCAGTAGCCCAGAAAATTGGTAAATAGAATGTGAAAGGTGCTTTGATGAGAAATCAGAGCTCAGAGGAGAATCACATAAAGAAGGGCATGAGGATGTGGTTAGTTAGGGAAGACTCCCTTGATGAACCAGAATTAAATCTTGAAGTATATGAATGAATCAGCTGTTGAGGGTGGGACCAGCAGGGACATACATAGGCATGAAACTGGATTCTGTGTTCAAGTAACAATAGGAATGTGGGACTCTGTCAGGGATTGCTCAAGAAGAGAAAATGGGCAAGACATGAAAGGTAGGCAGAAGGCAGACCAAATGCAGAAATAATAAATAATATAGTACTAGTAGTGTTTACTTTTCAGCCAATGCAGGTGAAGGAAATACTTGGATTGATACTGATACTGCAGCATGCAAAGATGGAAAGTCAGCAACAAGTCAGTTGACAATGCAGAAATAGCCAAATGTCCATCATCACCATGCTTCTCCTTCGTCTAGATAAATGGGTGTTTGCATCAGTTATTCATTTTCCATCTGGAGTGCCTAAAACCCAGATTTAAGATGCGCGTGTTATGGCTGTGGGGTAAAAACAGAACCAAAAAACCAACCACCTCTGTCTCACCTTTAAGGGTTGGTGGATGGGGAAGGGGACAGAGACTAAAGGGGAAGGGCAAATAATATTGTTTGAATGTCCACAATGTTAGACTTTGAGCTAGAAGCGTGAATGATGCTTACTCCTTACAATGTTTTGAGATAGGGAAAATTTCTCCTTCCTGACATATGAAATGGAGAATCAGAGAACTTAAGTTCCCCAGGTTCTGACATCAGATAAAATGGCATAACCTAAATTTGACCCCAGCTGCAAGAAATAAGCTCAAATACACATGCTAAGCATTCTCTAAACCCCCAACAAAATCAGCTATAGAAAAGTGGCTCATGATATAACAGAGGTGGTGCCTATGCAAAGAAGGAAATTAATTTCATTCTGATTTCCCCTGATCTGTACTCTATGTACCAAATCAGAGCCCTCTTTGCAAAATTAAGGGCATTAGTTATCTTTCCATTCAGTCAGAGTGGCATTATACTTACATGCAGACGTTTCTAGCTAAGCGAGGAATATCAAGTTTTTACAAAATCATTCATCAAGAGGTGAGACCTAACCCTGATTAGCGTTTCAATAAGAAGCCTAAGACTAAATAGAGACTAAGCACAAGATCACAGTGGCAATTAGGCATCTTCTAGACAGCCTAGACAAGCTTTTCCTCAGACCAATCGAATTGGAGCAAATGAGAATTTTTTTTCTAACTCTCTCTTTTTTTCCCCTCTGCTGTGAAATGAACTGCCTTAAATAACTGATGAGGTGATGGCAAGCCCGTTAAAGGAAACGTTTGCCCATTAAGTGAGGCTTAATTAAACAGAGCACAGGCTAATCGGTCTTCCATCTAATAAGTGGTACAGTCTAGTTAAAATCACCCTGTTCGAAGTGCTTGGTCTGGAAGGCTTGTGATGACACCCTACCAGTAAACTACGGGGGGAAAAGCCCCCATAGACTTTAAGAAATCACAGGCCACTTTGCAAAGCAATGGATGAACTGAAGATATGCACATGCAATCAAGTATTAATATTTGTCTCTGGCTATTCTCTCTTTAGATTACTTCAGAACGATGAAACTACACTTTTCCTCTTAGATGAGCCATTTGGAATTACTAATAAAAGGCTTAGCTGTAAGACTGTGAGGGTCTAGTGATTGAAATTCTCCAAGAGAGCATCATCAATGCTCCATGACGACAGGGATCTTAACGTGTTTTGTTCGTCCTCTCCAGTGGGTAGCTTGAGCGATTGAATACATGGGAGGCATTCATTGAATACTCATTGAATGAGTCTGTGAGAAAAAGGCATGCAGCAGACACATTTGTGTTTAAGTGGTAATCCTGGAAATGAGCTTGGATGGTATTACAACTCAAACTGTGTTTCCCCAAAAGATGCCGAGCTCCCAGTACGTGTGAAGGTGACCTTATTATAGGGTATTTGCGGATGATCAAATCAATACGAAGCCATTAGGGCAGACTCTCATCCATACAACTCTTGTTCTTAAAGGGGGCATTTGGACATGGGGGAACACCAGCTATGAGCCAAGGAATGCCAGAGGCTACCGGGAGCTAGGAGGAGGCTACCCAAAGCTAGGAGGAAGGTGGGACCCAGATCCTCCCTCACAGCCCACAGGAAGGCCACTCTGCCAGCACCTTGATTCAGACTTTTGGCCTCCAGAACTGTGAGACAAATTTCTGTTATTTAAGTCACCCAGCTTGTGGTCCTTTGTTCCTGCGGCAGCCCCTGGACACTGACACTGATGGGGAAGGGCGGAGTGCAGGATGAGCAAGACCCAAGACAGCCCTCTGCGATGTCAGTTCCTCCCAGTCACCCACCCCCAGGCCATAACCCTGAAAGCCAGGGCTGTGGCCAAGAGCACAGGGTTCAAAGCCAACCTCTGCTCTTCTTCACCACAAAGCTTGATCTGAAAAATGTGGGAAGAGTATGGCACATTTCTCCTTGGGTGGTTGCGAACATTAAATGAGAGAATTCTTGTGCTGTCCCTGTATGTGGCAGGTAGTAAGTCCTTAATAAATACTACCTATTATTATCAGTATTAAAGCCTTGTCCCCTAGAACTTAAGAGTGTTGAGGTCATTTTCTTGGCTTTGTCATCATGTCAGTGTACACATGAGTGTCTGGATGGTCCACATGGAGTTGACTGGTAATATAGAGTCCTTGGAGTCCATGTGGGTCCCTCACCATCAGAGGGTCATGGCCAAGAATTCAGGCTGTCCACATTGGCTTTAACAGGTTGTCTTCTTTTTTTTTTTTTTTTGTCTTTTTGCCTTTATGTAGAGCCGCACCCGTGGCATATGGAGGTTCCCAGGCTAGGGGTCTAACAGGAGCTGTAGCCACCGGCCTTCACCACAGCTCACAGCAACGCTGGATCCTTAACCCACTGAGCAAGGCCAGGGATCGAACCCGCAACCTCACGGTTCTTAGTCATATTCGTTAACCACTGAACCACGAAGGGAACTCCAACAGGTTGTCTTCTGCTCCACACCACGCCCCACCCCACTGTGCACACACCTGGATTTATTAAGGGGAGGCATTGCAATCTGCAGAGGCCTGGCTGTGCAGGAACTGACCTGGTGGCCTGAAAATCAGCACCACAAACCAGGGGTCCGGCTGCTGAGCAAGGGTGGCAGTGGCCTCGGTGAGACTGCTGGGAGCCCAGGTGAGGGCAAGGGCTCTAACCCTGACTAGCGTTGCAGTGGGGGTCCTCAGCTGAAAGATAGAACACATCAGTTAGCAACGGGGGCTGCAATGAGGAGGTTTCCAGGTCCTTCAGGTGACACACTAGGTCATGTGCCCAGAGCTTTGTGATCATTACCTTGTTTACACTTCACAGCAACTCAGGGAGGTAAGAATTACCATGAGGTTAGTGAGGCTGAGAAGACCTTTGTAATTCTAGGCAAAGTCACAAAGCACATCAGTAGCTAGTATTCGCTCTCGGTGGAATCCTGGAGCTGTCCCAGCTGACCACCTTGCTCCACTGTCTTGCATCTCGAGCACTGTCCCTCCTAGAACGCTGTTCTCAGTGGGCGGTTACTAGGATCCAAGCCAGCGTGAAGGCTGCAGTATGAAGCCTATGTGCTGATGGTTTATAGCCATACACTTAAAAAGGCATCAATGCTCTCTGAATACCGGTAGTACTCGTCCTTAATTTTCTGCATTGTTTATGAGATGCCTAGAGTAGAGCAATCACAGTAATAATTCATACTTTATAGCACTTTGTAATTTACAAAGGGCTTTCACACACATTAGCTCATGTTACACATCAGCCAACAAAAGTAAGGGTTATTATTATCCTCATTTTATTGATGCCAAGAAAGAATAAGTCATACTCTTTAACGTTCAGAGATATTAGCGAAAGTAAAGGCTGCTCTCTGAGAGTAGGGCTTAGGCTGAAAATCCTGCCCCAAGAAGGGAAAAAAAATTATTTGAGGGGGAACAGAATTTCCAAAGTCAGCTCCCATTGGATCTTCTCATCCAGGAGGACAAAGGCGTCACACAGCAGCCATACTGGGCGGTGGGGCTCGCAATTTCAGGGTACTTATTGAAGGCTGAATACTGTGCTAGGCACTCTACCTGCCTTATTTCCTTCGTATCTATGGGAGTTTGTTTTTTTTTTTTTTACTACTGTTATCCCCATTTTATAGGTGAAAAAATTGAAACTCTGCAGGGTTAAATAACTCACTGGAGGTCACACAACTAACTCTATCTGATCTTAGAGATTCCACTTTTAATAATCCAACTTTCAGGAGGAATGCCCAATTAGGACAGCCTTTCTCACAATTGAGAAAACAAAAACTCTATACTGTTTTCTTTGTTTCTCCACCCCTAGGGCCTCCTGACTCTCGCTGCGCCTTGCACCAGGTCAGAAATGTGATATGTGTTTGATTCAACGCTTGGCTTCCTTCTGCTCAGGACTGTTAGAAGCACCGGATCCCATACTGCACCTGCTTGGAAGGTATCTGCTACGTTCCTCTTCTGCAGGTACTGTGGCTTGCAATTAAAGAGATTAATTTTGTGCAAACCCTTGAATCCATGCATCTAAATGTTCTGCTGGAGGCAGCTTCTGAGTCCCAGAAGACATGCAGATCAATCTCATCAGAGCCCCGAGTCACTGTTCACCGAGTGAAGTGGCATGACCTTCTCACGGTCTGCACCCTCCTTGTCTCTGGGTGACTCTGTCGAGATTCCAGGAGTGCTCTTGCCACTTCTAAGACAATCCAAAGCACAGATCCACCAAAAGAGTTCCAGAGAGATGGGTGAAGATGGTGCCACAGGCCATCCATGTCCGGCTTCTAGTCTGAAGATGAGAGGGAACACTAGGATGCTAAGGTCTCAACTGGTTTGCAAACATCCATCACTTGACTTTGCCTGAAATAACTTGGAAAAGAGAGACTTGAGCTGGGACGCAGAGGGTTGAAAAGGAGAAGATGTGGCAGATAGAGAGGTTTTTTGCAAGAACTTTGTATAAAATAGGAAATGTTAAAGCAAGCTACACCGTGGCCTTGACTGTCTGTTCATTAGGGAGGGAGCAAGGGAGCATGGAGCCTTTCAGGGGGCTGAAGGAATCACTTCACAGTGGCCTGTGATGTGTATCAGAGAAAAAGCCTGGTGTTCCAGGCAGAGGCAGGACTTGCTGCTACAGCTAAGAAGTGCCGTTTTGGATTTGAAGTATTAATTCAATTTCCTTCTTCTCGAGTCACTTACCAGCTGTGAGGCATCAGGCAAATTAGTCAATCTTTTCCAGGCTCTGTTTTCTCATTTGAAAAATGAAGATAAAATGCTCCCTAGCCCAGGGCAAAGCAGTGGGGATTAAGCAATACAAAGACAGCATCCTTATGTGTCTAATACGTAGTAGGCTTCTTCTTTCTACTTTTTTTCATTTTCAGTCCTGGACCCATGAATGATATATCTGTGAAAGAGAAGAATTCAGCCCCACCTTAAGCTTGGAAGCCTGCGCTCCTGTCCTCACATGTCTGGGGATCCATTCATTCCTGAAAGTGCCCTGTGCCAGCCTCCCATCTACGTCATCACGTGGCCCAGTCTGAGCTGGGAGCACCCACAGCTGGGAACCCTGATGAAGGACCTTGCATGGCAGGAGAAAGTGATAGCTGTTTCCATCCTTGCTGTTTTGCAATGCGCCGTTTTCCCTGAGAAGCCAGTAAACATCCCTTAACACCGGCTTGCACTTTTTGGGTTCACCCTGTGATGATTTCTTATAGTTCATAGATTTTCAACAGCAGAACCACTGAACCCTAGAGTCCCAGAGCCAAGCCCCTCCCCCTAACTTCAGTTTACAAATAAGAAAGCTGAAGCTTAGAAAAAAAGGTGAAACTTGGCCAAGCTAACACTGTTGGAGGGAGCATTATTCAGACAAAACCATCTCTGCAAACTGGCTTCCTTCCAGGGCTAAGATGAGTGGGAGCCTCCAGCCACTGCCAAACGGGGCCACTGTTTCTGCCAGCATGCAGAGCTGGGAATTACAACAGTGGCAATCCCTAGCTGTCTCCTAGAGGTATGCAAGCAAATGTCATCATCAGTGATTCTAAGAATAAACACTTAACTGAATTATTACTACGTGCTAGGAACAGTGCTGGGTATTTTACGTGCATTATCTCATTTGATCCTTGCAACAGTCCTATTGGTACAAATAATGCCCAAGCACGAAGATGTCCACATCCTAATTCCCAGAACATGTGAATATCTTAATTTGTAAGGCAAAGGGGACTTTGCACTTGTGGTTAAACTAAGGGTCTTGAAATGGGCAGATTATCCTGGACTATTCAGGCAGACTCAGGGTAATCACAAGAGTCCTTAGAAAAGGAGGGCAGCAGGGACTGAGACAGAGAGAGATGGGAGGACGCAGAGGATGAGGTGATAAGCTTTGAAGACAGAGGAAGATGCCATGAGCTGAGGAATGTAGGAGACCTCTAGAACCTGACAAAGACAAGAAATCAGATCCTCCCCTACGACCTACAGAAGGAACGCAGCCCTACAGACAACTTAATTTTACCCTAGGGGATCATTTTGGGCTTCTGGTCTTCAAAACTGTAAGATAATGCAGTTGTGTTGTTTTAAGCTACTAGGTTTGCAGTAGTTTGTTACAGCAGCAATAGCAAATTAATACACCCATTTAACAGATGAGAAAGCTGAAGCTTTGTGGGGTTAAAGCTCTTGATGGAAGTCACACATAGCCAGTTGTCAAGGAAGCTGAGATGATGCACAGAGGGGTACCAGAGCTCCTGTTCCTCTGTGCCAAGCTACGTGCTGCAGGAAGAGGAGGGAAGCACCGTTTCACAACTTAAAAAAATGCAAGTCCTTCCTCAACCCTGGGAAATAGTCAAGACAGTCACTGTTTCCTGCTCCATTAAAAACAAAAACAAAAAACCATGAGCGCGAGAGAATCACTGTTCTGTTAAAAGTCACAGAGGGAGAGAGAACCAAAATTCCAACCAGGTTACTCTGCCTGACAGCACTCCTGTCCCAGGCACTGTGTGGCTTCTGTATTGTGTGGGGCACTTTCGTCAGCCCCACCCTTCTGCAAAGAGGAGTACCCTGTCCATGAAGCCAGTATGTGGGGCCAGCAGAGCCCAGGGAAGACCGTGCCATGTGCCACCTCCACAGGCTAACACTCAGGCCAGCTGGAGAGGACGCCAACCCTCCAAGGTAAGCCTGTGTGCATGTGTTGTACAAACCAGGCTAAGAGCCAGATTCCATCAATCAATGCCAACTTCTGGTTACCTGGCTCCAAATTGGGACAAACCTGGATGTTTGGAATTGCATAGATTCAGGCATTGCCACCACCACCACCCTGAGTCCTATTCAGCAAGTCCTCTCTAAGTGATGGGCATTGTTCTAAGTACATTAGAGATGATACCTCCTTCCATTGTCACAAAATCTCTGCAGAGTAGACATTGATTATTGGGCAATTACAATATTCACCCCACTGTTGACCAGATTTGACAAATTGGCAAAGAACAGCACAGAGCAGTCACTTTCCAGCAAAAAAACAAGATTAGAACCTGGGCACTCCCACTGCTGAGTCAGGCCACCAATCCAGACCCTTCAATGCAGGGGGCAGGTGGGAAACTCTGAAATAGGAAGGGATATATTTCAGGAAATATCAATCTTTTACTATTATTTGTTATTCTTTTAACTTCTTTAAAAGCTAAGAAAACTGCAATGAAATTGGAAAAGAGAATGTCTGCTGCTTGAGAAAGACTTCCATTTCTTAAACCTCCGCTCCTTTTCACTCTGCAAAGATCTAATTTTATTTACGCTTCCTGAACGCAGTCAGTGGAACAGTGGGGACTGCCGGGATTTGGGCTCTGGCGGGAGATCGCAAACAGCGCTTTTGTTTTGATCTCACTGCTTAGGTAATGCGTCGTGATTCCTCCACAGGCTGTTTCCCAAGACGCTGTTATTCAAGTGTCTGCTGGGGAAGAAAATGTCCCCGTGAAAATAAATGAAATGCAGCAGTATTTACAAATCCTGAGTCAGATTTCCATCCTGTCTAACAGGATGAGAATTTGACCCATTATTTACACTAGTAAGCTGAGAATGACATCAAAAGCTCTCTTATGAACTACAGGGGAGATAATGATTTAAGTGGCTTGAATCTAGATATGTGCTTTACAATAGAAACGTGTATCTGCTCCTTCTACAGAGAAGAGAAACAGCATCAACTTCTGTATTTAACAGACAGGACACCCAATTCCAAGCCTTGTTTCTAAATATCCGTGGATCCCACATCTCTATGGTTACACTTAGAAATTCTGCTTGCCCTGGAGAATTAGGATGCATAGAAAGGTCCGGGGAGAAACAGATCCCTAAGTGGAGCTGGAAGCACCCTGGAGAAGTGAATGCAGTTTTCTTTATGCAAACCTGGAAAGCAGACGTGATCTCCTTTCTCCCGGTCTTTTCTACTAAGATCCAGGCCACCTCCACAGATGCGGGCATACCCACACTGATCACTCCTCAAAGGTATGCCATAAGAACAGATGAGAGAAAAAAGTGGCAAGGCTGCTCTTAGGGAGAAGTCACTGATATTGTTGCCATTTGTGTTACTGCTGTTTTTTTCTTGTGTTGTATCTGTTTTTTTCTGGCCAACAGCAGTGTGGAGTGAGAAGCATCTGAGCACTGGAGCCAAAAGGGCTAGAGGTGAAGTCCAAGCCCCACTATTCACTACGGTTTCATGGGCAAAACATGAACTGCTCTGTCTCTTCATTTCCTCATCTGTAAAATGGGTACATGCTTCCTTTCTATCAATGTCAGCCTGCCACATCCCTTTTTTTTTTTCTATTTGAACTAAGCCCAGTTCTCTGAACATGCAGTAACATTTACTGTGATTGAGCACTTAAAAAAAAAATAACAGCTGTCTTGAGATGTAATTCACATAAAGTTCACTCTTCTAAAGTGCACAATTCAATGTTTTTAGTAACTCTGCAAAGTTGTGCATCAATTCATTGCTATCTAATTCCACAACATTTTCATGACCACCCTTTCCAAAAGCAAACTCACGGCCATCAGCAGCCACTATACTTAGAATACAGTTGACTAGTCAACATCTCATTCTTTTTCAAGGTCTGAGAACTCTTCCGCAAAGTCCATACTGAGTTACTCCTGAACTTACAATCAGCACCAAAGTTTCAAGCATTTGATGTACACCCCTCTGGGGCTTCCAGATTGACAGCTGAAATCTTCCCAGCCTTCCCAAATAGATGGTATGTTCTAGGAGTGCAAAGTCCGTGTTGCCTGCGTTTTCTTTCCTCCAGCACCTCAGCTCAGGGCAAAACACACAAGTAAGCACTCGCTTTTGTAAATGCCTGGCTCCTGACCGATTGGCCAATCACCACTTCTTCCAAAGACCAGCACGTTTGTCATCTGTCTGCTTCTCTGAATGCCAATGCCTCCACAGCTGTCATGTTCCATGATTATTCTCCCCAAAGCATGTGCTGTTAATTTTTAATCTTAATGAACTGTCCAGTCGAGTTTAGCAACGGGAATAGTGATAAAAGCAAAATAAAAATGGCTTATGTCTTGCTATTGTCA
Organism: Catagonus wagneri; assembly: GCA_004024745.2. NCBI lineage: Eukaryota > Metazoa > Chordata > Mammalia > Artiodactyla > Tayassuidae > Catagonus > Catagonus wagneri. The sequence goes on from PVHT020000180.1 coordinate 12,164,456, forward strand.
GAAACCTTCTCTCTACAACACTGCCACATAATTGAAATAAAATCTCTCAATGCCTACAAACATTATTTGGCAAGAATAAAGTAGGGTAAGTGCTATTTCAAAAATCCATACTAACAGGCCTTATAAACATGGATTATTGGAATGTTCTTCCAATTGATATCTGCTCAAGCATTTAAGTGCATGGCTGTTATTTTCTGTGTTTGCTTGAGTGAAACTACTTTGGGTACCAAGCTACATGTCAGCCCCAATTTTCCAGAGTATTACAGATGCACATTCTTTCCTGGTGGGAGAAGGGTCAGGCAAGCCAGGGCAGGACTGAATGGCCTGTGTTAATGCACAGATGCACACATGGGAAAGCCATTATGCTGCTATTGGCATCTCTGGAGTGGAGTGCTCTGGGAACTAATGCCATTCAAATCTGAATGATGGCCCAGGAGGAACTCAGGGAGAGAAAGGGAGAGAGAGAGGATGGGAGGGAGAGAAGGATAAAGAGAGAGAGAGGGAGAACGAAGAAGAGAGAGATATATGAAGATGCTTAGCAACCCAGCACCAAGAAAGAGCCCCTGCTCCAGCCCTCTGCCCCACACAGTTTTCTGAGGCAGACAACCAGCCATCATATTCCTGTCAAGGCATAACAGAAACATTCAAGAATTAGGATTGGCTTAGTCATTTATTCAAGAAATATTTACTGAAATACTAGTATGGACCACATTACTCTTGATATTGAGGATAGAGCTGTGGACAAGGCAGATCATGTCTCTGAGCCTTGAGGGACTTGGATATTCATGGGGAAAGCAGACAATAAAAAAAGTAAACCATGAAATAGAGTTGGTTTTCACGCATTATGAGGACACCTGTGAAGAATAAGACAGAATGATGAAATATTGAATAACTAAGTGGCTTTACAGATTGGGACATCAGGAAAGGCCCTAAATGAGGAGGAGCCAGGCATGGGGACCCACTGAGGCTGAGGGAACAGAAAGTGCCAAGCCCTCAGGACTTCTCCTTTAGGCAGAGTGCCTGGTACCCACAATATTTTTAGTAGCTTACAAGAATGTTTCCATTTATTTTAAGGTCAGAAGGAAAACAAACCTTTGAGAGCAAAGACTATATGTAACTTCATACCAAAGCAGTGATAAAAATATAATATTTAGCTTTTTTATAGGAAAAAAGGATCTCATGGAGGCAAAGGAGTACAGGGCTCATGAAGACACATCGAGACCCCCAAGGAACCAAGGCACTCAGGGGTTGGGAAGCACCTGGAAGAGGACCCTTCTCAGCATCTTCAGACAATGGAGACTGAAAAGGAAAATTGCTGCAAGAGGATTGTGTGTTCAGCGCCACAATGTGCAGGCTCTCCCAGCAACGGGGTGTGGATGGAATGCGGCTTCAGGAGGTAAGGGGATGTGGGGACTGGGTCACATCAGTCTTAGGAGCCAGTGGAGGACCTTGCTGTGTATCCTTTGAAGGGCCACAAACTCTGAAGCTTGGGGTTTAGACTGAAGGAACTTGACACACTTTGGGCTTTAGGAGAATCCAACCTACTGCAGCTCAGTGGAAAACTGGGGAAGAGATGGCAGAACCGGATGTGCTCCCAAGTCCCTGGTCACCAGCCACTCTGACTCTTTCCCTGTGAGCACAGTCTGCCCTTTGGGTACAGTGAGAGCCAACTCAGACTCTCAGCAAGAGTAAAAGTACCGAAGCGGCAGAGGCTTTTTCTTTCTCTGCCCAAAGCACGATGTAAATGGTTTGGGGGCAATGAATAACTATTCTCCTGGGTCCATTCTTCAAGTGGAAATTCTGAAGAGAGATTGGGAGTGTTGAAAGGTCCAAAATACAAATTTTTTATGGACAGAAATGTGATACTTCAGGAAAGTTGCTAGACATTTATTTAGAGAGGTTCCTTCTCATTAGCCCTTTCAAGTATGTGGCCAAACTTTTAAACATTTGTTTTCTTTTTTTAAAGAAAAAAAAAGCTATAAGAACTGTTGCTATGGCAACCCAACATCTTTTCAAATGGTGCTTAGATTCTAAAATTCAGAGCCTCTTGAAAAGATGAACGCAGTGGCCCTGCCAGTTTTTCTAAAGCTTACAAATGGAGGTATCTGCCTGGTGTCTGGTTGCAGCCTTCTAGATCCTCAGCAGACACAATTAGGTGGTGGTAGATTTTAGTATGTCTTGTAACCTTTCCTTCTCTGCTCTCCCGCACTGCCTGGAGCTCTGAGTACCCTACAGGGCACAGGATAATTTGGATTAGTAGCCTCAGGAGGAAATGGTGATCCTCTGGCTCAGGAATTCACATGGGGCTGGGAGTGCTGATGGGCAATGACCTGGTTTTGTCCTGAAATGTTCTGAGAGCAGCTCCCTCCTGATGGACCCAACTTAAGGAGACAGGTAGACTAAGAAGGGGGTCAGTGGAGCCCTCCACACTGCACATGAGCTCCCTGAGAACAGGAACTGCAGTGATCTTAGTCACAGGTGCACGTGTGTATTGAGCAGAGTGTAGGCAGTCAGTAAATGTGTTTGATGTATGAATGAGTCAATTACTGAAGGGCCAGGAAGTCATTCCCTGGAGATTCCGCCCACCACTCTCAGGTTCACCTGTTTTCTTCAAGTGAGAAATGTCTGTCACCCGTTGGACACTGAGCACCCAGACTGTAAAGAGCATGCCTATGCCTTGGCACAAAGCATGAAAGCACATCACAGTCTCTTTCAGGAATTATTTGGTGACTGAATGAATGAATGACTGAATACCTGAAAACAATCCTCCAGACCAAGAGCAATTGACTACAAAACTATATCATGCCGCCTTCTTGGGTTACTTCCTGCCTGTCACAGTATTCAAAGTCCCTCTTAAAATGAGTACAGACTATTCCTTGCCATGTAATGCATGGAGGAAATGCACAGATAACTTGAGCAGGGCTCCAGTGCTTTGATCTTTAAAAGGAGGGAATCTTACACCAGCCTTTGAGATGCCGTGTTGACTCTGACAAACAGAAAAGTCACATTATCTAAATGGCTGGTTGTCGGAAATGAAGTGATTAGATTTCAACAGGACTGTCTGTTCCCACCCTGGACCACTGAGCCCAGAAGACAAACGTGCAGACGGTATGTTCACCTCTCTGAGACTCCCATACTTGATGAGACAGGGAGAGATCCTTTCTCAAAGATGAGCATCAGGTGAGTGTCAGGTGGTCCTGACATCTCTATCCTGGGGGTGCATTTGCTGCTTGAGGCATCTCAAGGAAACTGACACAGAGAGGAATATGTTCTTGTTTCAAGCACATCTTGGTTATCCTACTAAATAAGTGCTGGGGAGAGAGAGAAGAAGCTCACCTAGGTGAGTAACTGATGGTCTGGGTAACTGACACTGAAGCTGTGCCTTGATTAGGCAGTAAATTCATACAGTCATTGCACAGAATGTGGGCAAAATGATTTAAAAAAATCAGTCACTCTAGATGAAAGGTTTACAAGATCTAATTGTACTATTTTTTTGCACCTTTTCTGTAGGCTTGAAATGTTTTAAACTTTTAAGTAAAGTTTAAAATCAGAGAACAAGCAATACAAACAAGGGGGAAAACTTAGTAAAGTTTTCTTTTTAAAATCAAGGCGTAGAACAGCATGTATATGGGTGTTTACAGTTGAATACCACCTACATAGACAAACGTGGAAGAAGCGTCCACATGGCTGTGTGCGGTTGTAGCTTCATAACTGCCTGAAACTCTCTGGGTGGTCACATAGATAACTGAAAATAGTGTTTGCCTCCAGGGAAGGAAATTGAGGGACTAGAAGATAGGAAATGGATACTTAATTCTTTGTAGTCCTTGTAAATATCGTATCTATTTAAAGATAAATATATATATACATATAAATGAAAACAAACCACCTAGTCATGAAAATTTTGGCTCAAGAACCTCTGCACCTGTTCTCTTTGCTTGAAAAATCCTTCCTGATCATCTTCTGGTAAATTCTATCTCATGCGTCACATCTAAACCCAAAGGTCACCTCCTCACTGAAGCTTTCCTCTATCAAAGTAAGTCCCTGGATGTTCCTACAAATTCCTGGAGCTGCCACCGGGAAACTCTATGTCATGGATAAGTCTGCTGGCCTGGCTTCATCACAAGAAGAGGTGCTCTTTGAAGACATGACTTTGGTACAATTGTTGTAATAACACATATGCATTTCGTTCATTGTTGCATCCGCACTTGGTCTAAAATAGGAATGGTTCTCAAGAGATGATTGATGAGTGAACCCATCCAGGATTCTTTTTGCTTCTCCCCATGGGTTACCTCTCACTCAGTGCAGACATGCAGCGGCACACTGCTGCATTAGCCGGAAGCAGCTAGGTCTGTCTCCTTTATAACCCATGTGGACAGGTAGGACATGACCATATACCAAAAGAGCTGTAATATAACTTCGCTCCAACTTGGTTAAGACCAGAAGGCAGGATACAAGAGGGTTAGGAGAAACACACTGCAGGCACTGTGAAACTGCACTGGAGCATGGAGGCCCTGGCTCTACACACTGCCCATAGTGTAGTTTCTGAAAGTTCATTCACCTCTCTGAACCTCGGGGTCCTTGTTATAAAAGAATCAGGAGGACAGTCATACCAAAGGATGGTGACATCAAACAAGACAGTGAACTGTAAAGCACGCAGCACAGTGTCTGCACACAGGCATCTCATTAGGCATCAGCTCTCACTGTTCGGATCAGGAGTGGTCTCTGCACTTTGTTCACGTTCCTTATGTAAAGTGAGATCAGAGAGCCACAACCTCTATTGAAAGTTGTCCTTCAGCACTGATTCTGGCAAAGGTAGGGCATTGCCTGTCACAGGAGAGCTTCCTGTAACCCTTAGTTGATTGAGTTAGTGACAGTCACTTTGTATTCGCTAAAGATCTGCAAAGGAGTCTGCAAGTGAACTGAGTGTCTGTTTATGATTCTCATGGCACCAGCTACAGACAGATACTTGGCCTCCTTCTCCACAGTGGCCTACATCCCAAAATAGGAAATGTGCATTCACAGACAGGCCCAGCAGGCAGAGGGGGTTAGGAGGCAGGCTGCCAACATTTCAAACTATCAGGGACAATGCAGAGCTCCAGCACAGGTGAGCTGCCCCCCCCCAAGAGGTTTTTTAGGATTGACTTTTATGCAAATGAAAGGTAATTGGGTGACCTCTGATGAGCAGCCCCCGCTGATTATCAGTCAGAAGGGTCTCAGTGTGTGTACACTTTTCATGAGTATAAGAGCAGATGCTTTTCACATTAAGTTATTTGTATCTGTGCCCCCGTGTGAGCTCTGTCCCGCAGCTACTCAGGTCATTCCTTTCCTGTTCTGAGGAGGTGCCTAAGTAAGACAGATGTACCAGGAATGGAAGTTCAAGTGGATTTCCTTAGAAGGCAGCTGGGAGCTGATCCTGTAAGTCTGAATCCTTCAATACCAGTTATTAAAAGTCTTCCTATCCCTATCTGCCCCCCCCTTTTCCTTCCTACTCAGATATTGAGCGCTTTATAGAGAGCTCCTTGAAGACATCCCCGCGTCTATTCTACTACGTCATAGGCACCTTTCAAGAAACGCTGGCATCCTGAATGCACTGGGGAATCAAGAATCTGAGGCTTGAGCTAAAGTTGTAGGTGAGTTTCACTTTGTTCTAAAACTTTACAGTCTGATTATGAACAAGTCTTTTCCTCCCTCTAGACCAAAAAAAAAAAAAAAAAGATTCCTGTCTAAAACAAGATTATCCTGAAAGATCAAAGGGCTGTTCCATCTGTACCACGCTATGATTTTTTAAAGGGTACTAGAAATGTTAGAATAGTTTATCATCTCCTTACTCCTCTTTATAGTACTGAATAAAAGCTACCCAGTAGTCTTCAACAGGCTATTCTTAATTTCTAAGTGGAAAGAAAAAAAATCTAACCGATTTCCTCAAAGAGAAGGTAAATTGAAGTACTTTCTATTTAACTTCTGACTCTGTCTCATTGATACCTCATTCTAATTGTCCCTATTATCTAGAAAAATAGGAAATGTCAGCCACACGTTCTACTGAAGAATTCAAAGGGCCGATAAAATGAAGAGACCCATTTGGCTTGGCAGAAATGAGATGATCATCATTCACAGGCATTTCCATAGGAGAGATGTGTTTCCTCTGCTGAGCCAGGCTTCAGAGCAAATTAGTGCAAAATATGCTAATGGGAGAGGAGTCGGCCACATCATTTCCAAATCACATTGGTATATTTGCAAGGAAGTGAGACTCTGCTTCCACTAAGAGTATTTTCATTCATTAGTTTATTCCTGTGAGAAACAGTGAAATTTTGTCCCCAAACAAACCCACATTTTAGGTGTAAAATCACCAAAGATTTACATGTCTCAGTCACAGGGGCTTACCCCGTAAGTTAAAAAACACCTTGTTTAGGTTGCAGAAAAACTCTCCAGCCTGACATGGATGATATTTTTTTTTTGTCCATCATGGAAAAGATTCATTTATGCGGAAGACAAAAGAGGGAAGTGGTCAAAGATAAAAGCTCTAGCTAAAGTCAGACTTCCAAGGATAAAAATGTCCAAGGATAAAGGTATGGCAGTATGGCCAAAGGCAAGTTACTAATCTTCATGAAACTTGGTTTTCTCATTTATAATATCTTGGAGATAAATATAAATATATATGTATTTTTAACCTTGGCTATTAATAGTTCTTATCACATTAGGTTTTTGCAAGGATTAAGGGAGGTGACACCTTTAAAGACCTATGTACCTGACATATCATAAGTAATCAATACCTGTTAGCTACCAGTGCTGTAACATTTCTCTCTGTGGTAACATTCGCTCCCACTCCTCACCTTCTAATCACCATACTTAAAGTCCCTATTTATATGTTAAATATTTATTGAGAACCTACTTTGGGACAGATATAGTGCTTATAATTGGGAGCCTGGTGGTCCCAAATTAAGGCCAATCCTTAAGAATCTCCAGGTCTAGCTGGGAAGACAGACAACTAAGGAGATAATTACAACCTACTGTAGGAATCCCAGTAAAGGGTGTAATCTCTGACTACTGAAGTCTAGGAAACACACAGCTCAGTGTTGAGGGATCAGAACTCCTTAGGGATAGTGAGGCCCAAGCTAAGGTATAAAAGGTATAAGTTAGCTTGTGAGGGGAGGGTAATTGCAGGCTTTAGGGAAATAACAGTGATGCTTTTTGATAGATTCTCAGATGGACATGTATAGGGAGGGCTGGGTGTGCAGAGAGAGGAGCTGAGATTGAGTTTGGACAGCAGAACAATGGCCCCATCGATGAAGGGTCCCAGAAACTTGTTGGGGTGCTCAGATCTCTAACATTGAAAGGAATTAAGTAGCAAAATAATATAATATCTGGATTTAGGAATAATGTATGAAAGGTGGATCATGCTGGAGTTGATTAGGGGGAAAGTAACCTGGAGCAAAAAGATCTTTTAGGTGGAAACTACAGTAAAATCTTGGAGAAAGAGTATCTGGCTTGCATGTGGATGGTGGCAGTGGGGACAGAGAATATTTCTGAGCTGAATGAATTATGATGCTGTTGCTGAACTGTGGCACATAGTATAATGTAAAGGCTCAGAGGAGGAAATCATGACTTGCATTTGGCCCTTCATTTAAAGCATCTGGTGGACATTCAGGTGGAGATAAGCCACCAACACAGGGAAGGATGGGTCTAGGACCCTAAAGTATGGAAAGTCATGCTGGTAGAAATAATTCTTAAATTTCCATCTGAATGTTTGGACATCCTATGAAAATATCTCTAGATATCACTGAGCACCTGAAAGAGGTAAATACATTCATAGATTCCTAAAACTTAAGAACTGTTAGAGTCTCTAGGTCCAACAATCCCTTTGGCCTAGAAAAGAGCTCATTAACCTAAGGGCACACAAACAATGATTGGAAGAGTTCGGTCTTGGAGTTGAAGTCACCCCTTGGCTTTTTTTTTTCCCCTTAATAGCCACACCTATGGTTTATGGAAGTTCCCAGGATAGAGGTTGAATCAGAGCTGTAGCTACTGGTCTACACTGCAGCCACAGCAATGCTGGATTCAAGTTGCATCCATGTCCTACACCGCAGCTCACAGCAACACTGGATCCTTAACCCACTGAGCAAGGCCAGGGATCAAACCTGCATCCTTATCCTTAGCTTAACCTGCTGAGCCACAGTGGAAAGTCCATAGTGCTCTGTCTTTTGAGATCTGAAAGGTTCAGTCTCCTAGCCATCTCTTTTCCTTGTGGGATGCAAGGTACCTTGTACATATTTAGAGAATTCATTTTAGAAGACGCAAAGGGGAATAAAAACCTGGCAATTGTCTTAGTCAATCTGTCCAGCTGAGTTCTTGCTAAGGAATTATAATCTTCAGTTCCTTCTTTCTCCTCTGAACCTTCTATAGTCAAAACAACAACAGTCATCATTCTTATAAGGCACATAATAGGTGTTCCATATACAGCAGTGAATAATCACATTCCACAAAGCCCGAGACAGTAGGCCTACTTTCCTCTCAAATTCTGCTCTGGATTTGGTGAAGGTTCAAACCAAGACAGGTTTGTGCTATGGACCTGAAAGCCATCAATTTCCATCTCCACAAATATAGTGACATTTGAAACACTCAGTAATGCTGGTCCCTCTTACCTTCTTCACCCATTGGATACTTGCTGCCAATTTCTGTAACACAAAACTCCACCCATTTGATTTGTCAGTCAACAAATGGCAACAGGAATGATCGTCACAGGGCCACTGAGTCGAATATACAGTGATTTCTGCAAAAAGCAAAACGATCATTAGTAACCTAGAAGTGACATGAATCAATAAAGTGATGCACTTCTAGACACTGGGGGTCCACGGGTGCTTTTCCCTTAGTTCAGGCTTTTCCCTTAGACAATAATAGTCCTGGTGTAAAAGAGAGATGTAAACAAATCATCACAGTTGTGCACAAAGTGTGAAAAATGTGTCATGGATTTAGAGGTACCACAGGATGGTTTGATGAACCATTTGTGCATTTGGTACTTTGATAACAAAGATAAAAGCAGTCATATATATAATGTCTTATAAAACACTGTATAGGAATTATTATTGTGGCACGGTGGAAACGAATCCAACTAGGATCCATGAGGATGCAGGTTCGATCCTTGGTCTCACTCTGTGGGTCAAGGATCTGGCATTGGCTTGAGCTGTGGTATAGGTCTCAGACTCAGCTTGAATCCTGAGTTGCTGTGGCTGTAGGGCAGGCCAGCAGCTGTAGCTCCAATTTGACCCCTAGCCTGGGAACTTCCATACACTGTAGGTGCAGCCCTAAAAAAACAAAAAACAAACAAACAAAAAACCCCAAAAATGCTATGTACTTTACACGCATTTGCTCTAACACTAACAACAAATCTGTAGAGGAGACATGAAGTCTTAGAGCCAGCTGCTGGTAGAATCCACATTTTACTGGAGTCCAAAGCAAGTTCCTTCCCTCCTAAAGGAAGAAGCACTGTTTTGGTGCCATCAAATCCTGGAGGAATGACAGATTCGAGGGCAAAGAGTGACAGTGGAGGCAGCAGTGATAGGAGATGTCATCCTCACGCTGGCAGAGCAGAGCATTGGGCTGACAGAGCTGCAATTCTTTATCAAGACTACATTCCTCTCCACCCCCTCCCGCTCTACACCAAAGTCTAGAGTTTCTGTGTGGGGGCTGTGTTCTGCCTGGATTCTGGTCTGATTCATCTTCATATCTCCCAAAGTGTCTAACACTTTTCCTAGCCCAGAGCAGCTGTTCAATGTATATTTGCTGAATGAATGAAGAGAGGAACATGGAGTGTCTGAATAGCTGTCGTTTTTAAAAACCGAGGCACCGAACCAAGGAAGGTGCCTCTGGCACAGCTTCCCTAAAACAACAGCATAAAGGAGTTCTTGAATGTCTTTTCTCTCTAGAGCTTCTACCTTCTAGGATCAACTCAGGCTGAATTAAGGGCTTCAACAGCCTCTTACTCTGACTTTATCACCCTTCATCCTCCCCCCCCAAATCCACTTTTCCTTGCCTCATCTCGGTTCCTTATACGCAATGACTTCTCCAACCACAAGGAAAACAGCAACATGTGAAAAACCTGTCTGGTGAAGGGCCGAAGATGAACTGTAAATCTACTAAAATCTGTCCAAGGCACCTTGGTTTGGTGACTGTAGCAAGAACAATAAAACTGTCCCACTATGTGCTATTTCCAGGATGTCAAGGAGGGTAGTGCTGTCATTATTCCCAGATACATATGGAGTCGTGAAGAAAAAGCCACAGGGGGCAGCTAATACAGTACATAAGGAAGGACCCAACTTTCAACCACATTACATGCTGTAGTAGCCAGTCCCCAAAAGTGGCCACTTCCAATGAGTCCCATGACTTTGTGCAGCTCCCTTCTGTGTGAGGTGCCCCTGGGTAACCAGTGAACCACAGCAAAAGCGATACTCCATGATTTCAGAAGCTGAGTCATAAAAGCCTCTAACCTCTCTTATGTTTTTGGAAAGCCTGCACTGGGAGAAGGAGGCTGCCGTGTCTGAAGTCTGAATGCTCTAGACCTCCATGCTGTGAGGAAGCTCCAGCTGGCCATGTGCAGCAGCTGCACAAACAGCAAAGAGTTGGCCAGCTGTCTCTAGCTGTTCCAGGCATCCATTCTGAGGAACCAGAATGTGAATGAAGTGAATGAAGTTGCAGTCTTGGACATCCAACCCACTCAAACCTTCCAGCCATGTGACTACACAGCATGAGACCCTGAGTAAAAACTGCCCAGAGGAGTCTGCTCACCTCAACTGGAGGAGGTAATGATAAGTAGCTGTTATAAGACACTAAATTTGGGGGTGCTAGGTCACCCAGAAATGGATAAACTGGAACACCATAACCAGGGATAGAATGGACATTTGTTGCAGGCCTCACCAGTGTATCCTCTTTAAGTGTATATATCTACTCTGGGTATCATAACCGCATCTGGCCATCTCACCCCACCACTCAAAAGGGTCCAACCCTTGCCCAGGGTGAACAGTTTATAACACCCAAGGTTGGATCAGAATCCAGCAGTTCAGACTTCACAGCTTGTGTTTCTTCTAGTTTTCTCCTCTGGTCTCCAATCAGTTCATGATACAGCTATATCTGTGGCCAGTGTGTTTCTAAAATTTACTTCTCAAATCCATAAAAATAAATTGAACTCCTACTTTCCCTTGCAATTCTTTGCGTCCCTGCAAAATATCTCCTGTAAAACTCTTTTCAGCTAAAGCTTGCACTGACAATGGCTTTGGAAGGAAGGCAAAAATAAATGGGTGAATTCTGATCACTTGCAGACGTTTAAGAAAGGGGAGTTTTGGGTTCTGTGGACAGTGTTGGTGTACAGTTATGCCATGTTTCTTAGAAAAAAGTGAACAGAAGAAATCTAAATTATTTTTGTGCTTTTAACAGAGTTGACAGGAACAAAACAAGAGTTCATTGGGTCTGAGAGGGCTGGGCGGCTCTTCTGCAGATGCTCCCTTCTGCACTGGTGTTCTCCGTTGGAATGTTCGTTTTCCCTCTTCTCCTCCCGCACTCCCTCCTCCCATCTCGTGACTTCATGAGACCTGTAATCATGCGTTCCCTTTTGAGACTAGAAAATACAACCCAGCATTGCTGGACCCACTCCCATCTAGTCTCAGGGCATCTCCCCTTCATTTTCCAAGGCCTGCGTGCCATCACGGGCCCTCTTCCAGTACAGAGCCGCTGCCCTGACCAGCCTCTCCACTGCTGTGCTCAGCCACCCACAGTACTGAGCCCCTTGAAAACACAGACACTCCATGCCATATTTTAGTTCCTAGAGATTGAAAAGTTAGGAAAAAGAACACCACAAACCCAGAGATGTAAAATGGGATGGAGATAACACTTGGCGAACATATGAAAATCAAGGAGAAATTTTGGGGAAGGATAGGGATGTGACTGTGGCCAATTTCTTTTGCTGAGCTCCGATTGTACTGAAGGCTGGGTACATGCAAGGCCATATGCTTCCCTTTGACCCACAAGTCATGCTGCCATCCCTCTCACATGGATCATAGCTCTCCACGTGTGGGTCCTCTTCCTGATTGTGGGCTCCACCAGGCCAGGTGTGTGCCAGGACATTGTCGACAGCACACTGACAACAATAACAGCATATGGTGCTGTGGGGAGGTTGAAGGCTGAAAGTATATGTGAATAGACTAAAATGGTCCCCACCTCACCTGCTCTATCCATGCATACGTCAGGATCCTCAGGCATTTCTTGTGCGTGTAGGTCTGACACAGGGGTGATGGGTTAAAGGGAAAGTGTTGCATTGAATGGAAGAGGGTAGGCCAAGGAGAGAGTGACAGCTCCATTTTACAGATGAGGAAACTGAGATTAAGTGGTAAATATTCAAATGCATCGAGCAAGGAAGCAAGGGACAAATCACCAAAAAAATCTACGCCTCTCCTGCCAGCTTTAAGAACCCACAATGAGACCTCTTTCCCAGGGTGAATCATGCCTGGGATGTGATCACAAATAATTTCTAGTTTTTGGTATAACAACACCGCAAGGAATTTGAGATCTTGTGGTATGGAGCTGACCGATACAAACTATCATTAACTATGTTACTATTAAATAAAGGAAATATAAGGTTTTTGAAGCTTTTGTTGGGCAAAGAAGTTAAGCAGAGGCCGTATACTTTTCTGCTGGTCTAGAAATACCAAAGTGTCTTGCTGATGTTTGTGTTTTTCTTGCTCTGCAGGCAGGAGAAGTGGCGGCACATGGGCGGTAGAGCCTGGGTACCCTGCAGATGGGGGCTTCTTCCTGTTATGGGTGTTACATGGTCCTGACATTATTAAAGGGATGAATAAATCCAGTTAATACTCACTATTGAGTGTTTTTCTTTCCTGTTATCACCCAAGTTCCAAAAGCATATGGTGAGGCATATTTTGTAAGATAGTTTCGTAGATTAAAAAAATTTTTTTTTAAATGAGGGAAGCAATAAGCTATTGAATGTGAGGGAAAAGGACTTGAAATCCAGGCTTAGCCTCTTCCAAGCTAGTTTGACTTTGGCAAGCACTCTTTGAGCCCTAGTTTCTTCACTATAAAATGAGGATAGTCATAATTCTTTTGTAGGATTATTGTGAAGAATAGTGATAATAAATGCAATACCTCAATTAGAACGGGCACTCAGTGATTAGTAGCTGTGATTATGAAATGGTAGAGATGGTGCTTTTTCAGTTGTGCATGATTAAAAAATTAGTTTTACCTTTTATGTGTGTTTGTTATCCACAGAGCCTGTGGTAGGTGGATAAGTATTCACAAATTACTGACTAATATTCGTATATTTTCATACATTAATGTACACTCATGGAATATATAATTAATATATCTCCATAAGCGTTTTCCACACCACTCCTTTTCAGATGTGGAAACTGAGTTTTCAAAGAAGTGCAGAGATCCCTCAAAGTTCGACGGCTCAGCTTAGACCACTGTTCCCACAGGGCATGAAGGGCTGCCAGCTGCCGACAGTTCAGGGCTCCCTGCAAAATCTCCAAGGTCGGCTACTCACTGCCTGTACAAGGACGACGCCCAATGCCTGGTGTAATTACAAGAAAACATCCATAAAGAGTTCCTGGGCTCCAAATGGCTTTGACACAGTGGCCCTTTAAATCAAACTCTTAACACGATTATTTATTCTCTTCAGCAGTTTTTCTAAGTAAGCCATGCCTTTAGAGGCACCTAATACAAAGTGACAACCTTCGCCGTTTTCCAAAGTGCGGATGGACTGGTGTAGAGGCTCCATTGTCACCATGGTAATTACCGCACAATACCTGATGGCCAATGGACAGTCAGGAGGCGCAGGCAGCAGCTGAATCCGGCATTGTCCGGGCCCGATAAAAAGATTAGAAGCCCTGAAAAGCGGGGGAGCAGGATCTCACAGCTCTTTCGCTGGGCCCTGAAAGGCCCATTGTGCTGTCACCATAAATTCTGGGTTCCCTGGGCACTTGACAACTGAAGCCAGGGACAATAGAATTCTTGTGTCCAACAAAACACTCCTTGTCCAATGTCAGTCTTATCAGCCGCATTTACAAATGTCTTTCGTTGTACCCAAATAATTCCCTATCAGAAGGGCTATTGGGAGCAGAACTAAATAAATATTCACAGCCTTTGTAATATCTTTGGGAAATGAATAAACAAACAGTCATCTAGCATATGAGCAAACCTCCTGCTACTCTACATTTTGTCCCTATTTCTTGCCCAAATGATGGAGTTTCGCTTTCTCCATTTTAAACATATTAACAATTGCAATACGGGGAGCTCCAGTTTTATTTGCCACCCACTGCACACCCCCGATATATATATATAGCCTTGGAGCTTCCAGGTGCACTTTTCTTTTAATTAATCTTCCCAATAGCATCGGGTGGAGCTTGTTTTATTCCGTTCCTACCACCTAAAAGAGAAGGGAATTAAAGCTCAGAGAAGTTAAATAACTTGCCTGAGATAACAAAGCTAATTAGCAGCAGAACGGAAATTCACATCTAGATTTCCCATGTTCCCCAGGATGTGCCTTCCCACTTGGCCACGATGATTTCTCTACTGAATAAAAAAGGAATGCAGTGTCAGAAAAGGGGGAAAAAACTAAATACAGTGACATATACACAAGTCTATTCATATTATTATAGAACCTGGGAACACATAGAAGAGAAGGAAAATAAAAGGCTTTTCTCGAGGATATATGTTTTATTTTTGCCCTAAAATAGCAGCAATTTTACTTATTAAGTTTTTTGGGGGGATAAGAAGGAGGTGGAAAGCAAATAAAAATAAATATAATCCAACTTCAGGAGAATTTCAGGGCTGTCCATGGGGGGAATTGGAAAAGTTTTAGAAAGAATTGAGGTAAACCAAGCAAGCAGGACACACACAATCACATCTACTCTGGAACGACATTTAACTCTTCATCTGCAGTTTATTTAGGTTCTTTGTCTCCTTATTTTGAATGAACAAATATCTCAACATTTTGCAGTAATGTACATGACAAAACAGAAACTTCCTTCTTTTCCTTCTTGGTAGAAGTCACCAACTAGAAGGATGGCAATTGTTTATTTTTGTTTTTGTTTTTGTTTTGTTTTGTTTTTTGCTTTTTAAGGCCACACTTGCAACATATGGAGGTTCCCAGGCTAGGGGTCCAGTTGGAGCTATAGCTGCTGGCCTACGCCACAGCCACAGCAACGCGGGATCCGAGCCACATCTGCGACCTGCACCACAGCTCACGGCAACACCAGATCCTTAACCCACTGAGCGAGGCTAGGGATGGAACCCACAACCTCATGACTCCTAGTCAGATTTGTTTCCACTGTGCCACCATGGGAATTTGCAAGGATGGCAGTTCTTACAGGAAAAAACTGATACTCTCTAAGCTCTCTATGTTTCCATACTATAGGTCAGGAAATATCTACAATGGTCGACACAGCGTCTACGTTTCTTCCCAGTCTGTTGGCACCTCTTGCCCAGGTAAGACTGAGCCTGGCACGCTGTGCACCTCTGTTCCTCTCTGAAAATACTGTTCCCTGATTTGAACTCTCCTCCTATTCACTGTTGGCTTCCCGATTCCCTCCGTACTCCATATTATGCCTTGATTTCTCCCCCGGGTGAAGTTCTTTGTTATTATGGCTGTCTGCCCCTTCCTGCATTGCATCTGAGGAAACTTGGCGCTCCTTGAAGACAGAAATCACATCTTACAGTCCTTTTAATCTGGCCTGGGTTAGCCTCCTAAGCCCTTAAAGGGAGGCCTAATGGAGAAATGGTAGAGGTGAAACAGAACCACCTTCAGACTGTATTTTTAAACTTTAAAAACACTAAAGACCTATTGCCTATTTATCTGCTTAATGTCAAATGGCAGGTAAAATTTGTAATTTTTTTTTTTTGTCTTTTTGCCTTTATGTAGAGCCACACCCACGGCATATGGAGGTTCCCAGGCTAGGGGTCTAACAGGAGCTGTAGCTGCTGGCCTGCACCACAGCCACAGCAACGCGGGATCCGAGCCGCGTCTGCAACCTACACCACAGCTCACAGCAACGGCGGATCCTTAACCCACTGAGCAAGGCCAGGGATCGAACCCTCAACATCATGGTTCTTAGTCAGATTCATTAACCACTGAGCCACAAAGGGAACTCCCAAAATTTGTAATTTTTTAAGGACTATAATAATGTACTCACTTGGCCTAAATTATTCAGCCTTAGTAAAAGCAATGTGGAGCTGTTCACTTTGTCTTCTAAAATAGCCAAGATCAGTAAAATCGGCTATCGTTTTGTAAACAGTTGGCTGTTAACAAGACTGGGTAACCAAGAGGTACTTCCTGAGTGACTGACAGTAAATCCATGTGTTTGTACAAGTACTGGGCTTGAAAAAGCGTGATCGATATTTCCCAAATACTTCTGATGCCAAGTGAAGCATTTAATCACCTTAGAGGATTTCAGGGCATGCCTATAGTCACGTACGCACGAAGCTAACTCTTTCAGCTGTTCTACACCCCCAGGAGCTGAGTGTCACATAGACACAACTAAATCCAAACAGGTAAGATGATTTCTAACATTTATTGAGAGTTTGCCACGTGCCAGGTCCTGGGCTAAATACTTTCCTGTGGAATATAATTTAGTGCTATGAGGTTTTTTTGTTTGTTTTTTTTTGCATAACTAGAAAATTGAGGCACAGAAAGGTTGAACAAACTTTCCTTCATTCACAAGGCCCCTAAATGGTGAAGCCAGGGTAGGGACACAGCCATTTTGAATCTAGAGCAGTTCATCCAACAGCTACACTTAACTGCTTTCTCCAGACATAAATTAGGGCACTAATTTAGGGAAGGAGTCCAACAATTTTTTTTTTTTTAATGATCAAGGACTGCATCATTTTACCAGGCTACTGAACTATCGAGAGAGAGAGCACAGATACTGATGAAGCACCACTCCCAAATGAAATGACGAACAGCAGGGACCGTTGACTATAACCCAAGGCCTGAAACCGTTATCTCTAATGTTTTATCAAACCTGAACATCTTCCATACAACCAAGAAAGACACTTATTTGCAACTCTCCATATTCACACACACACACACACACACACACACACACATATGCACACACGCACTGACATTTTTGCTATGAGCTAGAAACAGTCACAGCCTCCTACTGTCTCCTAGTAAAAAGAGTAAGCTGCACTGTCCATAGCAATGAGACTGATTTATGATATAATAGGAGAGGGTTTCTTTCTGAGGCCATTGTGCTCAGAAAGAACCAAAACAAAGCTTCTCAGAATTAAGTGGGACTGTCCTTTTGCAATGTGAAATTAAGTTAAGGAAAGGAAAATGCCGTTTCATTTACCTCTTCTTAGATACTTACTCTGAAGATACACGCTGTACAAATTCAAATTGTCTATAAGCTCCACAAGGGCAAGAAACATGAATCTTTTCTTGCTTGCTGTATATCAAGTGGTCAGAGGCACAAACGCTGCTCCCAAGTAGCTTCTAAACAAATGATTCAGTAATTAAAGGAGTGTGTCCCTCACACCAAAGTCCCACCTATAGACACATGCCACTGAAGGCCCACGATGGGTAGTGATATATAATCTTCTTCAGGCACAAATATGAATTTGGCGACAGAAAGGCTCATGCAAGCCAGCAAGCCATTCTAGCGGGTGCCCCGGGTCCTTATCACACCTCATTAAGTACACTGGATTTATTCAGGGTCAGCAGGGGAAGCGGGCCATTAAAATGTTCTGGCTATAGTTTGCTGCACTTTATTGGTGGAATAACATTCTTCCCTTGTGTGCACCAATTCTGACATTCTTCAAGATGCTGGGAAAAAAAACTGCATGCCAGCTTCACGAACCCAATAATCTCACAGAAAACTTTATCTAGGTTGTTCCTTTAGGAGTCACTCCCCCCCCCAGGCAGATGTACACTCACACACGCTCTCTAAGTCCAGCCTGTTCACACGTGGGCAGCTCAGTGACTTAGGATTGTTTCCTTACTTGTAAAACCGAAGTCACAAGAGCCCACAGAGCTATGTAGTGGTGAGGACAAACACCGCGATACGTGCAAATTGCACTATTGTTTCTGGCACAAGTTGACTGTTCAGTAAATATTAGCAGACATCATCATGATCAAAAAATTATCACTTTGCTGTTAAACGGACTCTATATAAATACATGAAAAATTAGCACAATCCCTGACACAATAGGTGCCCAACAAATTACTATTATTATTATTGGCCTTAAGTGAATCGGGAAGCAGAGAAGTACCTTTTCAATTATATTTCAGTCCTTTATATCAGTGAAGGGACCGTCTCCATGTGCAGCAATTCCTGAACAAATCTCTCTTTTAACAGAAAAGGCAGTCTCGGGCTCAGAGTAGCTTCGATTAAATTGTTTCCTTTTAATTTTCTCTATTTGGGGGCTACTTTCTATTTATGACAAGAGGTACTAGTTTGCCATCAATGATAATGATATAATTTTCTTCAGAAAAATTTAAGAGAAGCTGAATGAGTCAAAAGCAAATATTAAGTAAATAGAAGTGTGGGTGGTACCCAGACATTGTAAAGATAATCCTGAATGGCTGAAGGATGGAGGACACTGATCCGGCATGCTGCAATTAGTGTAAGAAGGAGAGACCAGAGTGGAAAGTGGGTGAGGAGTGCAGTCCACAAAGACCCTGCCCCTGGTACCCCCAGTTCCTCTGCAGGATGCTCATCAATACCAGGTGTCAGATCAGGTGTGTGGAGGGACTGCAAGGAGTGACCGTGTTTCTCTTCCAAGGGCAGAGATGGAATGACAGGCAGCGACAAATGTCAGTCACCACCTGGTGGTGGGAGCAGAGTTTAAGCACCCCCCAGGAATCTAGGTCTTCCTGGAGAAGAAACTAGGTTGAAAACTCACTGAGCACAAAATGCACCCTGCCTCTCTCTCTAATTCATGTCATGTATTTTATGCACCCTCTTTTCATTCCAAATGGCCGCCTGCAAAGAGGCATATAGGACAGAAACATACAGTATTGCTTTACATAATAGAAGTGAGAAAAGGAGAAATGACATCATAAAATAATTTGAACAAAGGTCCAAAGGCAAAGCTCTGTCTAAGAAGCCAGGCACTTGTCAGGGCAAGTCACAGAATGGGACAGGAAGACACTCTCAGGTGCAGGACCGCGTGCCCACGTAGCCCTTAGTGAGAGCACAGCCATTCCAGACCCTGATGCCAGATGGTTATTTATCCCACTGGTTCTCAGAGAGGTGACCCTGCCTTAGGCAATGAGCAATTTCCTTAGAGTAAACATGATAGAACTAAAATTATCTGGCAGCTGAGAGCAGAGTGGGCCATGGAGGACACTAGGAGTCTAGCAGGGAAGGGAGGGGTTGGGGGGAGCCAGGCAGCACCTTTCTCCCAGGAGGACATGGGAGCTAGTCCATCTTCCACATGCTGCTGAATGATTCCTCTACACCCTGAGTCTGCTCCTGACACTGCTGGTTTCAAAGCATTGCAGATCTCCTTGGGTTGGCCTCTTCTGCTTTTAACAGCAACCAGTCCTGCTTTGTACCAGGTCCTGTGCTTACATGGATCATCACATTAATATGAAAATGGAGAAACATAAAACAGAGGGGCTAAGTTAATGTACCCTAGTCACCCAGCTTTCAGGGCTTCAAACCCAAGCAGTCTAACTCCAGGGCTTCTGTCCTCACCACCTGTCCTGCCGCCGCCTAGGGAAGGCCTTTCTTGAGTGAGCACAGCTGGCCTTCAGCCTCACCTGGGGCAGCCCCTTCCAGGAATTGAACCTTTTTTGCTCCATTCACAATATGGTCTCACTCATCCCTAGCTTCACTCCCGCTTTTGCCTTGCACAGAATGCATTTTCGTCTTTTCTTCTTTATAAACTTCTCCTTGTCTTCTAAGGCCCTAACAAAATGATTGCCTCCTGATAGTTCTTCTTCCTTTCCACACTACACAAACACACACACACACACACACACACACACACACACACGCAGCTCATCATGGCATCATCCTTACTAACTATTCAACCTTTTCACCAAAGTTTCTTAAGCATCTACTATGTTCCAAATCCTGGTCAAGAGGCTAGAGTACAAGACAGCAGGGCTGTTATTCCTGGAGGGCTTTCATCCAGTGTTAGAGTTAAGAAGTACACATAAAAATGAACAGCAGTTAGTGATAAATGATGTAGAAATTTAAAACCATCAATGAAACAGAATGACTCAGGTCTTTTTCTTGGGACCCCTTTAAATCGGCTCTCATGCTCAGTCAGTATTTGATGGAATGAGAGGCATTACCTACTGCTTATACTCTATCAGCCAATCTGGCCCTAAGTGCCAGGATACCTCAGTGTTTTAGGGAATCATTACATTTGCCTGCCACCCCCAGTCTCTGTGAGCTGAGGGAGAGGAGAAGCCTGTCATCTGCCTCATTTATAGCTCCCATACTACCCACTGCATAATTATCTGCATTCGCTACCCACCTTAAACACAAAGACCCAGACTTGAACTTTGAGGAACATCATAAATCATAGGATGCGAGAGCCAAATGGAAACTCACCGATGATCTAATCCAATGATTCTGCCTTCTGTGCTTAGCAGAGACTGGGTAATTCCCAGATACCCCCAGGGTATGGCAGGTGAGGGCAGCATGAGTCAGGGGTTCTGCGATCCCCATATCTTCCTTCTTTCTTCCATTTAATCCATAAGAGCTCTCTCTCTTTTATCCATCTTAGACTTCGTAAGGTTGAGGGTAAGATTTTATTGACAAAAATATGCATGAAATTCACAGAATCAAGAGGGGAAAAATAGAAATAATGAATCCAGGAATTAAAGGACTCCAAATTTGTACAGAACCTCATGCGGAGTAGATGTGCATGTTTAGATACAGGCAGACAGACTATACAACGAAAGATGCCTAGACAGCGAGAGAACACATACGTGAAATGAACAGAATGCTTATTACATAGCAGGTGGGGGTGGGGTTAAGGGAGTGGAAAGAGGAAGGTTTTATTACAACAGTAATGGGACATGCATTCAAGGGACGCAGAGGTCTTCCTGGCCCCTCTGTTCCCTCACTAGAATGCTGCCTTCTCTGCAGCTCCCACCATTCATTCATTTCCTCTTTCTTTCTCTTACTGGGTGATTACATATTAAGCAGTTCTACATGCCAGTCTCCCTGCAGATATAAACACATAGAATTGAAGACCGAGTTAAGGTGGGACAGAAAGGGGTGGGGAGGGAGGGAAGATGGAAAGAAAGATGAATGAAAGAAGGGAGAGAGGGAGGGGGAGAGGGAGGGAGGGAAGGAGTGGGGGGAATATAATAACTGCAAGGCGAATTGGGGTCCTGCCATTTCCTGTCTTCCGTCTCGTCACGAACACATGGACACCGATGGCTTATCAAAAGCATATGCAGTTCCAGAGGACACAGGCAGATGAGAAGGATGAAGAGAGCTCCCCAGATAAGGCATAATGAAAGGAAAGGAAAGGAGAGATGGTCTAATGCTTGGATCTGTTAGACCGCCTATTTTTAGTGGGCTAAGGAAGATCCTCTCCAGTGACCTTGCCGAATCACTATGCAAACAGAGGTAATGAAAGCTCTCTCGACCTTCTGTTCCAGGTCAGCTCATCACCAGAGCGCATCTGCAGCCGCATCCCCTAAAACCCGTAACCTCCTTCAAGGACGAATCCTAACAGGTTTGACCTGAACGTGAGCAGATGGACTTACGGCCACCGCTTTCTGCCTTTCTAATTATTTTTCCCAGAGACGTTTTTAAAGACCAGGTTAGCTTTCCTAAGTACTTTGTTTCCAATGTTTATTGCTATGGTTGTTTTGCCTGCCCGTTAAATGCCACCCATTTTCAGAAATGAGGAAAACACCCCTGGCAATTAGGAAAAATGGTTGCTTTTAAGGGCATCTAAACTTTAAATTATTAAAAATAGATAAAAGGACCAAAAAATTCTAATGTTGACTAATTCTAGGTTTTTCTATGCGTGTCTCAGTGTACTTTTTTTCATTAAGGAAACAGAGCATTTGAGCTTTAACAAGCTGACTGATATGAAATAACCGACTTAAAGTATAGGACCTTCAAGGTACTGCAAATCTTTTATAATCCCATTCTATTTCACCCTGATTCCCAATAAGAACTATATCTTTTCTATGCACATAAAGTCAAAATAGCCTTCTTGTAAGGATATATTTTCAAGGATATTTAAGTAAGACACAGTGCACACCCTGCATGAAATGGCAGTCCATCCCCAAAGCTGAAATTATGAGAATTGTAAAACAATGTGGAAGAACATGTTGGAATATCTCAGTGTGGTTCATTATGATATAAAATCTTTACTCCAATTACAACGATGTAAAAATATTCCTAAGTTGAATATTGGAAGGGAGGGGAAAATGAGGACAATTTATTTGTCAGAGTGAACGAATTGTGGGTGTTTTTTCCCCTCCCTTCTTCCTCATTTCTTATATAATTTTTGAAAATATTTTCTGTCCTAGACATGAATTTTGTAATTTTACAAAGTCTCATCATTCACCTCAATGTGTCTCTATTGCAAGATAGATATGTGAGCCGGCCACACTCAGAGTGAACTAGTGGTATGATAACTGAAATCCCTCCAATTTCCCGTACAGCCAAAAAAAAAAAAAAAAAAAAAAAACTGTTCCATCAAGAAATACCGAAAGATCCAGCCAATTTATTCCAAAATAGAAACAGGAAAAGGGTTTATGATCCTAAATGACTGAACCATCGAAGTGTCAAATTAAATATTGATATCATAAATTCGATTCTAAAATACTCTCTGGTGTGGAGGAATCCAAGAAGGGAGATCAGCCACTACCCAAAAGCTAACATGGAAAGACTACCACTGAAGAACACCTGCATTTCATCCAGTTTGTTCACATAAACCTGCAGACCACCTAAAGTGGACCTGGGCCTGTGCTGGGGACTAGGGACAAAGGGGTGGACAAAATTAGACTTGGCCCTTAATGAGCTTGCATCATCACCTAATTTTAGCTATTCTTACTTCAAGCCTCAGTAGAATTACCCGGATCACTTGAGATGTGCCACCTAGTATAGATTATTAGCCAGAAATAAGGAACTGTGCTGTGATCAACACAAATGCCCTGCATGTCAGGGATGTTGAATTCAAGCTGAAGCTTTGATGCTTTGCAGCCCTTGGCAAATCCCTTCAATACTCAGTTCCCCCATCTAGATAGACAGTCAGGAGGTGAGCAAGTTGAATGTTTTAGGAATCTTAATGCTCAATTTATTCTAGGAGGCAACAAGCTCTTTTGTACTTGGAGTTTTCAGAGACTTCAAACTGAATCTATGAACAGAGATTTCAAACAATCACGTATTATATATTTGAAAGTTGCTAAAAAGTAGATCTTAAAAGTTCTCATTCCAAAAACAAAAATTTGTAACTATGTGAGGTGATTGATGTTAATTAATTGTGGCAATCATTTTGTTATATATACCTATATCAAATCATTATATTGTACGACTTGCACTAGTGCAATATTATATGCCAAATATATCTCAGTAAAACTGGGGGAAAGACCCTAATCCAGAAGCAACATGGAGAGAATATAGGACACTCTCATTCCCAACAAAAGCAAACACCTATCCAGTAGGAAAGGAAGGAAGGAATTTAGGGAGTTGGTGACCGTGGTCTCCATGGGAAAGTTTAGGGGCATCATAAGCCTGAGTTCAAATCTTCTACTTTGTAATTAAATGTGTGACTTGGAGCAAATGACTCAACTGTGCACCTTGGTCAGTTTCCTCATGGGAAAAGCAATGTCTCTCCAGGTCACTCTGAGGAAAGGAGGCGATATATTCGAGGCACTTGGCACCACTCCACACACACATCACACACACAGATACTGAATAAATTTTACCCAAATTAAAATGATGAGTGAGCAAGAACATTATACATTGGAAACTCCTGCTAAGACTGAATCTTGTTCACTTTTCTATGCCCAGCACCTGGCATAGGTCAGCCCCGTAGAAGATGCTTGGTAAATAAATAAATGTTAACTCTGATGAACTCATACTGATTGGAAGCTCTGATTGGCAATTATGTACATATGATTAATTAAAAATTAGAACACAGATTGGTTATTACTTTATAAACGCAGGTTTTTCTGGGGGAGGGGCAGTATCTTTCAAAATGCAAGAAAAAATGGTGCTGAAAAGGTCACCAACATAACCAACCTCCCACGTGGCTTCTGAGATCAGCAGAGGCAAAAGCCAAAGGCATGAGTCATGGCCCAGCAATGCGGCAGCAGGGACCAGTTGGAAGCACGTGCTGTCCCAGTAACTGTCCCGAACAAGCTCTCCATTCATTGAACACACAGTTCAAAAGGTCCTTACCTTTGGCAGAAGAGAAGCAAAACAAGAGCAGAAAATGTGAACACCCATGCTCGAGAGAAAGTCGTCCAAGTCGAAAATGCAGGGAGACCAGCAAGCCCG
This sequence comes from Catagonus wagneri, assembly GCA_004024745.2. NCBI lineage: Eukaryota > Metazoa > Chordata > Mammalia > Artiodactyla > Tayassuidae > Catagonus > Catagonus wagneri. The sequence continues at coordinate 12,188,944 of PVHT020000180.1, forward strand.
TTCACTATCCTCCCATACAAAGCCACGGGACTGCTGTCCAAATGCAAAGTCACGACATGGCAACGGAAAACGCCAGCTTTCATTCAGGCAGCTGCACCACACACACACACACACACACATGCACGCACGCACGCATATGCATATATTATTCCACATGCACATATGCACCCTCCAAAGAGGTAGAAAGGACTCTAAAATGAGTCATTTTGAATCACAGTGAACCAACTGTTATGATCCATTTATTATGATGAGCAAGTGAAATGCAGTTGCTCCTGTAAGTAGGTCAGGCACCAATTGGTAGTCAACTCCACAGACCTCAGAAGATTTAATGAGGAGGAGACCAGACAAAGATGGAAAGAGTGCCCCAAGCACGTGTCCCCAGGCACCACAATCTGGCAACAGGGCCCAGCCCACGCCAGTTCTCTCACTGACCAGAATCAACTTTTGCAAACTCCCAACATAGGATCAGCAGTCCAGGCTGAACCTCGAGCTTTGGCTCTGGCAGTGGCAACGCCCAAACCGGAATTAAAAACAAGCACTAAATCAGATGGAGATCGGGCCCCAAGTAGCAGGTCAGAAATAGCACAGGGCCCACAGGTGCAGAGTGGACGGCTGCTACAGCCGGACAGGGCGTAAATAAAACAGCACTGAGCTTGTGTCCAGGAAAGCCAGCTCCCTTTGCTGGGACCTCTGTGCCACCATTCCCATCCCTCATCTGGGCTGGCCAGTGTGGCTGGCACTTGCACCCAGGCTGGCAGATGGAGAGGCCAGGCGTGTTAAATCCAGTGCCTACTCACTCCACCAGCACGAAGGTCACCGAGCAGCAGCTGGCCGTCTAGAGTCTTCCTTGAGAGGCAGGATCGGGACGGGACAATGTCATCTCCAGCACACCTTCCCTCCTCGAACTTAGGACATCTCCGGTGGGAACTTCAGAAGCTGCAGGGCTGTGAGAGGGTGTGGCCCAGCTTTGTACCAGACAGCCTGGAGTGGCAGCCTCCCAGGACAGCCAGAGAGGCGGCCCCGACCCCTGGCACTGCCGGCAGCCCTGTGAATGAGCCACTGTGGAGAGACACACACCCACTGCTAATGAATCCCACAAACACCAGCGGGAGAGACAAGAGCCAGGGCTGCTGCAGAAGCAGACACGGGGGCGGGGTAGGGCCACGTGGCACCACCTGGCTCACAGGTGCTGCCAGCATAGCAGGGAGACCCTGAAATATTTGTCTTCCTTCCAACAAAAAGGATCTTTTCCCCTCCCCCACCTCGGCCTAATTAAAAAGAAAATGGCAGCCATAATTTTATGGACATATTTAAAAGGCAACTACCATTGTCTATTACTCTCATTTCATTGTTTTAAAGAGCATTTTAACATAAAAAATGTAAAAAGGGACAGATTTTCAGAATAAAAAGACACTTGGCAACCTAATACTTGCACACTGAAGGAAAAAGCATGCATAAAATTGCTTTAAAACTTTGAATACCATGTAAATTCATTTTTCACTATTTTATTTGTAGACTTGCAAAGTAGTAAAGAGAGCAGATTCTGGGACCAGTTGCCTGGATCTGTACCCCACCTCCTCTAGTTACTACCAACTAGACAACCTTAGTTAAAAAGCCACCTAAGCTCCACATCCCTCCAGCTCTCCATCTCTAAAATGGAGATGAAAATGGTACCTCCCCCACAGGGTCCTTGTAAAAATTAAAGTTCGTTCACATAACGCACTTAGCATACAGCAAGCCCTCGATAAATGTTACCTGCTTTGATCATTATCACCATCATTAGTATGATCTATGTTCAGCAGTGGAACTGAACTTGGAGCTTAAATGTTCAGGTTGTAATAGTGCATTCCCTGTGTTTAATCACAGATTCGGAAAATCCAGTAATATAGAGGTATGAAGACCAAAATGGAATCAACTCAATGCAATTTCATTTGTTGAAATTTCAGAATATTTAGTGAAAACAAGAAATCAAAGCTCCCAGACCTTCCCCAGCCTTTTCTCTTGCCCTCTCCAAGGATCCAGAAAGAAGACTGCAGATGTCCAGGTAACTTTGAAGTTTTTTTTGTTGTTGTTGTTTTTGTTGTTGTTTTGTTTGTTTTTGTTTTTGTTTTGCTTTTTAGGGCTATACCTTCAGCATATAGAAGTTCCCAGGCTAGGGGTTGAATTGGAGCTAAAGCTGCTGGCCTACACCACAGCCACAGCAATGCGGGATCCAAACCACGTCTGCGTCCTTCATCACAGCTCACAGCAACGCTGGACCCTTAACCCACTGAACAAGGCCAGCAATCGAACCCACATCATCATGGGTACCAGTCAGGTTTATAACCTGCTGAGCCACAACAGGAACTCCCTAAATTTTTTTTTTAATGTTTTTAAAATATTGCCTTAAGTATTGCTTGTGTTGATCACTGCATTTTGGGGCACTCAAATTTTAGAACCTATGGAATGAGTGACTCATTCACCTCATCTGGCCCTATCCTAGGCTGGGAGGTAATGGGCAGGTCACCTGGGGACATCACTAAAATGCAGATTCTGCTCCAGCAGGCTGGGGAGAGGGGACTGAGGCCCTGAATAGCTAATAAGAGCCCAGGTGATGGCTGTGAAGCTGCTGAGGCTTGGGACACTAGGGAGAGGAAGTCAATACCTGAGCTTCATTTTGGTGTACCTCTTTGATGTCCTGGTTGTTTTCAGACAACTTGGAAATGCTTTCATTATTCATGGGAACCGCTGTTGTTAAATCAGCAGCTAAGTCCTTGGACCCAGAGGCAGGGAACATTTGTTGTTTTGTTTTGTTCTAAATCAAACAAATAGAATAAAGCAAATACCCATTGACTCCCAGTGACTGCCCTTTGGGGAGCTCATTTAACTTTCTGGTGGTAGAAGCAGAGGCAGGAGTGTCGTAGACGACAGGATGGGGCTGTGCATCAGTTAGCACTGCAAAAACACTCAGGCCCCAAAGGGAGTAAGTGGCTGATGAGAGTAATCAAACAGCACTAGTTCAACATACCTGAATTAACTGTCTTTCACTGCCCTTCAATAAAGCTTCAGAGAGGAGCAAGAGCGCAGGAGATAACGGTTCCTGAACATACTAGCCGTGTGACCTCCCAGCGTGTGCCTTAACCTCCCTGAACCGTCCTTTTTTTGTTGTTGTTAATCTACAATGTGATCTTAATGGGATTGTCACTATGAGACAATTCATATGGATGTATCTTCAATACATGAAAAATTACTTTTCCCAAAGTCCAAAAAAAAAGCACCCCAGCAGTGGAACATTAATGAAAAACTCCTGCGGATGTACCTTTGTTTGTAATTTTCACCCCTCTTTCCAAGTCCAAGCCCTTCTCAGAATATGCGTGTTCAAAATAGCATTATTCTGTATTACCCTTCCTAGTTATCGTACAGAATAATGCAAAAATATTTGCAGTAATATTAAAGTATCTTTCATCTTTGAGTAGAAGAAATGGTTAATATTTTTTATTAAAATGCATGTGTCGGGGAATATCCTTTCAAAAGGAAGAAAACACCCCTGAACACACACACACACACACACACACACACACACACACACACACACACCAATTTACTCTCTTCCTTCTCACACCCCACACCCCCTAGCACAGAGCACTGTGTCCCACTCATAGTGGATCCTGGCGAACATGAGCAGACTGATTCCACAGAAGGAAAAGCTTGTGTGCCTGATGATCTGCTCCTCTCTCCACCGTTTGGGGGTGTGTATTGCCAGACTGGTCTGCCAGCCTGACAAGACTAAAGAGAAGGAGAAAAGAGGACTAGAATAAATGGCTATCAGCCATCCCTTTAATTTTCACCAAAGTCTGAAACAGAATATCCGATAAGCTTGCTTGTCTCTGAATGAGACGTAGTGACTCAGGCAGGGGATTATAGGACTCCACATGTGACAGTGGCCTCTCAGACAGCACCGTCCAAAAGCCCTTACCCACGCTCCAAGTGGGGGGGGGGCGGGGGGACTCTTCATCAAATCCTACTTATAGGACCATCTGTGCCCCTGCCCATGTAAACAAGCCCCTCCACTCTCATTCAAGCGTTGTTGCAAATAGTATCTTGTGGACACTGTTCCTCCAGGCTGTGGGCCACTGCAAAGAACCTTTCTTCCTTCAGGGATTTCTCTGTCTCAATAGGATTTATGATGATCCCTTGGCAAGGATCTTTGAATCACTGGCTTTCACAGTATAGCCAAAAGGGTATTTCAGAAGAAGCTACCTCTAACAAGCAATACAGCCTTGAAGATTTATCTCTCTTGGTGAAACAGGCACAGCCTGATGCTCCAAGGATACTGGCCCTGGCCAAAGTACTGCTGCAAAGCCAGTGAAGACTACAGGGCATTGACTGGACCAGCTCTGTTCCAGATAGCTGTGTGACCTTGGGGCAGCTGCTTAACGTCTCTGAACAAGCAGTCTCATCTATTAAATCTTCGGGAACTGTCACAAAGATTCAGTTGTTGAATGAGATTATTCATATACATGTACTTTTATATAATACATAAATAATATCAGTACATTTCCTAAAGTCCAAAAAAATGGTTGAACATTAATAACAAGTTCTTAGTTGTACCCTTGTTTATAATTTTCCCTTGGTGTGTCAGGCACCTGATGTTTTCATACCTGGTATATGTGGGGCTCAGTTTACCTAGTATTTTTGGTAAAGGAGGTGTGAAAGAAAGAAGGGTCATGGACTGACCACCTAGAGCCCTGCCTCAGAAAGGCTAGGAGTTTCTGGTCCCAGCAGGATGAGATTACTTCTTGTCTAAGAGTGTTTGCCAACAAGCTGCTCTCTCCCTTGAGGTGCAGTAATTGCATTTCAGCTAGAGGAACATAAATCCTGCCTCACCACTCCAGCACTTGTTAGGCTCAAATTCCATTTGTACCAATTCTAGACAATTTTCTTTGATTTATCTCCTACAAAGCCCTCTTCCAATTCTTGCATCCCAGCTTGAAAGGCACGGCTATCTTTGCTTGTTCTTTTCTCTTTCACAGAGTGAAGCCAACAGACCAAAAGAGAAAGCCCTCCTTCTCTGGGGCTGACCGAGCTGACTTTCCACCTGGAGAAGCCATCAATAACCTCCATCCATGGCTCACAGCCTGAAAAAAAACAGAGGATGGGTGGAGAAAAAAATGGAGATAAGAATAGCTCCCTCTGATCCAGCCCATCCTTGGAAGAGTGTGGTATTTCTCAACATGCAGAAACTTGGAAAGAGAGCTGTGGTCAACCCCATTTTTTAAGTGGCAACTAAGACAGAAGAGAGTCCAATCGATCACCAACATAAATCTAGGGAACATAAGAGGTATAAATGAACCCCGGACCTGCCTGACTGAACATTCCATACACTTTCCATAACACCACGTTACTTCTAAATGGAAAAAATACTGTCGGCTCTCATTCCTCAGCAAATACTCTATGCAAATGTCACAAAGAAGTCAAGACGCTGGTGGGTGTAAATTCTGACTCTACCATTCCAACATATGAACACCTGAAAATCACTTAATCTCTTTAAATGTCAGTTTTCTTATCTGAGAAATAAAATGGGTATAAGCATCTTTATTGATGATTACGCAGGGATAAAATGAGATAATGGAGCAAAGAGCCAGGCATGATGTAGAAGCTCATTACACATGTGTATCTTCCTTTCTTGGCTCCAAAAATATGTATAAATATTTATTAATATATAATATACATTCATTTTACCATAAAGTGCATGTGTGGCAGAAAAGTGGAAATGTAATGTAAAGAGGATAATTAATAACAATAGAAATGAAGCTACTACATAGGCTAATTATATATGTGGTACTTGAATGCAAAAACACAATGGCAAGTGAGAAAAGAAAGGAAAAATAAAATTAGCAAATGCTGCATCTCACCCACACAGTATCCTAACAAGTTTCTTGCAGTCAAGACAATGAAAAAGTGAATTATTGAGGTTTCTTAAAAGGAACTGTACCGGTTTTTACAATCAACACAATGCACTTAAAGGAGGAAATCCTTTTAAGTTAAATATTAAGTCATTACACAGCTAAAGAACTCAGCAATATTAAGTTTCCCAAATATTTGGTGGAATAGATAAAACCGCTTTAACATCATGTAGTTCACTCTTGTGCTCATCGTCAAGACTCTGCAGCATCTTACCTCTTCCTACCAAGGATAAAGTCGACTTTTCTTAAATATTTTTGCTTCAATTTTTGTTACATTCTCTGTGTGTTTAACACCCATGTTCACATCATCCACAGATGTGGAAACAGAGAGACATTTAGTTCAAGTGTTTCTGAAGCAGAAGGTGGCGATTATGTTGATCCTCTGATCCTCGGACTATAATTACTTGCTTGAGGAAACCCAACCCCACCTCTCGGGAGATACATTATCCTTGAAAGCAAATTATGGCATCATCTGTTCATTCTGGAAATTTATTTCATATATATATATATGTGTGTATGCTTTTACACACACACACACACACACACACACACACATATATACACTTTTATATGAACATATGTATGGATAGATAGACATAGGATCTGTAGATAGATCTATATAGATATATTCTGACAATATATAAAAGTCAAAGAAATCTCCCCAACACTGATGGTGAAATCTAAAAAGCTAAATCTGTGATGGTGTTTGTCTATAAGACTTTACAGTTTCTTGCCCTCACTGTGCTGTTCGCATGTAGAAAAACAATTCACAGATCCCTGCTAGGGAGTAAATATGCATGTATTTATTGAGCTCACAACCTCTGCCTTCTGCTTGAGATATGTGTTATGTTAGTGTTCCTGGTGGCAGCAGGCACATTGAATGTAGCAGTGGGGATAGAGCATCTTCGGGATTAACATCAGCAAAGATATCACAACTGTCCCAGTATAAGAGGGGGACCACTGCCTGCAGGTACCAAAATCCGTGGATGCTCCAGTCCCTTATATAAAATGGTGCACTATTTACATATAATCTACACACATCCTTCTATACACTTTGTCTTCTCTAGATTACTTACAATACCTAATATAATGTAAATGCTATGGAAATAGTTGTAAATACAATGTAAATGCTATGTAAATAGTTGCTGGCATGTGGCAAATTTAAGTTTTGCTTTTTGAAACTTTCCGGAATTTTTATTCCAAATATTTTCAACCTGCAGTTGTTTGAATCCCTGGATGCAGAACCCGTGGATACCAAGGGCTGACTGTGTTTCTTATCGTGCCATTACCCTGATAAAGGCACAGTCCCCAAAGGAAATCAGGGACTCTCTCATTGAAGTACAGTTGTAAAAAATCCTCTGCCACACTGGAAGAAACACATTTTTTTTTCCAGAACTTTGCATAAACTTTTAGGATGTTGTTATCAACCTCAAGATATAAAGAATTCCAACATAATAGACATTTTGATTAAGAAGCCATCGAGCACTTATCAGGATTTTGCTTGCTGCTGGATTCCAGATGGATTTTGCATTAGAGATTGTGGGGCAGGTATGCAGAGGACAGTCCTGTGGTGGGATCCTTGAATTAGCCACTCAGACTGCGTCCAGAACCTCCTAGCACAGGGAGCAAACTAAAGGAACAAAGCAAAACTAATACCATTCAGGGAACTTGTGGCAGAGGCTAAACTAGAACCTGGGACTTCCGACTGCTTGACCTTAAGTAATGTGTCACCCTGATGTTCTTTATCTCCAAGCTTAATGAGAGTTTCAAAATGAACACCCACATGTGTACAAAACCAACAGTGCCCCAGCCCAACATTTATTCCCAAACTGGGAATGGACAAAGTCATGAGAAGTTATAGAAGTAGCCAACTTCATGAATTCTGACAAAGCCTTTCACAAGCAAGGACCTGGTGAAGTTCATTCAGGTAAGCACTATGACTGATCACTCGCTACCTACCAGGCGTTTGGGGTATAAAGGCATATACGTGAGGTCTCTTCATTGGCTATAAGAGGTCTGCAATCTGATTAGCGATCACTAATAGATAACCAGGAGGATGGAACAGCTGCTGTATGGTAGTTGGTCAGGAATAGCCTCGCCAACATATTCACTGAAGGCTGGGAAGCCTCAAAGGACAGGAAGGAGTTAACTGTGGGAATAGAAATAGTATTTTTAAGTCTGCAGTTTTTTTCCTACCATGGTTTTCTTTGAATTTTATCGTAGAGAAAACATTGTTTTTTTATCCCCAGATGTTTCTGAAAAGCATTTGTACATATATTTATATGAGTGTTTTTACTTTGTGTAATGAAATTTATCTTACTCTGTTTGTACATGTGTTTGTTTTCCAATCAGCTTTCAGCTGTGAGTCTCCTAGACTTTGTGATTAGGTTTTGATGCTTAAAATCCTTAGACTGGTGTGCAAATGGAATGATTTCCACAGCCTGGCATCTCCTACCTTTCTGAATTCAACTTAGCTCTGTGCCCTGCAGAATGCATGGTCCCGTCACAGCAGATCAATTTATCCCTTCAACATGCCAGGTATGTTTATGCTTCTGTCTATTGCACAACACAGACTCCTGAAGGTCCCAGAATGACCTTCCTTCCCTTTCCCAGGGGGTAAATTATGTCTTTAAAATCCATGTCTTTTCTCCAGCTTTCTTTGCCTGACTCATCAAGTGGAATTAATGGACCAGTCTCCTGGAAACCTCTCTTCCCTTGGTATAATTCTGGACTCACATTGCATTATGATCATCAATTCAGTTCTTAGGTGTTATTTATTGATATTTATCTAATTACCACATAATGCATATTCAGCATCAAAATTTGGAGAAATAAAATGTATGTGAGAAAATAAACAATTCCTTCCACTATTTTCCTTCTGTTTTTAAGCACAATTGAAATCTTTCTTCTCCAGCACCTGACTTCACCACTGCTAAGCATTCTTCGGGACTCCTGCTTCTAATGGTAGTGTAATTGCCTGTCAGGATGAACAACAAGTATATAACCATTCAACTCCCTACTATTGGGCTTTTTAGTAGTTTAGACATTTGACATTTTTATTATAAGTAACAATGCAGCAAACTTAATTGTGCATTAATCTCTGTCCACACAGTTGTGTATTCTCATAGAAAGGATGCTTACAAGTGAAATTGCTAGGACAAAAGAGGTGATATTTTAAACCTCTATGTACATGTTGCAGATTATTCTCCAGGAAAGAGATTTTAATTAACACACCCACCAGTAGGGTAGAAATACCCGTTACACTCCCCAATCCCATTATAGTAGCAATTGCTTCACACACAGGTTTGTTTTAAAAGGTGTAAACCCACTGTTGCTTGAATTTCTCCTTCTTGGAATAGCAATGAAATTGAATTTTTCTTGTGTGTGTGTGTCCAGTCACACGTCACTTACAATTGTGGGAACTGCGTGATTAGGTCTTTCCCCTCTTTTCCATCGGGGTAATGGTATTTTTCTTATGCACTTGCAAGAGCTCTTTATTCAAATATTAAAATAGTTCTTTAGATCATATTAATTTTGGGTATTTCCCATATTTTGTTTTAGTCATAATTTTGCCTATACTTTTGATGTATAAAAGTCGGCAGTTTAATTTGTCCATTCTTTTCTCATTATTTTTTTTTTTCCTGTATGGTTGTTTCTTCACATGCCTGGCTCGCTGATGTACCATGACCTCCATTAGGACAGGTGTCCTACTTTATTTATCTTTATGTCTCTAGCATTTTATGGAATGGCAGAGCTCGGCATATAGTCATTCCCTCATAAATCCTTGCCAGACAGAAATGCATTGTATTTTCTTAGTGAAAGTCATCTCTCAAATGACTTGCTCTTACATATGAAAATGCACATATTTATAATTTATATATATTGAATATATTTCATATTGTATAGTAATGCATATATACACTTCCATACTCACTATTCTAATATTTCTCTTAAATACTTAAATTGATCCATCAAACCACATATCCTGAAAACTGGTATGAAAATTTAATAGTATTGCAAGTATGAACCACTTGGCATAATGGCGATGCTAGGATAGCTCACACAAGAGAGGTGGGGAGAGTATCTGCTGTCTATTGCGCTACAATAGAGCCTACTGAAACAGTGGATGACTTTGTCTTTCAGAGTAGAATGTGATTTGCCTGTATCAAACCCCAGAACCCCCAAAGGGAGCCTGAGCACTTTTTGGCATTCTCCAATCCATAAAGACATCATATCACCAAAAATCTTCAGTCTAAATATATTCTGAAATAAAACTTGTTGATTTCAAATAGCTATATAGTTTACTGATGTGTTCTGAAATCAATCCGTGTTAAAAATGTAGATGTTACTTGTAGGGTGAACATAGAATAGGTTCAAGGAAATGTCACACAGTCTCCAGAGCATTCCCAGGAGGGAGGGGAGCACAGGAAAGAGAGGAGCTGATGACCTACTTTGTCCACACATTGCACCCAGGGCCTCTTCTGTGGTGCTGCTTCCCATTTCTGTCGGAGTTCACCTAACAGTCAGTCTCTCACCTTCCCACCTGGATGAGGTCCCACTCAGGGGCTGTGGGTAGGAGTCCCCACCCCCTAGAGGAAACCCCGGAGCTCCTTTTGCGCCTACATCCTTTTCAGAAGAGTTCAGCATCCTGGGTTATGACAGTTTAAATTTCTCCCTGTGGCACCCTAATGTCTGGCCAGGTTCCCGGCTCAACTGCACTCTGTCTGCCGCAGTGACAGTCACTAGGAAACTTGCCCTTTAACAGGTAATGGCTGTGTGGAAATGAACAGACAGGGACATAGGCTTCACCCAGTGTGCTATTGCCAGTAGCACTGTTTAAGACCAGCGAGACCCTCATCATAAGGGAGGGAACAGCTGGCTGGAAACAAAGGCCAAGCAGTGTCTGAGCACAGTAAGGAGCATGAAGACCATACTCCTAGGCAGTCACAGAAGCCATTCAACTTTCCCCCAATATCCACACCAAAATCATGGCTCTTTCTTGCCTCAACCCAAATGTGAAATGAAAAGTGCAGATTCAACTAAATTTTAGCAAAAAGAAGCCCACGAGGAGAAAAGAATTATTGGGTAATAAACTTATAGTATCATCTTCTTATATCTGTTCATCTAGTCGTTTATTCATCCATCCATTCACTCAAAGCTTAACACCCAATTAAAAGCAGGATGCACAGATAATAATAGAATGGATATTGGTGGAAGGTCTGAGTTTAGTCTAGAGTCAACCCATATCAGCCTGAAAGTTTTGGACAGGCCACTTAACCTTTATAAACTTCATCCTCTTCACATGCCACACAGGATAGGGGCACTGCACGGGATCAAATGAGAAGGCACATTAGGGTCCTATGTAGCAGAGCCTGGCCCACAGCAAATGCTCCTTACAGAAGATACTCTTTTCATAGAAAAGAACACTGTGTATGCGAAGTGAACGTGGCTTCAATGAGCACTGCTTCCAAGTGACCTGACCTTTAAAAATATCTCTCTGAGATCTTACTTTTTCTATTTTGACAAGTCAGACACTGAAGCCCCAAGACTTTGAGCGTCTTTCTTCAATTACCCAGCACCTATTTTCAGATTTGGAGTTTGGGTCAAGGTTTGTCTCACTGCTAATCTTGTGCTCTTTCCAAGGTACCAGGCTGCCTGGTTCAAATGGAGGCAATGAGATGAAGGAAGGGTGAGAGACCGTCTTCTCTCCTCACTCGCTTCCAAGAGAGGACATGGAAACCAGTCAGAACCAATGATGACACCCAACTTGGTAAGTTTCATCCCAAGCCTGAGCAGCACAGGAGCACCGGCGGACTTTACAAGGTAAGGCTAGGGAGCCGCACTGGTCCTGACTCGTTTGTTAAGCTGGATATTAAAGGGAGGGGAGGGAGTGGGAGGGACTGGGAATTTGGGATTAATAGATGCAAACTATTGCCTTTGGAATGGATGAGCAATGAGATCCTGCTATATAGCACTGGGAGCTATATCTAGCCACTTATGATGGAGCGTGATAATGTGAGAAAAAGGAATGTGTGTGTGTGTGTGTGTATATATATGTGGTTGGGTCACCTGCTGTACAGTATAAAATTGACAGAACACTGTAAACCAGCTACAATGGAAAAAAATAAAAATCATTAAAAAATAAAATAAGCTGAGAAGAGTATGTCTAAATGGCAAGAATGGTAAAGGCTGGCCATTAGGTGAAACGCGTCCCAGGAGAATGGAAAACTTGAATCACACCTTTCCTGGCAGCCCAATCATAGCTGAGGCAGGCTTCTCTTTATACAAATGTTCTCACAAATCAATGGCAAGGGGGTGATAGAAATGGCATATCAACATCCTGAAACCCCTTATAAAGGACCTAAGCACTCACATGAATAGTGCCTAGCACCACAAAAGGAGAAATTACATTCCTTATATTCCTCCAGAGGGAAGTACACACCACTACCTAGGAAGTAATCCTAGCAATGAATAAACAAAATAAATGCAAAAATTGAATTTGAATCTGATTAAGACTCTCACTCAAGGTCCAATTTTCAGAAAATTAAGAGGACACAGGGAAATTCTATAGCAATGCCTCTCAATCGGAGGCAGTTTTAGCCCCTAAGAGACATTTGGCAGTATCTGGAGACATTTTTGGTTGTCATAGGTGGTGAGGGGATGCTACTGGCATCTAGTGAGTAGAGACCAGGGATGCTGCTAAACATCCTATAATGTACAGGACAACCTCCTTGTAAGAAAAAAAAAATTAACCTGCTCAAAATATCAGTAATGCTGAGGCTGAGAAACCCTGAGTTATAGGAATAATGATTTCATTTCTTCAGTGACAAGCAAGGAATGATGGAGGCACCTACAGATTAAAATAAACTGGAAAGGACTACCTAAAGATAAAGAAGCAGACAAAACTAAATTATAGTGTCTGGAGGTGCACACCTTGGCAATGAGAAGGCGATCACCATACAAGTGAGAAAAGCGGCCACACTTGGGCAGAGGGAATGTCTGCTCCGTTTTCTGCCTCCTCATGGGGATAGAAGTGGTTTAGAGGTGCTCACCTTTAAATACTGCACTCTGCTGCACAATTGTCCTTGTGTTTTCTCTATTATATCTAACAAGAACAGAGTTTAAAATAATATTAACAATACCATAAAAGCCTTTCGTTTCCCACGTTGACGTGGAGTTAATTAGCTTATAGCTACATAATTTTTTAAAAAGTACCACTGATTCAATCAAGTGCATAATTTTTCCCCCGTGTTTCCCACAGGTACTTAAAAAATTGTTTCTAACCACCCCCCATTGCTTCTTTCTAGAAAATACCAGCCAAAGTCACACACAATGTTAAAGCAGCAAGCAGAATAATAAATCATAGGTGCCCTGAGGTCAGATAACCTGAATTGTCACTCTGTTCCACCTTAGTTCACCCAAGCTCTCTGACTTGGGCTTCCTCCTCTGTAAAATGACATAAGCAACTCTACCTTTCTCATGGGGTTGTTGGAGGTATTAGCCAAAGAATTTTGCTTATGATAATAAGCACAATGATTATAAGCAAAACATCTAGATTATCTTAAGAATATAGTATATAACTAGATTCTGAAAATAGTTCCTTTTGTAAAATTGAGCTCTTGATTAATTTCTCGTGTGTCTATTTAGCAAGCATTGAACATGTGCTGAAACCAGCCCTGGAGGCTACGGATGCAGACAAGTCCAGTCTCTGTCCTCTCATCTTTCAAAGGAAAACCTGAGGTTCTACTGCTGCATAGATTCACTTAGTTCTGTTTTATTACTGGAACTCACCACTTTTGGGCAATACAGTTACTTCCAATTTAAAATAAAGGAACTAAGGGTCAGAAAACTGCAATGCATATCCATGGTTACAGTCTTCTAACATTCTTTGGGCACTTGCTGATTACCAGGCCCTCAGCAAAGCCCTTTTCATTCATTGCCTCAGTTAATGCTCAAAAATCGCCATGTGAAAGAAAGGAACTCGCATTACATCTTTTAAAGATATGAAAAGTAAAGCAGCCAGATAATGTTTAGCTTTCCCCAGCGCTACATAGCTGGTACAGGTCAGTAACAATTTTCAACTGAACCAGCTTCAACTTAGGACCTGTCCTCTAATTTAAACCCAATGGATCTTATGCTAGTTGCAGGCTGCTTTTAAGAGACCATGCCATTCCCTTCCTGGTAGGCCCACCACCTGTTTTAAAGGCATCATTTGCTTGTGACATTGATTCTAAGATCTCTTCTGGACCTTTTAAATCTGGGAGTTCCTCTAAAAGAATTGTGGTCTGAAGGAAAGCCCTAACTCATTTTTATAGAATTTGGAAAGGTAAACAACTTGTATAAATGAAGGCATGCAGCTCGTGTTGGGAGACTGAAAAACAACACTGCAGACCAGCAGTCCACAAACTTTATAAATCATCATAATCACCCAGTGGCTTCTTCAAACCACCCCAAGTGTTTCTGATTCAGAAAGTGATCGGGTGGACCACCCCAAAGGCATTTCTAACATAGTCCCAGGTGATACAGATGCTGCTGGTCCAGGGAGCACATTTTGAAAGTCGTCTTAGACTTCATTTCTGTTGGTTCTGGGATATTAGAATGTTTATTCGCCCGTTCTGAGAACCCACGTGCCCCTGGCAAGAAAGCTGTTATGAAATAAATAATAGGACAGTAGGGGTGATTGCATTCTGAAAATGGAAGAGAGCACTTAAACTTTAGAGAGCCTTGCGCTCACCTGGACACTTGTTATGAATGGAGTTTCTCAGAGCCCGACCCCCACTTGGCTGCACAAGGCTTGGCTTAGGGCCCTGGAGGTTTTTTGAAACAAGGTTCCCTAGAAACTTGGAAGCAGATGGTATACAGACCACCTCTTATAAAACTCTCGTAAAACAAAGAGTCCCAGAGCATGTAAGGAAATAGGTCCCAAGATAGACCCTGGGCTCTAGAGACTGGGCATCCCACAAGAGTGTATTTGCGTAGATACTTCACAAGAGAGTAAGAGAAAGTGCATTTATTATTTTTTTTGTGTGTGAAAACATCGAAGTCAAATATTTGACTTTAGGACCTTCAGAGTGAATTTTAAGTGAGAAAAAAATGATGCCATTTGAGATGTTAGAAAGCTCTAGGCCAGCACGCTCTGGAATCTTTTCGATTGAGAGCAGGCTACAGAGTTAGGTGTGGATTGGAAATGTCCCAGAAGATAGGTACGGGGTAATCAGAGCTATTACATTCTGCACCTGACACAGGATCGCTTCCTCCAACAATGACAGCAGCATAGCCTGAGCAATTTCAATGTCTTAATCACTTTCCCTTTCTTTCAGAATCCAGGGAATTTAGTCTAATTCTTCATGCCTTCCCTTAGGAATTATGAAGTGTCAGCTGCCATAGAGACTCTGCAAATGGCTTTGTATAAGAAATGTTTGTAGCGATTCAGAGGACTTTGTAACTGAGTTAACAAGTTGCAGGAAACACATTTACATTCTGGACTGGAACTGACGGCCTGACCATGAGAAGGTATCCAGCGGCAAGGGCTGACTTATTAATGCCAATCATTGACCACATACTGTTTTAGTGGAAAATTCTGAATTCTAGGCTCTTAACCCTTTGATTATAGTTGATACAAATGGAAATCAAGAACCCTACTGTTGGCTAAATATAAAAGGGGGACTTATGCAAACTGCATTAGGTGAACTGTTCCTGAGCTAATCCTCTTCCAGGTGATATTCTCAGGGCTGATCTACAAAGTGAAATGATGGATTTTGCCAGTCCTGTTTAATGGGGCCTTCCTCCCGGGTAAGTGCTATCTTTGGACTATAGTTGAATCTACTATAAAGCATGTCACACGTGGTTATCATTGATACGCCAAGATAATTGTGTAGGAGGACGCCTCACTTTGATCTTTAAAAAATTCCCCTTTCCTGATTTTAACAGTAACTAATTTTTATGTAAAAACATTTTGAAAATGCAGAGGTTTAAAATAAATTCAAGCTGACAGAATAAGTAAACAAATGACGGGAAAATGAACTGATAGTCTTATCACCCAATGATAACCATCATTAGTTACCATCTTGGATTATTACCTTTTAATTATTCTAACCCTGCTTTTTAAAATTTATTTTTCAAAGTAGAAATTGTGGTTTGTATGTGATTTTTTATCATGCATTTTCTGGCATTATGTAAAACCTCATTTGTCCGTATTTTTTTCCATATTATTAAAATATCTTCATAAATATAACAAATTATTTCTCAAATCTAAGTTATATGAATGAACTGTTAGTATTTAAAGATTTCCTTTGAGGGGTGGTCATTTAGCATTTTTTTTTACTTTAATTAAAAAAATATGATGAGCAATTTTTAACAGCTTATTTAGGTATGATCCAATATACCGTTAAGAAATCACCTGGAAGAACTTTTTCTCATGATCAGTGTTTGTGTTTTAGAGTGTTTCTGAAGGCTGAATATCCATAAGTAAAACAGTGAAGACAAAGGGTTGGTGTATGTTCCAGTTCAAGGAAGACTTTGCCAAATGCCCTCAGATATCTGTTTACAAACTTCCACCAGCAAAGCATTAGAGCACTCATCTTATTCCACCATGGTCAGCATGAGTAGTAGTAGAATTATTTAAAGTCCTGCCACTTTTAATGGGAAAATCAAGATGTCACCAAATAGTTCAAAATGGAAACTGCATTCAGGAGTTTTCATTTTCACTTTCAATGCACTTTGCCTTCTTTGTCCTTTCATCCTTGCTTAGTCTTAAGGTAACATAGTAGTCACATGGACTTCCCTCATTGAGCTTCTTGGTAATAATTAAGGTTTAGTGACAAGATGAACAAGTTTCTGGCAGCCCAAATAACAGCCTTCCCCGAACAAAGAGATGTAAACTCCAACTCTGTATCCCGAGTCACGAGTATATGACCCTCACCAAGGATTTAATCTCTAGGCATCATTTTCCTCATCACTAAAAAATGAATTGAAACAGAAGGTGATCAAATGAAGGTTATACTTTACCAGACAACCAATTTATTGCCAGGTGGTTGTCTGAGACAAGGGGTTTCATTTTTAAGAATGTATGCTACATTTATTTAAAAGATACCTAGAATCAAATTCCCTGCAAAACCATAGTTTGCTCTCAAAGAATGTCTGTGTCTGTCTGGGCATGCCAAACAATTTGATAATACTCTGTGTTTGAATGATACAAAATGATTTCTAAATGTTCTTCTACCCTCTAGTTCCAATAGCCCTTCTAAAAACTTAGAACTATCAAAGAATGGCAAAATAGCTAATTATGCCTGAATTACCCTCATGACTTATTCCATTCTCCTGAGGCATGCTGTTTTTTTTTTAAATGAACGATTTGTAACTGTTAGTCATGAGCACTTCATGTAACTTTTGATTCAAGTAACAAATAGCATTTCAGCTCTATGCCACCAAATTGCAAAGGAAAGAAGCCAATTCTAATGAATTGTAACCATAGTTGCTTTTGCATATTACATATTAGAAGTGGGTAGCACTTTAAATTATGGTACACAAAACAGCATATAATTAATTCTGAATAAAAGATAATGTATTCTTGCTAAATACGAGTTATTTTAAAATCTCTTAATGAAGAACTAAGCATATGCTGTGCTGCACTGTGAAAATGTTTAGCATATGTCGTTAGAGCCAACGTTTTACATTTATTATTATATTTATTATCAATAATAATATATTATTTTAAGTGAACACACAAAAAAAAATGTAATCACTAATGTTCCAAATGTGGAAAATATATGCAAATTACAGGAAACTCTTTGGCTCCCCAGAAGTTGTCACTAAATAACTTTTTGATGGCATGGTGCGATTGCAATTTGCAATAGAATGAGAGAAATGGAAAAGACTGTTACTTTTAAATCACAGAACATATGCACAATGAATTTTAAAATTCAGTTATGGAGATAAACATTTCTATTCTGAAAATTGACATGTTCTGAGTTTTCATGGAAGAGCAAACTTAAATCTAGACCTTAAGTTCTGATTTAGTATTGCCTTTATATCTCCCTTTCTGACATTGTGCTTCAGCATTTAAAAGGACATATCCTGAAGGTTCTGCACTATTGCAAGGAATGCATTGAGATTTCAGCATGATCCCTATTCCTCATTTTGCCACTAAATTCCATGATTGTCAGTATCACCAAATAACTCTAAAACCACCAACACCATCATTATCAAAACAACAGTGACTTTTCAGCCAAATCCTTCTTAGCCTTACTCTCCACATCTGTATCATGATGATGCCTAATGCCCCTACAAACCATCCATGTTCCCACAGGCAAACCACCCCTCATCTTTAACCATTAGAGCACTCAGCTATAAAATGGCTATGCTAAGGTCCTTTTTATTTCCAGTAGCTCTGCCCTTTTCCCTGGCTCTTCCTGAGTGCCAACAGAAACACATAATAAAACCGGGTTTTCTAAACTCACATAGGCTTTTTACTCTTTAAATCTGAAGAGAGGAAAAAAATGTGGATGTTCCCGTCATGGCTCAGCAGAAAATGAAACTGACTGGTAACCACGAGTACGCAGATTTGATCCCTGGTCTCGCTCAGTGGGTTAAGGATCGGCGTTGCCGTGAGCTGAGCTGACGTGTAGGTCGCAGATTTGGCTCAGAAATGGTGTTGCTGTGGCTGTGGCGTAGGCCAGCGGCTACAGCTCTGATCAGACCCCTAGCCTGGGAACCTCCATATGCTGTGAGTGCAGCCCTAAAAAGACAAAAAAGAAGGAAGGAAGGAGGGAGGGAGGGAAGGAAGGAAGGAAGGAAGGAAGGAAGAAAGAAAAATGTGGACAGTAGAAATGAGTCTTGATACCACAAAAGCTTAGAATTAAAAACAAAATGCAAAGTTTATTTTAAAATTCAAGGTTCAGTTTCTGTTCCGGACGAATAATGACTAATTCACAGACTGAACTAGAAGGAACCACTATTCCATTCTTCTCCAAATACCCCAGGTTTGGAGTTTCTTTCTCAAGCACTAATATGCAATATTGAAAAAAATGAAAAATGATAAAATTTTGAAAGAAAAGAAAATAATTCATTATATCCTCCCTCCATAATTGCCGCTAGTATTTCAGAATGATTCCTTTCCATCCTCTGGTGTATGTATACAGAAAGTTGAAATCACACTGAACAGATAATTCAGTGGCCTACTTTGCACCTCTTAACATTTTAGTCAAAGCATATGTCTGTGTAGCTACATCTTGTGAATACTTCCAGTGACAATTACAGCTCAGCTCACCATAAAAAATACCATAATTTACTTCAATTGATTTCCTGCTGCTAGATATTTAAGCACTATTTTCTTTTTCTTTTTGTTGGCCATGATGAATATTTTTGTGTACCTGTTTTTTTAACATTTCAAGCTACTTCTTTAATCCCCCCAAATATGAGGTGAATATTTAAGCATTTCAGCAGAAGTAATATCAGTACTTCAAAGTAATTTTGGTGATTTACTTAGATACGCATCCTTAGTGTTTTCTTTGATCTGTTTTGATCATACCTCAGCAAATCAGCACTGTTACCAACATCCCTAAATGTCCCAAAGCTCTTCCCGCCATCACTGTTACAATGGAAGGGAGAGATTTATTCCTATCTATCTCTTCTTCCTCTAGACTATGCTCTTCTGCAGGAAGATTCTAGATGATTAAGCATCCTAGCCTCAGTTCCCCACTTAAATCCAGGCACATATTAGGTGCTCAGTACACATGCACTGAATCGGCTAATGTGTCTTGAAATTTATTTATGAAGCACCGTCCCTGTCTCAGAGATATAAATGAATCTCTTGCTCAAGTTGCAAAGATCTCCTCTATTTATTTTCCTTTTTTATGCCCTGGCATATTCCACAAAGAATTTAGGGCAGGAGATCTCTCTCTACATCAGTTATGTCATTGAATGTTGTTGCTGACATGAAATGGCAAAGGACAAAGCTATTCTTTCAGATATCATTTTAACGGTTTAGTTTGCAAGGCTGAAGAAGATCAAATTATGTCACCTCTTCAGCGATGTCTCCCTGGGCCTCCTTAGCTCGAACGAACCATTTCACCTCCCTTTCTATTACAGGACTCTGTCCCTATCCTTTATGACAATGACCCCAGTCTGACATGGTCCCATCACGGATGCTCTGCCTCTTCCAGCAGAAGTCTCACAGAGGGCAGGAACCGTCTGGTTCACTCACGACGTAGCTCCATCTTGTAGAACTGTGATTAGTGCCTAGTAGCCTCTTAGATCTGGAAGGATTCTTAAAGGTTACCAAGTTTAGCTCCATTATTTAAAAAATGTATATGTGTGTGTGCACGTATATGTGTGTACACACACACACACACACATGGCCCAAGAGGGAAGGTTAATTACCAAAGGTATAACTAAAAATGACAGAATCTAGATGAGAATCTCAAATTCCTGACTCCCAGTGCAGTGCTCCTCCATAGCTTCTTAGTTATGCTACCCCCAAACCTGGAGCCAAGAGGAGATCCTCACCTACACTGAGCACAGGGAGATAGAGTACTTTGGACCAAAGTGATAGGAATTCCTTTTCTTCGTGTCTCTGGCAGTGTCAAATCCCTAAGTATAATTCTCTCTTTATACAGCCATTTGCACATCAACCATAATACAAACGGCAGCTGTTACTATCTTCTGATTAGTAGTAGGGGCATCTGGGACACTGAGGAGCTGAGGGACATGGCCACAGCTATGTGACTGAGCCCAGACCAGGTACCAGGTGGCCATTCACCTGGTCCACAGATACATTTCCCAGTTCTCTTATAATTCAGTTCAAATCATAGGCTCCTTGTCCCATATTCCTGCACAAACCCACTGACCATGTTTCTACAGTGAGCACTGTGGTTTCGCCTCATCCTGAGAGACTTTACCATCACGGGAAGTACAAGCATACCTTATTTACTTGTGCTTTACTTTATTGTGCTTTGCAGATATTGTGTTCTTCTGCCAACTGAAGGTTTGTGACAACCCTATGTTGAGCAAGTCCACTGGTACCATTTTCCCAAAGTGTTTGCTCACTTCACGTCTCTGTGTCACATTCTGCAAATTCTTGCCATATTTCCAACTCTATTATTATTGTATTTGTTATGGTGATCTTTGATCAGGGATCTCTGGATGTTACTATTATAAAGAGATGATCACTCACCAAAGGTTCAGATGATGATTAGCACTTTTCAGCAAAAAGCGTCTCCAATTAAGGTATGCACGTGGTTTATTTAGTCACAAATGCTATTGCCCACTTAAAAGATTACAGTGTAGTGTAGATTACCGTGTAATACACTGTAAATGCACTGGAAAACCAGAAAATGTGTGTGACTCGCTTTATTGCAGTGGTCTGGAACTGAACCTGCAGTATCTCCAGGGTACGCCTGTGTCTATATATAAAACAACCCCGTGTTAATGTAATTTATGTAGTGATGCAATGTACTTAACAGGTTCATTAAACTTTCAGTAGTGACAAAAAAATGATCTTTTCTCCAGAGTTCATGGGAGGCCAAAGGCTAAAAGCCAGCTTGGATGCTGTACCTGTTCAGTATTTATTTTTGAGACCCAAAGACTCTTAAGAGTCCAGTGACACACTCAGGCAGGCA
Organism: Catagonus wagneri; assembly: GCA_004024745.2. Taxonomy (NCBI): domain Eukaryota; kingdom Metazoa; phylum Chordata; class Mammalia; order Artiodactyla; family Tayassuidae; genus Catagonus; species Catagonus wagneri. The sequence continues at coordinate 12,210,506 of PVHT020000180.1, forward strand.
GACACTGAGGCCACAAAGGGAAATGCCTTGTCTGAAGATGTCAGAGGAGACTAGAGACAGAGATGCCCAGAACTCAGTGCTCTCAGTGGCTCTGAGCCCAATACTCTAAAGAAGGGTGTGGTTCTGGCTCTAGCTCTGCTTCACCTGGTTATAGTCCTCTATTTCTATTCCATGTCATCTTGTCTTTCTGGGTGGAAGCCATGGAGTAGTGTGTTGAAGGAACATAGAGAGGGCAGGCAAAAAGCTGGATGGACAGGACCTTCTAAATTCCATGTAAGTGTCACTACCTAAGAATCTTGATTACAGAGCTGAACTAGTTAGTATGGTTGGCCCCCTCCTTAAATGAAGCAACCCTAGATATGTGTGTGTGTGTATGTATGTATGTATCTGTCTGTCTACATATATATATCTATATGTAAATACCTAGGTATTGTGTGTAGATTTCTCTTTATGCTCAGGCTTACTGTTATACTGTTATAGGCACCGATCTCTTTGTAAGGTTCTTTGAAAGAAATTCTGCTGGCATCAGTGCCAAGAAATGTTTTGTCTCACCTACACACTAATGCATTTTTCATTTGTGGTGGTTGTCTAACTCTTGGTGTTTCTCCAGCTGCTTTGGTTACTAGGAAACAATGCTGTGAACCATAGATTAGGGTGTGCTTTTCAGTGAAGTCTTTGCTTCACCTCACAACCTGACTCTCCAACCTCATCCAAATTTCTTTAAAGCATTATTTTATTGAAATCTTAGTGCAGTGCTGGTATTTATGAAAGCCATTTCAACTTCTCTTAAGAACAAACATGGCCATAAATAAATGCACAAGTAAATAAACCATATTGTCCGAGCTCTTCACCTGGCCAACCTCTGGGAATCCAATCACCTTTCTCCTGGCAGCCTGCCCGGAGCTTCATTTAAACCCTAACAAATACACGGTAATTCCTTATTAAGGCAGAGGTGGTGTCATGGTCATCCAAGGAGCATATATTCAAAGCACAGACTTCTAGTTAATTAATTTTGCTTTCAGTTAGTCAACGTTCAAGAGGCCTTTTTATGGTTCTAAAATGTGTACATTGCAACATGTATCAGAGCATACTGAAATTATCAATTATGTCCTCCTTCTCCAGACTATTAGCACTTCGAGGGAGGGAAGAGACTATTGACAGTTTTATCTCTGTGTGCCTGGTAGGTAGCACTATTACCTAGTAGATACTTTATGTATAATTGGATACTTGCTAAAATAGCTTCTGTGTGCATATGTGCATTTGAATACATACATACATATCTATATTTGTATCTGTATCTGTATCTATATCTTGCCTTCCACTGCACAAGCTCTCTCAAGCAAATCTCACCAGAACCTGTGAAGCAGTGTATTATTATCTCGGGTACACTAAGTCAGAGACACTCACGTGGCTCTTACACAGCACAGCCGGGCTTTGAGTCCAGGCTGGCCTTACTCCCAGCTCTGCTCAGTCTGCTGCACTGCTTCTCAGGGTGACATCATAGTGAGTTTCAAGACAGAATCACAACTAATTGGTAAATATAAAGGTGTCTTCAAATGCAGAGAACAGATGCGATCTAGAGAACTGGGTGTGGCCGACCATATTTTCACGCTGTTAAGAGAAATACTTTACACTCCTTCAGACTCATGCTTTTTGGTAACTATACTACATCCTCTAAAATACAGCTCTTAGAAAAAAATATAGTTACTACATGTGATGGTCAGTTTTATGTCTCAGCTTGGCAAGGTTGTAGTCTCCAGGTTTACAGTCAAATACTAATCGAGGTGTTGTTGTAAAGGTATTTTGTTGATGTAATTAAAGCCTATAATCAATTTTCTTTAAGTGATAAAAACTATCCTAAAATAATCTGAGTGGGATTGATTCAGTCAGTTGAAAGGCCTTAAGAGGAGAATGGAAGCTTCTATAACGAAGAGGCGATTCCACCTGAGGACTGCAGTGTCAGCTCACAACCCGAGGCTCCTGTCTGCCCACCTGCCCTGTGGATTTCAGACCCACTTTGCCAGCACTTACAAAAGCTCAAGCCAATTCCTTTCAATACATCTCTCTCTCTCTCTCTATATATATATGTATATATATATATATACCTTTCAATACATATATTTATACACACACACACACACACACATATCTACTGTAGGTTCTGTTCTCCTGATAGAATCCTGACTGAGGCCCTATGTGTATATCAATATTTACAAATGGGTAACTACAGAAAATTTCAGGCTCAAAGAAGTGGAACGAGACATGCAATCTCCTGACAGCAGCCAGGGACACATTTTCACTCCCCTGAATGACCGCTGTCTCCTTACCTGTATCCAAAGGTCAAATTTCAACGGGTTCAATAATGAGAAAGCTGTGCTTAGAGTGTGCAAATGACTTTGGCAAGTTCTTGGAAAAAGAAATTCGCAGCAGTCTGTTATTGTGTTGAGATGAAAGCACGGTTGCAGAAGACCACGTGGTTGGTATCTTTTTCTCGTTAAGACCTTTATCTGGTTGTTCTATACAAAAAGCACTTCAGTTATTGAGAAAAAAAGTGTAAGTTTTCAAATTATGTCTTTGTGCTGAAGAAGTGATAACAGGCAAGACAATGTGTTTGCTATAAAAAAAAATAAGGGTTTTGGTCTTTATAGGAACCTAGATTCTTAACTGGGTGACCTGGGACAACCTTGCTTCTATTAGCCTCCATTTCCTAACTGCAAAACAAAGATATGATCTATCTTATAAGTTTCTATGAATCCTGGTTGTATGGCCCTTCAACAATGAGTCTTTCAGACTGATCTTCATTCCCTTGGGCAGAGATTCTCAGCATCAGTACTGCTGGGCCAGATACTTATTTGTTGTGGGGAGAGGGGATGTCCTGTGCATTATAGGATGTTTAACTGGATCCCTGACCTCTGCCCACTAGATGCAGTACCACACCTCTACCCGTGGTGACAACCAAAACTTTCCTCAGACCTTGCCCAATGTCTTCTGGTGAAAAAAAATCATTCCTAGTTGATAACCACTGCTTTAGGAGCGCATTTATTATTATTATTATTATTATTATTATTATTATTATTATTATTATTGCATTTTTATTTTTCTAAAAATTTTAAATATATAATAAATAAAAAGAACCATAGCTCTATGAATTTTCATTAAGGAGAACTCCGATTTCTCTGGAAGTTTAGAGGCAGAGAGACTGTTCTTTTCAGCTTTACAATCTTAAAGTATAAACAGTGTGTTCTGAGACTTCCAATGGCCACTGTGTCACCCTTTTTGTCAGGTGGGGAAAGCCTTTCAGCAGCAATGGAGTATGAGACCATCACTCAGAGAGATGCAGAGATAAGTAGGTGGAGATGTCTGTATGTGAGGGAGATGTGAAAAGATAAGTGTTTACAAGATTATGTCCTGTACCCAATCTTGCCAGAAGCCAGACCGCTCCTGAACTTTCCCAATTATAAGGACCCAAACGTCTTTTTCTCTTAAACTCTTCTGAGCTAACTTTCTATAACCTGAAACCACTACAACCTCTTTTGTGCTAAAAACTAGTTGTTAGTTGTCAGAGCCAAAGAAGGTCAGAAGGGCTCTGACCAAAGGAAGGAAGCTAGGAGAGCTGGGAGAATAAGAGTTAAGAGTAAGAATAAGTTAGGAGAATAAAGATAAATCTTACACCTCAGGAGAAAAATGCCAAGGGATGAAACTGAGGTGATGGGAGAATTAGAAAAATGGACATACCATGAAGGAAGTCAGAAATGGAATCAGCAGTAACTGTCAATGGACTGGATGTGAGAGCTCACAATGTTGCCCCCGAGGTTTAGGTTTGTCAATTTCAATTGCCTCTGCCTAGATAACTTGGTGGACAGTATTGGTATCCGTGAAATATGTAATACAGGAATAGGGTTCATATTTAAAGTGCTAAGTTAAGTCTGGAAAGCAGCCTGAGGAGTAGCAACTGTTAGGATGGAAATCTATGAATCATCCCAGAGCGAATGAGTATAATAGGACAAGAGAAGATGCTCAGAAGAAAATACTAAGGAAGGGAGCATGAAGAATCTCCACTACTTAAGGGAAAAGGTTGAGTGGCCAACCAAAAATAAAATGAGAAAAAGGTTTTTTTTTAATCCTATGCATTTATTTTATTTCCAAGAAAGAGAAGTACCTTAAGAAAACCTGAGAGAGAATTTAAAGTAGTTGGATTAAGGGAGCAACCAGGGTCTCTCCCATCAGAGTGTCATTTACTGATTTGATAGCTAAGATGAACCGACGATTGCTGTGTTTAATAACCTCTAAGTAAAAAATTCCTTGTTATTCCACTAATACTTAACACCTTTCCTCAAAGCAGAATTTCAGATTTTATGTAAATACCTCTACCTGAGATGGACGTTTAGTTGCTTTTTTATACTGTCAGAAGTGAAAATCTAATATAACTTTCTCCTTCAAAGCAGCCCCTCAAATATGTGTGGGCTGTATTCTTCCAGGTGTCGCCTCAAAGCTTCTTTCCATTCTTCAAAGGAACTATGTGCTAATAATTTTATCCATTTCAACCATTCACTTACACAAACTTGCTCTACACCTTCACCCACCTCTCAGAAACCCCAAGGGAGGCATGCCGACCTCTGCCTGCATCATGGCTAAGATAGATGGTCCCTGGCAATGGACGCCCATGAGAATGAATATGGGTGTGGACACACATGCTGTGACCAAGACAACCAGCTTCTGCTCCTGGTAGAGCCCAGACCCATCTCTGCTGCTGGTGGAGCTCCTTTTCCTTTCTGATTTTGCCCTTCAACATTGGGAGACCCAACTCTCAAAAAAAAAAAAAAAAAAAAAGTTGAGATTCCCTGTCATTGTTTATGAAAAATGTCCGCCATGATATTGATATCTTGTCCTTCATTTCTCCCTTCCTCTCTTCTTTTTCATTTTTTTATTCTCTTTTCTATTTTCCTTCTTCCCTCTCTACTAAACACTTTGTAGGTCCCCAGTGATGGTAAATCACATCGCAATCATCTTCCTCATCCTCAGCTGGGATGGGCAAGAGTGTGGCTATCATTCTCAAATGTCAGTCACTCCTAACACACCACATGGCCGTGTTTTACTAATCCCACCCATCGATACTGAAAAAATATTTTGGTCATTTGTTTATAGTTTGCTGTCATTTTCCTCCAACTAAAATATAAGGTCCACAAAAAGTAGAAACAATGTCTGTCTTGTCCACCCTTGTATCTCTGGCCTGAATGATTATCAGTGTATCATGAACCCTTGTTAAATGTATGAACTGATGGATTAACACATTTTTAATCTAATGTATTTTGCTTTGTAAACACAGGTGGCCCACACTACAAGGTCTGAAGCTTGTATCACACTTACTTGTGGAAGCCATGATTCCCTCTAGTTGGAGGTAAGAATGACTCTGTCTTGGCATCCCTTTTCCTTGGATCCCTCTGTTAGACCCAGCTTTGGGGAGGAGTCTCAGAAAGCTGCAATGGAGCTAAGAAGAGTTAAAGAGGGTGCCAAGACTGACATGTGGTCATGAGCCCATCTCCTGGGCCTCCCTTGTCTCCTTCTGCCCAGGTCATGCACAAGCACATTCACACACATGTACTCACATGGCCCAGATATCATTTCACATCTCCCCAGTGTTCATATTTCAAACGTCCCATCGAAACCCCCTCTTTTACATGAATCCAGTTTCTTGGATAAACTTTGCATTGGAAGCAGCTGGGCTCACTGAGTTATCATCTCTTCTTGGTTCACTTCAGACCTGTCTACCCACAACCTGAGAGGGGCTTATTTAGGATGTAAATACACGGTTTAAAGGATTGTGTACCAAATGTGAATAAATACAAACTTAAGTGAGACAATGTAAAAGCAAGTGTTAGAAATTCACCAGTAGCAGGGGTTAGCAGAATTATTATGCTGGTATTGTTTCATCATCATTGTCACCATTATTAGGTGGTTACAGTATCACAGAAAGAGCCTTGGAAAAGGAAATGAAATTTGGGAAATCTTAATTCAAGTTCTATAACTTGCTAGTCGTATAATGTTAAGCATGTTACATAATCAGAGCCTTAGGTTTCTTTGTCTCAAAATTAGGAGTGAAAGTACAGGATTGTTTTGAAAATAAAATTAAATACCATAATAACACGTTTTACAGAGTGTCTCCTTTGAAAAATTAAGAATTGCTGTACCTACACGGTATCCACTAGGTACAAGTGGCTACTGAGCACTTCAAATAATGTGTTTGTATGTGTGTAATACACCCTAGATTTCAAAGACTGTGCATGAAAAACGAATGAGAAATATCACATCGATCATTTTATATTAACTGCACAGCATCATGTTTAGGATGTTCTGGCTTAAATAAAATACATTATTAAAATTGTTGAATATTTTCCTTTTTAAATTGGGTTACTAGAAAATTAGATTTATGGCTCACATTTGTGGCTCGTGTTACAGGTCTAATGGACAGCACTGGCTTAGAGAATTACGGTCCTGAAATTTCAATTATAAACATACAAAAGCTTGAGAACAAAGGATTTGGTGGAGAAAATGAGTTCCTAACACCCTCAAAGGTATGAAAATGTGATTTATACTGGGAAGGAGGGCATTATATATGTCAATTTCTCTAAAAGTGAAATAAGAAACCGTCTTAAGCAATGGAAAACTAGGCTCATCAAATCCAGGTAAGAGTTTGGAGCAGAAGAGAGAAACAAAATAGTTTCATGAACTTTAGGGGAAACAGAAAGGAACAAATGAGTATGAAGGCCTTGAACTCGGTTAGAGATTCCACAGTGTCACTCACTGGCCATATAACCCAGGGCAAGAGTATATAAACCTACTGCACCTCCACTTCCTCTCTCAGAACAGAAATAACAGTATACTTCTCACTCACAGGGTTATTAACTAACATTTATTAAGTACTTATGTGGATCTTTGAAGATGCTATTGTCATCCCAACGGTGCAGATGAGGGAGACTGACACACAAAAAAGATAAGCAATATACCCGTGGCCACACAGCTAAAAGGTGGTGGCAGTGAAATCTCACCCCTCTTAGTTGGAACCCCTTCACAGGGGAGCATTTAATCACTGCTCTATACTAAGGTCAGACTTTCACTGATGGTGAACTTAGAGCACATTGTCCAGATCCTCAAGGAAGGGTACATGTTTTTACTGCTCTTTTGAGGGCATGACAGAGCGCTGAGAGAATATCGAATTTAAAATCACACTGTGCCCCATTAGGTCAAAAAGACCGCCCCCCCAAAAAAAAATGAGAAGGAAACCATGAAGACTTTGGCAACTCGGATGTAGGAGCAATGTCCTTGATTCTGCAAAAACTGAGAGTTTGGGGGAAATATCATCAAAAGTTAACCCATGAAACATGAAGCCAAAAGAATTCTGGCCTCACAGATAAAAGATTTAAAATTTGCTTCTACCCGTTCAATATAATGAGTGACAAGAGGTCTCCCGAGTTCTTCCCAAACTACACTGCATCCTTAGGCTCACCTCTGTAGACCCAGCATCAAGCCACAGTACCTTTATTTAAGGTCGGTCGACCATAAATTTCATAGAGATGGAACTATTTACGTAAAGAATTGTTGCTTTGTTTTGTCTTGTTTGGGTAAGAGGCCCAGCAGGGCATTAGGTAGGCCGCAGAGGGGGAGCCAAATACAGTGCGAGATGAGGGCCTCTTCCTAGCGGGGGTTAAGCCGCTGGCAGGAATGGCCCCTAGGGGTTTCCCAAGAGGTGTAAGTGGGTCCAGCATGCTGGATGACTGCCATCTAAATACCCACCCAACACAATGTCACCTCACAGAGTAACAGCTATGTCTCAGTAACTAGCCAACCTGGTTCCTCAGCAAGAGCTATGAGTATTCCCAACAACCTTTTTCTTGTTCAATCTGACATGAGAAAGTTGTATTAGCACAATTTCTCACATTCAAGAGCATGTGAATGGCATTCTCAGTGCTCTCCTATAGCAAGCCCAGCCGAGCCTAGATAAGGAGGCATAAGACCGGTAAAGTCACTATTTCCAAAATAGCTCTGTTTGGCATCCACATCAGCCCCTCATGGGAAGGCATGTTCAGTGGGCCCAGCCGATATAATCAACGTAACTTTTTCTTGGAGGAAGAAAATCATTTTCAAAAAAAAAAAAAGTTAATCGAATCATTTCCCATGCAAATGTAAAAATAGGGAAAACAATACCAGAGATAGAATCAATATTTTCAACATTAAGCAAAGACAGGCAGTCTTTGAAAAGTGATGCTATTTCCATGAATTTAATCAATTCACATTTTTACCCACAAAGCTTTTCTTACTTGCTTTGTTTTTTCAACATTTAAATGAGTCAGGGGGCAGGTTTTGGAGGCTCTTTGCCAGAGCTGAAAACTAAGTTCTGAGTTTCCCAAAGCCTACCATTAATTTGTTTTTCATTGTCCAAAGGAAAATCTGAAGCCCAGGAGCTGGGCTATGAGGAGAATAATACAGATATTCTCTGGGTCAAGCAGCGTGACTGGAACTTCTTTTTGAACTTTTTAAACAGAACTCAGCTGTTCTTCTAGATCCCTCCTGTGGGGAGGCAATTTTCCATTTGAACCTTCTTAATCTACAAGAGAGGAAACAAATCCAGACAAGAGATGGGAGTTCCCTCTTGTCCACAGTGAGTGATTAACAAATTAGGGGATAAGGAAGGGGATGGATCAAGGGGAATGTAGAAAAAAGTGCTCCAAAAATATGAGAGCAAATAAAGAATTACAAAACACAGAGGCCCTGTGGACTCTTTGAACAAGACTTTGCCCGGCTGGTGTTTGTTTGCAATTGCATTTGTTTTTCAGTCCTAGCTTGGAGTGACAAATTTGATGCCTCTTCACATCCAGTGTAGATAATTCTTTTATCTCTCAGAAGCTTGGGTCCTTATTCATATGCATCACAGCAGCTGCAGTGTGACTCTCTTCTCCACCTTTGCTATACACTGTACAGGTCACAGTGCTGCAGGACAGAAAGTGGAGAGTGCCCATCGATGGGCAAAGACTGGGTTTACATTTCTTCCCTCAACACTTCCTAGAAATGCACTGTAAACCCTGGGTGCCAAATAAGTGTTCCCGTCTGACGCTCTCGGTGCCATCTTCCCTTCAACTATGCCAGGGCTGGACAGGGACCAAAATATCAAGAGAGAACGTGGATCGTGGAAACACAACTTCTTTTCTGCCTGAACATCTTTTTAAATGTTTTAAGTTGTATGAACACGTGACAGAAGACACAGTATTTGCTGTCGGCTTTAAGTCATCTTGGGTGGGAAAAATGTCAAGAATCTGGCATTTTGGATGCATTAGGAGAGTTATGGAAAGAGCTTTCTGGTTCTTTCAGGTCCTGAGTTCAAATCCTTTGCAACTGTCTTATCAGCGTGACCTTGCAGCTTCTACTGTTGGGGTTTATTGATTGGGAAGCTGAAAGGAGATAATCTCTGGAAGTCTCAGTAAGTATTTCACAAAATATCCATTCCTTTTCCTCAAGGACAATCAGTAGCACACTATCCCTGGAAGCCTCTTAAGCCTGTCTCCTACAGGAGAGCCGTGAGGAACAAAACTCTCTTTGTTCAAATCCCTGATTGTCCACTAACCAGCTGCCTAACACTGGGGAAAGTTATTTAACTACTCTGAGTCTTGCTTTCTATGTTTTATAAATGGGGATAATTACAGCTTCCACCTCATTAAGGTTGTAGTGAGGATGGATTGAGATAATTTATGGAAAGTGCTGAGCACTCTGTGTGCATATAGTAAATGCTCAGTACACATCATCGATTATAATAATGCTGCCCCTAGTGCCAGCTTCAGCATCGCTGCCCTAAAACCCTCCCTGCCAGTTTCCCTCTTTAGAGTGTCTGCCCATTTCTTTCAGTTATTTTCAGTGCTGGTTCAGAAATCATTTGATAAAGCATTGGCCACATCACCCCCTGTTCTGAACTCCAGCGTTTTTGTCTGCATGGATCCTTCTTAAAAACGCTGAGATGTGATGATCAAAAGGCACCATGCCAAGTGATTTGTGTAAGAGGAGTTGAGAGCCAGACCATTTTAGGGCTGGAAAGGACCCAAAAGGCCACTTTACAGATGAGGAAACTGAGGTTAATTGGCTTGCCCAAGGCCACACAGCTATTTATCAGAACTCCAGGGTTTTACTAGGCTGGTCTGCCTAGAAGGAGGGAGCCACAGGGCAGCCTATTAGGGAAAATTTGTCAGCAGTTGGCTGCAAACTTGTTGACAGGTGATCTTTCTCCATTCATGAGAAGTGAGACTGAAGTCAAGCACCCAATAGAAAAGAACACAAGACGGGCCTCTCTGTAAGTGAAAACTGGGTCTCTCTCTGGCTTCATTGCAGGGCACAGCAGGAACGGGGTTGATGGGGAGAGGGCAGCTCATCCCTCACTTTAAAGATGCGTCCTCGCAGGCTGCATTAGTCTCCTGACTAATGCCTCCAAACGCACTGTGGAGATTTGCTGAAGCTGAAGATTCTCTGCAAGGTTTGCAGCAGGAACGGCAATGAATAAAACACAAGAATCACCAATGCATTACTTCAGAGATGAGCATGCCCAGTTCTAACTGCCAACTTACAATTTTTATTCTAAGATATTAATACTAATAGTGACACTGCATTTGTAGAGTGCTTTTTAGGTTTCCAATAATAATAATAAAAATGAAAACTACATCTTATACTAAAGCAGTGTCTATGTATGAAGTACATACCAGAGTGAGGCAGCTGAAGAGCAAGCTCCCTTCGCAACTGGAATATTTTAGGGACAAGTCTTGTGAATTGCAATTGTTTTCATAAAGGACCCTTCATTTTCAGTTTGGACTTGGAACTTAAATACAGTTTGGCTGCTTTGTCAGTGAAATATTTTGTAAAACCTTAACTATGTTGTTAAATATTTAAAACCTTTAAATGTGCATGCTTTAACAAGTTAGACAATGGAAAAATGGTAACTACTGATATAGCTGCCCCACCAGCCTCACCTATATTTAATGAGTCATCCTTGGTTTGTGGTCTGGATTTGTTTCCACGGTGGCCAGTCAAAGAGTACCACAGAGACGATGAAATGCATGACTCCCAAGAGTTCTGTGAGGTTTTGTGATGATGATTGGGTCCAGGTCTGGGCAAAGGACATTATCAGCCACAAAATCAAAACGATGCCATGGTTTGACTACCTGGCCCATTAGACAGGCTAGCAAGTTGCAGAATTTTTGAAATCCTGAGCTTGCCCCGAAGGCTCTGCTCTCTACAAGGGTGATGCTGACTCCTTCCGACAGTGGGCCAGGCTGTCCTGGGATGATATGGAATGAACTGCAGGGGAAACTTTTCTTTGTCTCCCCTTGCTGCCCCGACTCACCTTGTTTAAATGTGGACCACTTCCACCTGATCATTCAATTACTGGGCCAACGAAGAAGCCAGGATGTCAACAGGGCATGGAAGCTGTCCCCTCCAGAAGCTGGGATGTGGGAAGGTCAATTGCTCATTCTCATCAGGGCATCCTTTGTGTTCACATCGATGCCTGGAGAGTTCCTATGTGTTCCATCCTGACTTCTCCGAGATGCTGGGCTCTGAATTCAGAATATTCCTTTCTATCTAGCTGCCCTTGGATTAGGGATACAATTTAGACTTTCATCCATGAATCTGGCTTCTTCTGGATAATATTTTTGGAAATTCTGCATTGGCTTCAGAGCCATGGGCCACTTTCCCACACAACGTGCCCTGTTCCAAGAGGCCATTTGCCATCCACATGCCTAGAGGTTATGATTATGCTGTCTGCCATAGCTGCCTGTGGAAATCCCATTTCATCTACTAAGTTATATCGCTAGGCTTCTGCCCAGATCTGACATGCTGCCCAGTTATTGCTCAACCCAAACTGGACTATCCAATAATGTTCAATAAAGCCTTCCTGTGCTCTGTCCTCACACCTTAACATCTAACTATCTATCAACATTCTATTTAGTATTTGTGAGGAATTCCAAAGCCAGATACATCACTCAATATTGCAGTGGATAAGCTTTCTCACGACACTCTTGCAAGGATATGCTGGGAAATGAAGCCTCTGGGGTTTCTTAGTTCAAAGCAACAGAAACAGACTCTGCAGCACCTAAGACTGCAAGAAGACCAGAAAAGCAGGACCAGAAAATGGCCAGGATCTTGAGGAGCCTGGGCAGTTAGAATCACAAATGAGATCCTGCCACGGAACCAGGCGGGTGAGGACCCTACGGTGGTCCCCACTGAATGGGAAGGTACAGCTGTCTGCATGACCCCGCTTATGCCCGGCAACTGGGTGATGCTGCAGCCACGGCCACCATGACCAAAGTAAGTTTTTCCTGACTAGTGACTCTGTGTGTGTGTGTGCGCATGCATGTGCAAGTGCACGCACCTGTGTGTATATAAGATACCGAATCCGGATTTAAAACACAATGGGGAGCTGTGCTGAGTCAGTGTCTTAGCCTCCAAAAGAGCTAGGGAAGCAACTCTCTGGCCCTTCGAGCCTGTGGAGTAGAAAGAGGGCTTTCTTTCTGTAGAGAATCTGATTGTGATTGTGAACACAGGAAGGGGGTTTGGGTGCTATGCAGCCAAACACACAACAAGCAAACAAAATGGGAATCATGCATTGCAAGGAATGAGTAATATGAAGAATATTGTATTCCAGGGTGTGGGATCGTGCAAAAGGAGTGTCTTATATGCTTTAACAAGATTCTGTCCCTGCTTCTATTCAGGGTATTTTTGTGGCTGGTGTTTTGTTTTGAACAAGCAAGGAGGAGGGTGTGTCTGAGTAAACCAACTTATTGCGTGAGGCTAGGAGGGATGACAGATAATCTGGACTACAGACTAAATGTTTAAATGTAAAAACGTTTTGGGAGGCTAGATCAATGAGCCTAGCCTAATGATATAAAATATAAGAGATAATAATAAGAGCAACCTCATTTATTCATTCTTTAAATGCTCTTATATAATATCACTTAGTGTCAGAACCACCTATAAGGTAGATATTATTAACCCAGTGTTATAGATGAGGACACTGAGAAACAGATAAAGTTGGCACAGCTGGGAAATGGCAGGGCCAAGCTTTGAAGCAGTGCAGCCTGGCTCCCTAACACCGCTGAAGGTACCTTATTATGTCTTATGTGCACAGGGACAGGTGGGGAAATGTGACTTAACAGCAGCACATAAGGACAAACAAATAAACTGTGGAGCATAACTCCTCTGGGGGAGGTGGCTGGCGATAAAAGCTAATGTAATGTAGCCTCCGGCTGCAGTAAAAGAAGTGTGTAGAAGGGAGTTGACAATCTGGAGTATAGCTGCCTGTAGATCTCTGTCTTCAGTCCTTCCCTCCAAGGAGGGCTGGAGCAAAAATGAATGGGGTGTTCACTCTGGAGTTGTCAGGACCAGGGTGTAGGCGTCCTGGAAGACAACTTAGACACTGAGTGCCTGTAGCAGGGAGAGAGAAGTACATCTATGCTGTGCGTCATCCAAGGCTTATACCAAAGAATACGACCTTTGGGGACAGAGTCTGGCTCAATCTTAGAAAGCATTTCTAATAGTGAAAGTTCCTAATGCCTCAATGGTTTGCATCCAGGGCTAATGAGTTCCATATGACTAGTGACGTTCCAGCCATCATCATACGTGGTGGCCAGGAACAAAGCACCTGGTGGCATAATATGTCGGTCTAGATGGCCTCTAGGGTCTCTTCCTACCTTGCAGGAGTGCGAAGCTGTCCTTCCCCAAACCATCCTTCTGCACTAAACTGCGCTGGGCTTGTCTTTGCCGTGTTCCCTTTTGTTTATTCTTCCTTTGCAGCACTAACTATATATAGCCTTGAGATTTTACAGACAGAGCTAGTATGTTCTATACCACTGACATCATCAGCTCTCTGGGGGAAGGTTCTGTGATCTGACCATTTTAGTGTGTCCAGCCCAGGCCTCTGGTGAAAGTAGGTGACAAAGAAATGGGGTCGAGATAAAGAGTTCAAACCAAATCTTGCCAGAGGGCCCTAAGAAGGGATAGGCTTGGCAAGGTGAGGACGACACTCTTACTCTGCTATCTGTGGAGCCTGGAGTGGAAATATTACTGCTGGGTGTCTGTCAAGTAGGATAGAGCTGAAGGGTGGGGTCCAATGTATATCTTGCAAAGTATTATCAAACGACCCTGCATTGGCTGACTGTGACTTCCAAATAATAGAGGTTCGCGCAAAGCCCATGTTTAGGCGTTACAGTCTAACTGCCTAAGGACTTCACAGGGTGATCTTCTATACCTACATATAAATATATGTGTATATGTATCTGTATTTGAACTAATGATATGTTTAAATAAGAACTGGGCCACAGGTATATCAACTCCAAAAAAAAAAAAAAAATAGAAAGGCGTTTGCTTTTAGGTAGTGGTAAGAGACTGGGTTAGGAGCCAACTCCCGGTTCTTGTTCCATCTGCTCCTAAATTACCATGTGAGCTTAGGCAAGTCATGGTTTCTTTCTGGGTCCTTGGACCCTCCTCTCTAAAAGAAGGTCTACGGGAACAGCTGCTAGTTCAGTTAATGACTTCAGACATCTGATTCCTGAGCGCTCTGCCTGGTAAGGAGGGGCATCTAGTCCTCATCACAGGAACTAGGAGGTCCAGTCCCTGTACGGTGGTTAGACCGTGACAGGGACTCTGATCTAAGACATCACCTGTTAATGGGGACAATGATAAAATGGAACGGAAGCAGATGGGTGAGATGAGGATGGTGAGAGGTCTGAAAACCGTATCTCATCAGAATGGATGAAGCTCTGAAAGGCAGTGCACGCAGACACCAGGGTTAATTAAGTCTGGCATCACAGGCCTGAGTTTGAATCCCAGCTTTGCCACTTACCAGCTGTGGAACACTGGGAATATCTGGCTTGTTTTTTTTTTTCCCCTCCGTAAAATTCTATCAAAAATCTTACCAGCTCATTGGGTCACTGTGGATAAGTCTCGTATATAGAATGTTCTTAGTACAGTGGCTGAAACTAGGTAAGTGCTCAATAACTGCTGGATTTTAACTGTTAGAGGATGCCATTTTCAAATATTTGTAGGGGCTGCCAGAAGAAGGGGAGCAGGGGCAAAGTGTAACTACTGGGAGAAAGTAACAGCAGAGGGGTATTTTAGCTCCTCCTACAATGGGACGTTTTAATGAACAGAATTAATGAATCACCTCTAGTGTCATGGGTTTCCTGAACAGTGGTTAGAAGGCTGTCATCAAGACATTTAAGAAGCTGGAGGACTAGTGGCAAGTAGAAAACCTTCTGAGAGGATGGTCAGACCATAAAATCTTGGAGCCTCCTTTCACAAGTAAGATTTGGGATCTCACAGGGGCACAGACTCGAGCCGTCGGCTGAGCTCTCTGTCCTGCTGCCACTCTTCTGCAGGAAGCTGAGCAAACCCAGGATTGTAACACGCATCCCACATTGCAAACGACTGCTGGGCGTGAGGAGTCGGAACCAGCCTGGACACCCAGCTTTTCTCCCTCCAGCTTGGTGAGATTAGACAAGTGCCTTGAATCCTCCTGGGGGTCATTTCCTCCACTTGTAAAATGGAGACGACAGTAGCCCGCTTACAGACTGCATAGACTATAAGAGGTGGCATGCACAGCACCCGGCACATAGCGTAGCATCTGCGAAAGCTGGCTCTCCCCCCTGCCCTTTTCCAGGCCGGCACAGGCAGAGCCTTCCCTTCCCTGCATGCTGCTCTCAGGAGGGAACGCGCTAGGGCCTGCGGTAGGAACAGATGACACCAGAAGGCTGCAGATGGGACACAGCAGGACAACCTGGAGGGTCCAGGAGCCTTGGAGAGCCCAGCCTGACTGTGACACTGGGTGTGAAAACAGTCAGGATACCATTAAGGGCTGCGTGGGGGTGAGAGAGTTCCTGTTATTTTTAACAGGGTGTCACATCGCTTGTGATTTTCCCTGGGCCCAAGGAAGACCACAGACAGAGTGAGAACGTCTTCAAGTTGCAGCCTTTCGACATGTCAGACTCACTGTTCAACCTCCTAAAAACCCCAAACCACATTTACCTGAAAAACAAACAGGAATATTCTGGAAATGGCGACAATTTATCAAGAGACTAATTATCATTTAAGCTAGCCTGGAATAGTAATGAGCCCCTTTTAAGCGGAAGCAAACCTTGTGATGAATATCTCAGCATCACATGCTTAGCAAACTTTCCCAGTATGATATTACTGCAGGGCAACTTAACCACAGCAACCCATATGTAAAACGAGCAGGGAGAAAATCCAAAGCTAAAAAGGAGGCCGGCACTTTTCAAAAGCCATCATTATCTCTAAAATCTCAACTGCCTCCTGAATATTTTAAATGGAAGAGGGATGGATCACTTACACTTATGAAATAATTTTTTTTTAAAGACAGGTACTACTAAACAATTCATCACTGATTGGGAGAGGCCTCAACCCAAAAGGAACGTTCAGTGCAGGATTCTGATCTAATAATGGTGAGGAAGAATTTCTCCTGCTACCATTAGTCTAGAAACGTGAAGCCCAGGTCTCTTTCTGAGAGGACGAAAAGGCCTGGGCAGGTATTGAGAGCTTAACATCAACCAGGCATTGCACTCACTCCTCATGCTGTCTTTACAACAATCCTAGGACATGGATATCAGGATGAACTCCATTTTTCCAGACGGGGCAGCTGAGTCTTCGACAAGTTATGTAGCTCATTCTTGCTTACAGATCGGTAGGCAGTGGAGCTGGAAAAGAGAATATCAAACTGCCGGGCAGGGCTGGAACTAGGGTGAATCATGTGGAGCTCAGTCCTCGAGCATAAAATATACAAGGGTGCCAACAAACTCAGGAATCAAGATAGAGAACATTTTAAGAAAGTATTTTAAAGATCGAGATCATTGTAAAAAAAATCCAAGATGAGCAATATATCAACATTTTAAATAAAGACAGGATCTAACTCTGCACTTGCATGTCTTATCATCCTTCTCCTGATTCAGGCCTCCAGCAGGATGGAAACAGGCCAGAGCATTCAGGATGCCATCATGGGCTGGCACATCCGCAGAGATCATGGTGGGGGTGGATGTGCAGTAATTAGAGGTGATATGTCTGTCCCTGCCTTCATTCATGCTTGTTCTTCCTGAGAATAAAACAGCATCCATGGACAGGCTGCTGCTCTAAATTCTCACCGCTGGCTGTCACTGGTGGAGTCTAATGATGGCTGAAAAGAGATCTCTGTGTGTCTTAAACTAAATCCAAGGAGGGGCCTCCACTGCCAGGTTTGCTATGTTAGGTGATCATCATGGTGGAAGACGCTGCAGCCAAAGCCATTTTCTTCAAGAAAAGTAAACATGGAGAAGTCATCTTAATTTGTGAAATCATGCCAGTGCAGAGTACACGTCAGGAGGATTTTTGGCAAATTAAGGAGGTTCAAGGAGGAAGTGAAGGTTTTTCTTAATCTGGAACAAACGGGAATTCGAGAAAAAGGCAGTGCTTATTCACAATATCCTTCGACGCGTACTCAGTGCCAGAAGGCAATAGAATAAGGCGCTGGCCACTGTTTACTGTAGCCTGTAAAGTTGTTTATGCCAGCTTTCTGGATTCAGCACCTCACATGGTCTAAATGAGTAGAGAGAGAGAGGAAAGGAGAGCCACACCAGTTCTTGGCCTGCCATGAGAAACGGCATCATTAGTCTCTCCCACACTTTTTTTTTCTTCCTCTTTCTTCCTTCGCTCTCTTCTTCTCTCTCAAACTCCCATCTCATTTAACATCCTGTGTACTAGGTTCTCTGCCTGGGCAGAAACCTTGACCATAGAGACTTTGAGAACAGCGCTTTATCTCAATAAGCATCCTTGAATGCTGCAACTGTCCGATGACTAATTAAACCAAATAACAGTGAAATTTTGCCTCCAGTTCTAACAAACGGGCATTATTCACAAGCACTTAGAATTTAAAAGCCCCTTCTTTTTTAAAGTTAAATAAACTGTCCAGCGGTAAGTGAGCTTCGGTTTACAAAACACTTTGTCTTACTTTCCGCTGAGTTACTTAATACTACCTCCCATAATCCATTTGCATTGATTCTTCCTTCATCAACTGTCTGTGCATTCCAACACACTCAGGGCTGCAAAGAACTCCACTGCATGATTCACCAGGGAGGCAACTGTACTCAGTTTTTTTTTAAAAGATACAAATAAGAATCCACTTAAGAGAGTACTTATTTTTTAATAGAGCTTTCCTCTTAATTATAATATAGCATTAGTTTTTTTGTTTCATTCTTCTTCTGAACTTCATAATGACACTATCAAACAGTAACAAATATAAATTTGTGCAGCCTGGAATATGCAATTTAATCATAAGCAGTAATTTCCATATCACTGAGGAGGAAAAAAAAATTCAAATGATTAAACTCTAGTGCATGAGGACCAATCTTGAATTAAATTTTACTCTCTGCTTAAGTTAGATTTTGTACAGCAATATCAAGAGTGGTTTAAAGGTAATAGTAAAACATTTACTGATATATTAAAACTCCATGCCCAAAAGTATTTACCAAAGATCAAACCGCTATTCTTTTTTGCAAATTAAAAATGTCTTGCAGATCTCTTTAAAACCTCTTGAAAGAATAAGCAATGATATAACAGCACTTTCACTAATATTGCTCTTCTTTATTCATTCCCTTCCCCTCAGAATCTGAAATGATGCTTTTTAGCAGGGAAAAAGAAAAAGAATCAGAAAATCCTCTCAGATCACCGCCTCAGTGAGAACTGACCTTGTTCAGCATAGAGCCCAGCCCCCACCCATCTCCTGCTCAGTCGATCTCAAAATTCAGAGTTTGCAACTTTCTAGTAAACTCCAAGGTGGGAAGAAGAGACTGAAGGTAACGGGATCCACCGAGCAGAAAGATGTTAATCCTGACAAACCGCTCAAGCAGTAGCCCGAACCACAGCTAGATTGAATTCGGTCTCTCCTGAGAGGTCCAGACAAGGCTGGTGGTAACAAAACCTCTTTTCACGGTGCCCTCAAAAGCAGATGGGCCCCATGCACCAAGTTGGAGAAGGGTGCCATTGCCCTCTAGTGGCCAGAAGTGCAATCTTCCGCGAAGGAGCCTATTTCCAGAGATGCACAAGGCTCTCAATGTCAGGGTAAAATTATAGCAGAAAGATGCCTAATTATCCTTCTCGAGTGTTTTCTTTAGTCCTTCCTTGCCCACAGAGGAGGCTGTGGGTAGCCATCACAGTAATCCTGATGGAAAAGCTCATTCTTACTCCTACTGGTGCACTAGAATTTGTCCAAATTTTACCAGCTTTATTTTATTTTTTTACTAGACCTGTTGATGTTTTTTTTTTTTCCTCTAGTCCCTAAAACCACACACATATATAAATACAGACCAAAGATCTTTACCCATTTCAGGGGCAATAACTTAGGATTGGAAAGACTGACAGCTACGATGCTTGGCAAATCTAGAATAGGGGTTTTTGACAAGTCAGGTAACTTTATGAAATAATGACCAATTGCATGCAGGGGGGGGGATCCCAAACACATTTCAGTCACTTAAATCACTGGCACATTTACACAATGCTGAGATTTTCTAGGACAAAGAAACTTAGGAATTGATAGTCATTCTACACATTTGACAGTTCAAGCAAAAAGGTTCGCTACCTACTTTCTAACACTACCGACCACTGTCATATTAGTTAATGGTTAGGTATTCCTATGATCAAAGTGGAAAAAAATCAAGAAAATAAACTTAAACAAAATGATCATATTTTTGGAACGTCTCTCTACATAAATGTATAGAAAATGAAGGCAGGCTAAAATCAGATTTCCAGATCTCCTTCAGATGGTTCCAAAAATAGCTTTGAATATCATAAAGTTTACGTGAACTGTCAACTTCATAAGTCACAGACATTCACAGGCAAAGGTCTGAGACACACTATGTTCTTGGAAGTGTATCTCTGGCATTGTAAATCAAGCCTTGAGGTCAAAGTCATGGCGTTTCCCATATGAAGGTCCCCAAATCAGAGTCTTTACAAAGCAGCCATGTAATTCCATTCAAAGTGAAAGAAAAACCATGAATTATGAAGACAAGTGTATTAAAGGAGCATGAAATTGATCTGTATTCCCCCCAATCATGGCCCGGCCTCCAACCCTCCCCCACCCTTCACAGGACTAAACAAACAAACATCCACAGCCACAGCCACCACCACAAAGAGGAGACATGAGTTCTGGATCATAAAAAAGCAGATGTAACTTTTTCTTAAATTCTCAAATTAACAAAAGATTGCATCTTAATTGAAAATAGAATTTAGGTTTCTAGTAATTTTACTGTCTGCTGTTCTGATAAGAAGGCTGAACATAATGAAAGTTCTGAAGTGCTATCAAGATGGTCCACTGCTTAATTAGAGCTATTTTAAAAGCCTATTTTTCTGGTAAGCAATAAGTCCAGGCTGAGTAAAGCCACATGTCTGGGCTTCAACAGATTATCCTATCTCAGTCCTCTCAGTGCAGCTCTTCATTTCATTTTCCCTCTCTCTTGGGTAGGGAGGGTGGTTTTTTTTTTTTTCCTAACAATGTAATAAAATGACCAGCTTATGCAGACCCTGAAATAACATGGAAAAATAATGATAGTAATAATTATGGTGAATGATAAAGTATGCCTGTAAGATGTTTTAAGTGTATTAATTTGCAAAGTTTGGAAAGCAAGATATAAAGATAATTCTTACTCAAGAAAAGTTTCCTGGCCTTGCAGATGCCTTTCCCTGGTCTGTACTTGAAAACTACTCGCATTCCTTTGTACTAGGCAGGATTTCAGTTTTGCACAGAGGTTTGAATTCCAGGGCTCAGCAGCTAACTGTAAAACTTTGAATCAGAGCTCATGACTAAGGAACTTTAGTGACCAAGAGCTTCAGGGTCCCTCTGGCACTGGCCCCAACACTCTGTCTCTTTGTTTTACAACTTTTTTTTTCCTTTGTTCTACTGGAGGAAGACCAGGCTCTGTGCAGCCAGGGTTGGACAGTGGTTACTTCTGGGTTCTGATGCCTGCATCTCTGTATTTGTAGGAAAAATAATTCCAGGATTAAGGAAATGAAGGTCAGCCTCTTCTCTCTCATGGTATTAGTCTCCAGCTCTCAGAGCCCAGCCTGGCAAATGTGCGGATGCGATGTTGGCGGGTCCTCGCTCCTGAGAACATTTCTACATCCCCATCCCTCGGAATCCAGACACCCCACAAAACCATCGATGTCTGCTGCAAGCCCAAGTGATAAAGAAATCGATCCATCCTCTCACCAGATTAATTATCGTGGCTTTCCTGTGATTAAACCAAAAACTTACTCATACCAAAAGGATAGGAATCATCGGAAGAGGAAAACAAGGAAAGATTTCAGAGCCATCCGAAAAAGATTTCTTTGGGGGAACGGGAGGGAAGACTTAATAGATCTATCCCCTCGTGCAGCAGGGTTTTAGAAACAGCCTCCTACCCCACCCCTTAGGAACAGCCCGTCGTCATGCAGGGGTGGCATTATTAAATAATTAAAAGATGCAATTTCTTAATAGCAGAGCGATAGCCCGTGAAATTCCTGCTGCATTATCAGCAAAAGCAACAGGGCTCTCTTTTTCTAGTATTTAGAAAACCTTTCACTCGGGAGGAGGCATGCAGACCACCCCCCCCCCCACGCCCAAGCAAGGCCTTGGCAAGAAAGGAATGAAGAGGCTCGACCAGGGCCTCCCTGACCCCACTTTCTCTGGGGACTCTTTTCTTCACAGCACCAGGCGGGCCTTCTCCAGCTCTACCAAGGTGGAGAGGGAGAGGGGTGCCGTCCTCGCCGCCCCCCACATCCTACGGGCTTCTTCACGCTCCCTCCCGCGGCTCGCGTTCGGGGCAAAGCTAAGGGAGCGAGGCCGTGCGCGCGGAGCTGGAGAGGCTCGGCGCGCTCCGGGAGGAGGCACAGGCTGCGGGAAAGGCTTGCCTCGCAAAGTTAACGTTGACCCCGGCAGGCTCCGTCAAGCCCCAGCCAGAGCTGAGCCCGAGTCTGAGCTGCTCGCGGATCACCCCTTGGGCTGCCTGGAGCTGACCAACGGGCCCGGAGCCCCATAAGAGACTCCAGCTTCAGGGCTGGGGCGCGCACCGCAGTCGGCGGCCCCAGAGCCGCAGTCAGCGGACCCAAACCCACGCTATTAAAGTGCGGGAAATCGCCAACCCAAGCCGGGTTTCTTCCGTTTTCCAGGGCTTCCCTGGCGGTCTCAACAGAGGGAAGGAGTCCCGTGGAGCGCTTGGAGGAGATCGGGGAGGAAGGGGTAGGGACCCTGCAGAGCACGGTCATGTCGCCGCTTTCGGAGAGAGGCACAGCGCGGGCGGGCGGGCGGACACCGCGCCGGGGGCGACTTTCCCCAGAGACCTGACCGGGGGCAGTCGGCATGTCCGGAGCGCAGCTCTGCAGCCTCTAGTTCCAGCCGGGTGCAAAGCCCCTCTCCCCCGGCCTCGGAGCAGACCCCAGAGGAGCCCAGAGCCGGCGGAGACGTTGAAGCGCACATCTGGCGCCTCTGCCCCCTGCGCCGCCCGCGCCCACAGCTGGCTTTTTCCTTTTTCATTTTTAAACAAATCTCTTACCTCCGCCCTCCTCTCCGATTCTGTTTTGCATTAGTGAAAGCTTCTTGAGTCAGACCTCCACCCCCAACCCCAGACATTCTTATCCAGAGACAAACCCCCCTGCCCCCGAAGCCCCATCCAGGCAAGAGAAGGCACTGGCGGCGCGCCTCACCTGGGGCCCTGGAGGTTGGGCGCTAGCTGCGGGCCGTCGGTCCCTGGCGCAGGGCGAGCGCAGCGGTGTCAGTCCCGGCCCCAGTCCGGGTCCCATTCACAAGTCGGCGGCGGCTGCGAGCTGCCCCCGCGGCATCTGCTCGCGAAGCTCCCCTCGGCTGGCGGCGGCCGCGGAATGAGCCGCTGAGCGCGCTAGTGGCAGGAATGAGAAACCAGGGGGGAGGTGGCGGGCGGGGTGGCGGGGGCTGGAGGAGGAGGAGGGAGGCCGCCGCTGGGAGGGAAGGAAAGGGCGGGGGGCGGAGAGGAGCCAGGCGGCGAGATGCGACTAGCTGGGCCTCGCGGAGGTTGCGGGGGCTGGCCCGTCCGCGCCCCTCCCTCCAGGGACCCCTGGGATGCCAACCCTGGGATTCGTGGCCACCTCCTCCCGCCCTGGGTCGCCGAACTCTGGCTCCCCTGGGTCTCAGACGGAGTCTAGAGCGACTGAAGTTGGGCTCCAGGGACGCACAGCCAATCAGGGAGGGCGGCAGAAGGAAGCTGGGGAGGGCTCGGGAGCCCCTTTTTCCTCCTTCGCCCAAATCCGCTCCAGCTGGCCTGGCTGGGCCCTTGCCCAGGAGGCCTGGGTGGTGGGTAGGGGGAAGCATCGCTCTAGAGGGAGAGGCAAACGGGAATTGTTCTTCCTCACCCCACCTTCCAAAGATCTCTCCACGTCGTCAGCTTCTGCCCTGCTCCCTCTACCCATCCTTAGCAAACTCAGCTTGGGGCGCGGATGGTGAAACCTGGGGGAGGGAGACTTCGGAAGAGCCACGTCTCTATTCTTTCCCAGTTTTCCCTCCCCCTCCATCTCCAAAGCCTCTTGTAAAGAAGGGGGTGCCGGGAGTGCTTAGCCAGGGTCAGCATGGTGCTCGCCACCCCACCCTTGGCTCCAGCTTCAAGCAGGTACAGTTCACCCAACCCCTCTGGCCGCACGTAGCGACACTTGTTGCCTCCCGCCCCTTCGCTTCGCTGGCTGCCCGACCGGTTCGGTGGAGAGTTCGGTTCTGCGGGAGATTGGGCCTGGGGGCGCCGTGCCCACATCCTCCCTGCATCTTCCCCTGTACCCCACGAGGAAGACCCGATGGAGGAAGGGGTCCCGGGGCTGATTCCTGCCCACGCGGAGTAGATGGGAGAAAAGGCTGGCGGGGACAGGGCTTCAGAATCACACCAGGGACTAGGCGGGGCGCTCGCGCTTCGGGGAGCGGTGTTGGAACCCGCAAACACCGCGGCCCCTAGGGTGGAACGGAGCAACTGTGGCCTGGTGGGAATCCCTGGCCGGAACAAGTTTCTAGGGTGGGAGGTGGCGAAAAAAGCATTAGTGGAGGCACGATGAACAAGCAAATGCGTGACGGGGTAAAGAAATCCCAGGACGGACGGAGATGGGGACGGAAAAGGAGTAACGGCCGGGAAAGAAAGGGAAGGAGGATGCGAAGGGAAAGCGAGGCGAGAGGGTAGAAGAGGGACCGAGGAGTTAACGTCAAAAGAGGCCGAAGAAGAAAGAGAAAGCCTCAGCGCGCGAATGGGGAACGGAACCGAGTAGTGGGGGGAGAGTACGGCCAGCCAAAGCGTGGCCTTGGCCTCCAAGCCCCGGGCGCCAGGGTCCGCGCTGCACGCAGAGCCCTTGGGTCCGCACGCGGCGCCGGGCTGCGCGCGGGGGCGGTGCGCGGGGCGGGGCCACCCAGGTACCACGCCCCCGACCCCCGCGAGCCCTCGCGATTCCAAGCGCTCCGGGATCTCTGAGGCGCGGGCTGCCGCTCCTGTCGCGTCCTTAGCACCGTGTGAGGCCATGCCATTTAAACTGCAGGTTCCTGGGCTGAATGTGGGGACGCTGAGTTTCCCGTTGTTCGTTCCCTTGTACTTTTCTGCGCCACCCCTTCTTCCACCCCCTTACCTCCCAAAGGTCAGAAGGAGACAGGCCTCTGGGCATTAGGTACTCCCACCCTGGCCGCACACGTGTGGGTGCTTTGCTAGGCGCTCCCTAGGCTGATGAGGCTGGCTGAGCGCTTTCCCAGAGCCGGATGAGTGGAACGCGGTGCCTGCCTCTTCTCAATCCACAGGTTGGTCCCTGACCCTGGGGGAGCCCCTTCCGCGTGTTGTTTGCTTCCTCTCAACCTCTCTGCTCCTGTATATTTTTATTTGCCACTTCTGTCTGCTCTAAGCCCTAAAACTTTGAGTATGTCCTAGGCCATCGCCAAGGCCTCCCCTCCCCCCGCACTCTAAAGGAGCAGAGCGTGGTGTTGGGCTGCTCTGACCTCGATGATTCCGCTTATAAATGAAGATACGCAGGAGAGAGAGGACTAGGGTCCTCGTCTCCCTCAGAGATACTTGGATTTTTCTCCTGTTTGTCCGCTAATGGCTGTCTGAATTTTCTCATACTTTCCACCTAAGTGAAAGTGGAAACGGGAAGGGAAGGTGAAGGGGCTTCAGTCTATTTGCACCCATACGGACATACCTGGGTTCATTGCTGGTTAAGGGGTTGATTGATCAGTGAGAATAATTTCATTAATTCCCTTTTGGAGGAAAGTCCAAGAATGAGCCTGGTCTCATGTGACCTGACATTATCTGCATTGTGTCCTTTGTTTTGGTTCAGAATTTGTCAAGTGACAGCAGTTTGTTGGTAGTGGTGGTGGCGATGGTGAGTTTTTTTGTTTGTTTGTTTGTTTAAGAACATCTCTTTCATTAATGATATAGCATCAGCAGATTTTTTAAAGTATGTTAAAAATTGCATGGTAGATTGCCCCTGACATTACTCACCTTGAATCAGATTGAGCCCAGTGTATAACAGCGGTCAATAATCCTTTGTGTAACCCAACAGTTTCATGCCTGGGAGTCTATCTAAAACAACTGGAAACTTATGCACAAACACATGCACCTGAATGTTCATAACTGCATTAACTATTATACCCAAAAACTGGAAACAATCCAGTTGTCTATCAGCTGGTGAGTGGATAAACAAAATATGGTATATCCATATAAGGGAATAGTATTCAGCGTTAAAAATAAAAGAAATGCTGATGTGTTACAACGTGAATGAACCTTAAAAACATGCTAAAAGCCAGATGCAAAAACCACGTATTTTCTGATTCCACTTAGATAAAATGTTCAGAAAATGCAAACTTACTGAGATTGAAAACAGATCAGTGGTTCTCCTGGCTAAGGATATGAATAGGAATTGGGCAAATGGGTATGAAGGGACTGTGTTGTATGATGAAAATATTTTAAAACTGGATAATGATGATGGTTGAACAAATCTATACATTTACTAAAATTCATTGAATTCTAACCAAAAAGAAAGACAAAAAATTTCTTTTATACCTTTATTCCCAGAGTATCTGTGACCTGCAGCTGAGCCCCAGGGGGAAAACTTTTTGCAAGGCAGTTTTATGGAGAGAGAAATGTTTAAAAAAAAAAAAAAAAAGGTGTCCTTGTTCTTATGGAAAGATAACCATACTTCTATTCAGCAAGTTCTATTTTCGAGACTGCTTTGTAGAGTCTTATAAGTGTTAAAGCAAGTTAATTCCCCCCTTTCACTCTTCTAAGTGATTAATTCCTGGGAACTAGAGTTAGGCATACCAGTTCGTGACATTTTAAAGACACCTACACATAGACGTGGTACAAAGTGCACATTTCCGAGGGGATTTTTTTATGACTATGTTAGGATCTGTCTTAGAAATCCATATCAAGCACTTGGGTAGAGTATTGTGTGATTACAGTTTGGATTAAAAAAGGAAAAGAGAGAGAGAAAAAAAAGAACCCACTGACAGCTTAAATTAAAAGATTCATTTCATCCAGGCAGCCAAAAGTTTGGGTGTTTATCTTAACTTGCCTCACCTTTCCTTCACCTTGTTCTTTAAGGAAGGAAACCAAGGTTCATGGTTGCTCTGGAGGCAGGATTAAACAGTCCCCTCTGCTTCCTGCCTCTTCCAATCCAGACAGAGATGAGGCTCAAATGGGCCTTTTCTTGTCTTTGTCCCTGTCAGCAAGAGGCTGATAATTTCCTGTTGGTTCCTTCATCAAAGGTACCAGGCTCTCATTCGTTTGATGTGTCTGTCCTCTGCTCTGAAGATAGCCAGGCCCTGCTGAGTCAGTTCCTTGTTTTCACTTAGAAGCCCCAGGCTACCCGAGGCCTTCTCAGAGCTTCGTGCTCTAGAGGCATCCTTTGGTAAATGGTAGAAAAAGTAAGGCAGGATCCAAAAAGGGCGAAGGTTTTATCATCTTGCAGAAGGCAGAGGGAGAATGTTAAGGGAGACTGAACAGGGATGCCTGACATTTCAGATGGAGATTCCCACAGTTCAGGCCACAGAGATAAGTGGGAGACCACAGGTCTTTGATCTGAGTCTGCTTCTTGGTTCTGCTGCTTACTAGCGGAGACTTCAATCTCTGACATTCGTTCGGTTTCCCATTCTGCAAAATCGGGCTTGTTATCTGTGCCTAGACTGCTGCAGAGATTAAATGTGCCCACATACCTAGAGCAATAAGCACTGTGCTTAAAGCAGCAGCTCAATCACTGACAGTTATTAATTACTACTATTAATTATGAGATCCCATCATCATCACACCTTAAATCACCTGAGCAAGAAAGGAGTTATGTTACAGTTACAGCTTATAATGATGATGGCGATTAATCTTATCATAAATGGTATTAGTAATAAAACTTCTGGTCAAAAATATTTTAGCCATTCAGTATTAACTGACACTGTAAGGCCTGTCCTCCATCATATTGGGTTAGGTGTGCCAACCTTGGGGGTTGGATGCCCTGGATTCATGACCTAGCCTAGATCTGCTACAAATTCACTGAATACCTTGGGTAAGTAATTTTCTTTCTCTGAGCCTCAGTTCCCATAGCTTTAAGTGAGAGCTTAGCCAATATAAGTTTTGAGGAACATCTTTTGAGGGCTGAAATTCAGGAGTTTCTAAGTCAGACTCTTTAAAATGAAAGCGTCTCTTAGATGCAGTTCCCCTCTCTGCCACAAGGAGCAGTCAGCCAGTTGTCTCCAGCTAAGCAGGGACTCCAGGCATCCATCCCCTCTCAAACAAAGCCTCTTAATTCTGTCCCATTTCTTTTGTCTTTCCCTCTCACCTAGACTATAAGTTCCCTAAGGACATGAGCGATACTCTCCTGATTTTTTTCTGTATCCCTAGCACCTGGTACATTAAATATAGAAGTCCAGTCAATATATTTGATTAACTGATAATATTAACTAAGAAGTGTTTTTATTAATGAAGGTCAGTATATCAGTCACATATCACCACAGTGATACTAGGGTATGAATGACCCCAATATTCAGTGGCCTAAAATAACGATTATTTACTCGCATTCACCTGTGGGTTATTTGGGGTTGCTGGGGCAGCTCCATTCAGTTTCCTGTTCCTCCTACCCTCTCCCTGGGCCTAGCTTGAGCATATTCTGGTGGTGATGGCACTGCATAGGAAATCAAGCAGAAATACACACAGTGTCTTGAGGTGTAGCTTTAGAACTGGAAACAATCTTTTCTATCTCATTTTGTTGGCCAAAGCACACCATATGCCCACATTGAAAGTTAAGGGGTGAAGAAATGTAATCTACATTTTTAGTGGCAGAAACCTCAGGAGTTGCATGGCAAAGAGTACGAATACAGAGAAGGGTAAAGACATGGGGCCATTCATGCGTCCTCCCACAAGCAGAAATAGATTTCCATTTTGCTACCATTCTGGGTCATCCTGGGTTGTCAGGTCCCATGGGTTATATCCTATAATCGTGAATACAGTATTCTAGAACATTAGAGGAGACAGGAAATCAGAAGGTGATTTCGGTGTCATACCAGTTTGTTTTAACTATGCCCTTCCTTTACTTTGAGATTCAAGTTGGAAAGGAAGAAAGCAGGCAGAAATAATAATGTAATAATATTAATCACCAACTTTTATGTAGAACTAGAAATTCTCAAAACATTCCTTCAAAGTATGTATTATTATCCTTCTTTTACAGATGAGAGAGTTGAGATAAGGAAATTATATGCACTGCTCAATATAACACAACTGGTAAGTATTGGAGCTGGGATTCCAATCTATGTGTGTTTGACCCTCAAGTTGTCCCACTAGCTTGCCTTTTTTTCTTTTTTAATGGCCGCACCTGTGGCATATGGGCGTTCCCAGGCTAGGGGTCGCATCACAGCTACAGCTGCTGGCCTATATCACAGCCACAGCAATGCCAGATCCGAGCCACAACTGTGACCTACATAGCAGCTCATGACAATGCCAGATCCTTAACCCACTGAGTGAGGCCAGGGATCAAACCCGCATCCTCATAGATACTGGTCAGGTTCATTTCCGCTGAGCCACAACGGGAAATCCTAGCTTGCCTTTCAGTGGAGAAGCTCACGCAGTGGGTTCTAGTCTTGATATGTTTGTGTGTGGGGCGGTGTGTGGGGAAGAGGGAGAACAACTTCCCTCTACACCTTAGGCAAAGGACCTCCATCAAATCCCTAGGCCCAGTGAACATAGTAGGTACCCAAAGTGGTAAAAGATGAAAGGGTGAAAGGAAGGAAGGGAGAGAGAAAAAGGAAGGGCAACAGAAGTGGAGAAGGTAAGAGAAGAAGGAGAAGGATTTCAGAGAAAAGATATAAGTATGTTCACTATTTGGAAAGACCATAGCTTTCCATAATGGGCAGAAATCTGTGGAATCTGAGGGTCTTTCATCCCCTGTTCCTACAGGTGCTGAGAACAGTTGCCTCATGCCTGCTTCCCTTCCAGGCCTAAAGGGTGCAGTGTGAGCCAGCCACAGACTGTCTTGCTGATCTCGCCATCACTCCTTTGATCACGCAAGCCATGCTCATTTTCCTTGCTGTTGTTTAGATGCAAGTGTAGTCCAGATTCAGGATATTTGCATTTGCTCTGCCCTCTGCCTGAAGCACTCGCCTGTTTCTCATGGCTTACTCCCTCATTTTGCCTGTTTAACCAGGATTTGCTTGCCTCTCTTATCAGCAGAAGCACCCATTCAACCTAACCCCCCGTAGTCCACTACTTTCTGTCTCTCTAGACTGCTTTATTCTTGTTTATAACATATGTATTTACTTGTCATTGTATTACATATTTTAATTTACCTGTTTTTTATTGGTCATCTTTCTTCACCAGGATACAAGGCAGGCAGAGTACATCATCTCTCCCATTCACCCCTGTACCTTGAGCATCGAATACTGTGCCAGACATATGGTAAGCACTCAGTAAATATTTGCAGAATGAATACATGAATAATATATGCATGAAAAATGCTAACTGAATGAATGAATCCCCAAACCCAGAGCAGATGAATCATCGGCTTGAATCTAAACATGGTACAAGTGTCCCTTGTTTACAAAGTGAATTTAATGATGCCAATTTTTCACACTGCAAAATGATTCTTCACTTTACCAAAGGTTTCATTTGGAAACTAGTTAAAATAGCTCCCTCATTTAGTGCTTTTAAAAATATAATCCAATTTACAAAATGGTGGTGTGCGGACAACTTTTCTCGAGAACATATGAATTTCCTGAAATGAATTACAGGTATGCATAATGACAGTTCTACTTCTGATTTCTAATTCTAGTTTATTTGTTGTATGGACAAAGAGATTGGCTTATTGAAACGCCTCACAGAGGACTATTTCAATGTTCCTCTGTGCATACATTTACATTACTTTTTAACTTGTGAATAGGCGCATTTAAATATGTTTGTGCTCCTGGAGAACCATTGGAAGTGTTATTCAAGATTGGTCCTGGCTTGCTTTGCAAATCCTCTACAATTTGAACAATAGGACTTGAGAGCTCAGGGTTCCATTTTCATGAACCATGAACGTGGAAATGTTGACTATCACTGCCGAGGAGGGGAAGGCAGAAATGATCCTTAGCCAATGGAGAAGACTTAAGAAATCTTTTTTTAGGGTTCTCAGTTAAGCCAGATGAACTTACACAGCACAGGCTGAATTTTTCAGTGTCTTATCTAGTTGTGTCTGCTTCTCTTTCCCTGTTCACTTACATCATTGGGGGCTAAGAGATAATAGTGAAGTTTCCATAGAGCACAGGTAGGTCAGAATGGAATGCAGTGTTTTGCACAGGTAGCTCAAGAGCTTTCTTCTTGGAAGCAATGTTCCAGAACAGTCTCTCCATTCTGATGGACAGTCTCTTTAGTTCTGGGTCTTAAGCCATGACTGATTCCCTACCGGAAAGAGTATTGCTGTGGGCATGGGTAGAATTAAAGAATAACACTTTTAACCACTGTTCATTGAATGCCTATTAAGTGCTTTAATTCCAGTCTTTACAACTGTTCTACCGAGTCAGTATTCTTATGCCCATTTTATAGGTAAGGACAGAGGAGCTCAGAAAATTGAACAGTTTACTCAAAGTCAAGTAGTTTGCTAATAAATGAATAATTAAATGTGATTTAATTGCTTGGAGTCTACAAGGGATTATAACTGGGAATTAATTTATGTGGGAGAGGGGGGAAGGAGAGCTGAGTGGAGGCTTCCTTCAAGGTATTCTTTTTAAGCTGAGAATTAAGATGCGGAGGGGCTCATTAGGATAAGTAGGGAGGGGACATTGATTGAAGGAATATATATATGAGGGCATTGAGACAAGATGGAATTTGGAGCTTTTGAAGATCTAAAAAACATCTGTAAGACTAATGCTTAGTGAGCTTTGAGGAAATATAGAGACAGGTGACCCAGGGCTTTGCCGGTCAAGGAAAGAATCCTAAATTATACCCCAAATGCAGTGGGCAGTTGTTGATGTTTTTCTCTTCAGGGAGAAGTGATCTCATTGTATTTGTTGACAGGGAGCGTTATGGCTATAAGTGGATGAGAACAAGAATGGATACATGGACATTTTCAAATTGATATTTTCGTTTTCTTTGGATAAATACCAGGAGTGGAATTGCTGGATCATGTGGTAGTTCTGCTTTTAATTTTTGAGGAACCTCTGTGTTGTACTCCGTAGTGTACCAATTTACATTCCCACCAACAGTCCACAAAGGTTTCCTTTTCTCCACATCCTCGCCAACATTTCTTATGTGTTATCTTTTTGTTGATATCATTCTGACAGCTGTGGGGTGATGTCTTATTTGCATTTCCCCAATGATTAGTGATGTTGAGTGTCTTTTTATGTGCACCCCAATGTTTATGGCAGCTTTATTTACAACGTCCAAGATATGAAAGTAACCTAATTGTCCAACAATAGACGAATAGGTGATATTGTGTGTATATACATACACATGATGGGATATTACTAAACCATAAAATATGAAAATTTGCCGCTTGCAACATGGATGGGCCTGGAGGTTATTTTGCTTAGTGAAGTAAGTCAGACAGAGAAAGACAAATACCGTATGTTTTCATTTCCATGTGGAATCTAAAAAACAAAACAAATGAGTGTAATAAACTCACAGATAGAGAAGACACACTTAGTGGGGAGAGGCTTTGGGGAAGGAGCAAGATGGGGAAGGGGATTAAGTACAAACTACTAGGTATAAAGTAAGTAAGATGTCAGAATGTAATACACAGCAAATATAGTCACTGTTTTATAATAACTTTATATGGAGTATAATCTGTAAAAATATTGAATTACTGTGTTGTATTCTTAAAACTAGCATAACATTGTAAGTCAACTATACTTCAATACAAAAAAAAAAAAAAAGAAGGAAAAGAATGCATGCATACAGGCTGTGGCAGTCTACTGGGAGTCAGGAGCTGCTGGCCAGGACGAAGCTGGGGCAGCAAAGAAAGGTATAAGTTCTAGGTATGTTTTGGATTGGAAACAGGACTTTTTGTGAAATTGGTTGTGGCAGGTGAAAGAAATGCCAAGGATCATTCTCATGAAACAGACTCGAGCAATTGAATAGATTAGGGTGCTAATTATTGACGAGGGAAGGTCTGGAGAATGACAGGTGTGTAAGTATGGGAACAGGTATAGGAGGCAGGGTTCCCCAAGCTGCAACTTTGTGAAACTGTTTTGGGCACTAGGCTGCTCTCTTTTCCTCCTGACAGATATCCTCCTGGGTCAGGAAGAGAGTATCGTCCGATGTTTAATTGGTTAAGAAGAGAAATCCCTCTGAGCAGGAGACCTGGGTTCTGGACTCTGACTTTAGACCAATACTTTCCTTACTCTGAACTCCTTCTTGTCTAAAATGAGGACTTGGACCAACAAGACTTCAACTTATGCATTTCTGTTTCCCTCTAAAAGCCTGTGATTACTGATTATGCTCACTCCAGGCATGGTTTTTCAAAAGTATGTCCAGATGTTACTTTTATATTGATTCTTTGTCAGGCAGAGAGTCCTGTCCTGAAACACAGATGGAATAGAATGTGGAACAGTGGTAATGGCCAGAAGACACACAGGGGCATGCCTCTCCCCCCAGAGCCCAGTGCCAAGTCAGCGGGTCCCGTGATGTTACCACTCAGGGCCATTTTTCAACAATCCCTTTGCTGTTCATGACCTCCCGAGATTTCTGCCTGTTCACCCTTCTACCCAAAGTGTCCATACCATTGCTCATCCTATTTCCTCCTTCTCTGCCCCTTTCAGGGAGGGAGCAGAATTCCATGACACAGTCAATGGACTTTGAAGTTGAGCCGCTTGAGTTTAAATTCTGATTATGGCCCTTCCTTGCTGGTGGCAAATACTTTACCTCTGTATGATCCTCCTTGCCCTCATCTATAAAATTACAGTAATATCTGTACCTTCTTCGGAGAACTGTGGTAATTTAGAAAGGTGATAAGTCACGGTGCCTAGAATATAGCAAATACTCGGTGAGTGTTTTTTTTCTCTCTGCTTTTCTGCTCATCTTACACCTAATCCCGTTATTAGTTTTCATTTCTCAAAACTGAACTAAGGCATCAAACATTTCAGAAAAATATTCCCTGATCTTTCCCTTCCCAGAAAAAGTCTTGTGTGTAATTTGATCCTGCCACAGGGTGTGATGTCCTGTGCTTGCCTGTCCCACCATTGTCTCTGTAGGAGATATCTAGAGATCGATAATTATTGATACTTCATCCCTGTGTCTAAATCATACAGACATATGGTAGGTGTTCAGTTAGTGTTGGCTAATGTTTACTGCCAAAGGGGACGTTAAAAGAAGGCATCCTCGAAGGAATAATGACCAAAGAGGAGGGAAAAAATCACCTATGTCACGCTAGCCCCTCCAAAGAGATTGTGGTATAGAATATAAAGGGAAAATAGAATAAAAGCAGAATCCATTCACTGGCCCAAATTGCATTAATAGTCCTCTGCTATGCGACATACAGTCATCATTTAGTCTTCAGTACAGGCAGTTCTTGCTTGACTAAGAAACGTTTATCAAAAGCAGCAAAATTTTCCATGTGTATCTACAGTCTGATTGGATCTCCTCTCATAGCTTTGCTCATATCCTTTAAGGGGAAGGGAAAAGTGCATCCAGTCCAATTTCTTTATGTCACTTAAGTCACAGCAACAGATATTGGAAGATGTGCTATAAAATAATCAGTCATCAGATAAACCTGTTTTGGATGTGGCAGATGTATAAAATGAAGTAAGACTTTTTTCAGCTATAACTTTGTGTATCTACAGAAGATTCTGGTAGCACAGTAGATTCAGCCAGACTAACCCTTGTAAGGAGGTATGATTTCAAAGCAGAAAGGCAGCTGAAAAATAGCAGCCAGTCCTTTGCAGCCCCTTCCTCCTAACCCTATTTCTCACCCTCATGCCCAGCACCCGACAATTGCTTTGCCATGATAAACATCTTTTACTTTCCTTTCGTTAACAGTGTGCTTCTGGAATACTTAAACATTTTATTTGGCAATGCCTGTCTTAAATAGCATGTTGTAAGTGAGAAGCAGGAGCAGCAGTACCATCCTAAGCAGTCGCTGGAAGGGAGGTACCGTCCCTCTGTTACTGCTAAGTATCGTTGCACTCATTTTGCTGATGCAGATGCTCTAATGCCAGGTGGTAAGAGCATGTCCAAGTTCATGCAGCTTAGACATTGTGGACCTTGGGTGTCTACCCATAGCTTTCTCATTCCGGTATGCCCTGGTGTTTCTCAGATGTAAACTGATGAGCAGTCTGCTGGGGTGGTAACTTCCTGTAAACTGGACATTTAACATCTTATAATGATCTCTATCCTGGAGCCACACGCCTGGGGCCCTCCTCAACTTTGCCCATCCTGTTTGCATGTATTGCTCCCTCTGCTTAGAACAAGTTTGCCACTTCGTGTACTAATTAATTCTTATTTATTCTTTGAAAATTCCATCCTCCAGAAATATTTTCATGGTTTAATACACCTAACCTGTGGAACATCATCACAGCGTTGCCCACCTTAGATGTGCTCAGAGTATTTGCATTAGCCTACAGTTGGGTAAAATTGTTTAACCCAAGGCCTGTCTGTAATAAAATATTGAATATCTCATGTAATTTATTGAATACGGTTCTGAAAGTGAAAAACAGAATTGTTTTTCAGGTACAGAATAGTTTTAAGGGTACGGGTTGTTTACCCTTGTTTTCTGGTGACTGACAGGGCGCTGGGGCTCCCTGGGCTGCCCAGTATCATGAGGGACTATCAGACCACGTATCACGGCCCCAGAAAAGATTAAAATTCGAAAGTCCAAGTACAGTTTCTACTGAATGTGTATCACTTTTGCACCACTGTGAAGTCAAAAACTCTTAAGTTGGGGACAGTGTACAGTACCTGACTGCCCATTAAAAATAATTTTCCCAAGGTTCTTACTAATTCTTTAAGGGCAGAGGGCCATATCTTGTACATAATTTAGGGATATATATTCCAGGAGATAGATAGATAGATCTGTATGTGTGTGTGTGTATATATTTGTATCCCTAGAACCTGTCAGAGACCTTGAAAAATAGACTATATCAATGCATGTGAGGATAAAATAAGTAGCGTTACATTCACATGGTCCATATAAGCAGTTTACAGGTAGGCTCATTTGTATTTCATAGCATACATGTGAGATTAAAACTATTAACAAAGATTGTTTCTAGCAGGAAATATGTACACAAATGTATATGTGTAATTATGCATATACACACACACATGCATATACAACTTACCTGTGCCAACACAAGCACACATATCATAGATCCGGGACTTTTTTTTCCTTAATCACATAGTTGAGAAGTTTCAACACAAAGAGACTGACAACTTCTTAGCCACATTGATAAACATGGTACAGGGCATACATGGTTGTCTGCCCGCTAAATTCTACCAGAGACTGTGTTAGTGTTCAGCCCTGGCTGTCACACTGACAGTGGACATTAAAGGGCCTAGCATGCAAGCTACATGGAGAAATGATCTGAGGATGTGTCATTTGGAGAAGAGAATGCTCTGGGGGAACATGATCACTTTGTTCAAATATCTAAAGCACTGTCGTGACGCAGAGGGATTAGATTCATCTTGCTTTGCCCCAGGGGGTACAAAACAGGGACTAATGGATGAAACTTGAGGGAGGGAGAGAGACTGCTGCTCAGAGTAAGGAGGGATGTCTGGCCAGAAGGG
Organism: Catagonus wagneri; assembly: GCA_004024745.2. Classification (NCBI taxonomy): domain Eukaryota; kingdom Metazoa; phylum Chordata; class Mammalia; order Artiodactyla; family Tayassuidae; genus Catagonus; species Catagonus wagneri. The sequence continues at coordinate 12,246,769 of PVHT020000180.1, forward strand.
TCTCCGCCTCTAGGTCTCCTGCTCCTCAGAACAGAGGGTGCTGGTTCATGCCAGGCAAAGGGACTCTGGCTGCGTGTCCATCTGTCAGGTGTCCTCATCCTGCCCAAGGGTCCTCTGCTGTGGGTAGGAGATGACATTCCAGGACGGCTCTGATCTCATCTAAGTATACATTTTAATGGAAATTGGAACAGTTCTAGTTGGAGTACCGTATGCCTCGGATTAAAGTTTATTTCTACTAGTGGTAAAACTATTACTACCACTGCCACCACTACAGTTACTATTAATTGTCTGTGATAAGTGCTATTTGCAGGGTAGCTTCTGAGTGAAAGGTGCCTATTCCCCCTGCTAGACACTTTGCATTTTGCACGCACTATGTCATTGAATCTGCACAGCAGTCCTGAATGGTTCATGCTTTTAACCCCATTTTGCAGTTGTGGGGAACTGAGGCACCAGGAGATGAAACAGTTTGCTTCTTGTTGGCCACAGAGTCACACTCAAGCCCAAGTATCCCTGACCACAGAATTAGTCAGGTCTCTGTTTTGCAGAGTGTTGCAGGGGGCGGGGGGGATAAGAAAAGGGAGGAAAGAGGAGATAAGGAGAGGAGAGAAAATTGAATGAGAGAAATAACATGATAATCCTAGGCTTAGACCAGATTTATCTTGGGAAAAAGGTGGTACTCTGTTCCTGTAATGTTCTAATTTCTTGAGTATCTGGCTGTACATTGCTGGTGGTGAAACTGCAATCGTCAAAGACAGATTTGTTTGTTTGATTCTTTCTGTGATGAATCCACTTAATTCTGTGGCCACTGCCTCCTTCACAGGAAGAGCTGCCTCGCAGTTGCATGAGAAGAGTTGAATTTATGTGTATGACTCATACACATCTTCTCCAAAGGAGAAATCAAATGGGACTTAGGTAGGGTAAGTGGAAGAATAGGAGTTGGAAAATCAAAGATGGTGAGAAGATTTTGAGATATTACTAGCACATCAAGAATAATAAAATTAAACAGGTATCTAAAAACAAATGGTTCTAATCAATTTTGATAGGGCTAGTCTCTCCTCCCACGGGCTTAAAAACCCATGTTGAATGAGCTAATTCAGACAAATATGACAGCCTCAGTGGAATAATATATGAAAGCATATAAGAAATACTTGTGCCTATTTTTTCACATACAACATTCTCTTTATGTTCTCATACGTTCTCCAGCCATTTTTAAGACCTACCACTCCTAAGAAGCCTTTATTCACTTCACTGATTCCTGGGGTTCTTGCTCAGGTTCTGGTAGAAGTTATCTTCTGCATCACAAAATTAGATTCAGAACCGTGTGCTGTCTTGTACTACTGGGATTTTTCCCCCCTTGGTGTCTGCTCTCCTGTCTCATGCAAGTGGGAGAGATGCAGACGGCAAGTTGCAGTGTCACTAAGGAAATGCTGACTGGAGGTCTTCAAGTGACTTCCCAGGGTAATCTATCTTGGAAGAATACACTGAGTCTGGACAAAACAGATGCTCACAGTCCCACTGTAAGGCAACAGAGAAACTTCATTCACCAGAATTTCTCCTAAGAGTAGCCTTATATGTCTTTCAAAGAGATAATTAATAAGTGCTATGGATGGTGAGCAGCAAGAAGTCACTCAGTGGAGAAAAGTGGCTCCAGAACAGTGTTTGCTGCGACTGAGCATCTTGAATGGTGGAAAGATGAAAAATCAAGAGTGAGAGCCTACAGGGTCCCAGGCTGCTATGTAACACCCCTTCAGCTGGTGTCACTGGCTTCAAGGCTGGGAGGCAACAGTGGAACAGAGGAATCTCCAGTGGAGGATATTTCTCCATACAGATGCAATATAAGTCTTCTTTATTTTTCCTGCAGCCAAATGCCTTCAGTCAGTTTTATTATGTTTGATAATGTGTTTGTGACACTGGAATTTTTTCAGGGGTGGGGTATTAAAAAGGAGCTGAGGATCTGAGCTGACATGGGTGAGAAAGGGGACTTTCCTTGCAGCTTATAAGCTAAAGGTGGAGGGGACATTTGGGTTACACGTAATGTGGAATAATGACATCTAGCCTTTGCGGGTTCTTAAGAGGATTACACAAAAAGAAAATGTATACTATATGCAGTAATAAATATTCAACATGTATTTTCTTTCTTCTTTGGGAAAGCCAACTTATATCCACTATTCATAAGAAACTAAACATGCTAGTGGAGTTGGTAACAATGAGAAATCTGAGAAGTATGTGTTTCTGTGTTGTGTGTGTGTGTGTTTGTGTGTGTTTGTCTTGGGAATTGCATGAAAAGACCTGTTATAATTACAGAGTTGAGGGAGGCTCACAAATGAAGGAGAGCACAGGGGTGTCCTTGCCTCAGACTCAGAGCCTGTGCGCCATCACTGCAAGAACCAGCCCTGCCAAAGGGGAGTGAGGTCCATGTGAGCGTGTCCCGCCTCTCTTTCATCCCCAGACCTGGCTGGGACCTGTTGTAAATCTGTGTCTCATCTCTTACTCCTCTCTCTTTTGATAGCCATGCTTTCTTCATATATGTTAATAATATAAGCATTTCTGCTGCAGCCATATCTTTCTGCTGCACAGGAGTCATTTTTCTCTTTGTGATGATTATATTTATCATTTATTTTAAGTTTTTTAATCTCCAGCTTGTTGTTTTTGTTGTTGCTACTGTTCTGAGTTCTGGGGACAAGAGACTGGCAATTTATCAAAACCCCGACTATGAGCATCATTCCCAGTAGAAAATGTTAAGATTCTTAGGAAAGGAAGGTTGTTTTTCTCATTGTCTGCATCCTCTGAGTTTCTGGTGTTGAAACGGGCACAGAATAGAAGCTCAGGAAATACTTTGATATTTCCCAGTGTTTGCTTGAAGGAAGAGTCTATTCCATTTCACACATTTCATACGACAAAAACTTTTGCCTTATTCTTAAAGTCTTTCATTGTTAAGTGCATTTTCTCATGTTCCAGTAAATTAAAATTTGTAGCAACTTAATCTGTCTCTCTCCAAACACATTTGTAATGCTTGGTGTTCTTTATGCTATTGTTCTCTGGGTGTCATATATCATTATACTACATTGCATTTCTTAAAGAGAAAACCTCCAGAAAGTGTATTAAAAAAAAACCTTTATTAGTAAGGGCCTATAGCGATTAAAGCTTGAAATTAGAATTAAGGATTGTGAATTTTGATGCAAGGAACCATATAGATGTATTAACATTGTGGCAAGGGTTTTCTTTGCGGGCACAAAGTTGTCATTAGGAAATATAATACTCATTTTGTGCTTGATTAATTATAGCAGAGGCATAACAAAATATATATTGTGTGTTGGAGCATGCACCATTTGCAAAATTGTAAGTCATGGATAAGCCGAGGTATGAATCCAAAACATTCTGTAAGAAACTCAGAGTAATAACGAAATTTGCTTTTTGGAATACTTTTGGTAAAGAGGATTTATGCACTAAAACATGAAGAAATACATGTTGAGAACACAATTCACAATCTAACATAGGCTGAGTTCTCCTCCCAGCCTCTCAAATGTACCAGGGCTTTGAGTATGTGTAACTTTGGAGGATATTCTGATAATGATACATAATAAGTAATATATAACATGTAACATAAATGTAATAATAACTTATTTTCTTATAATAGCCAGACATCCAAAAAATGTCAGATATCAGGCTAAGTATTCTTCATGGTTATCTGATTTAATCTTCACCCTAGTTGGTATTGGTTTATTATTATTATTATTATTATTGGACTTTCATTCAGTAAGATGCACATATATTAGCATCTTCAAAATATCACTTCACAAATTTTGGCAAATATATGTATTTGTATATCTGATATTCTGATCGAAAAAGGAATATTTCCAGTACTTCAGAAGGAGGGCAATTTTTAGCTCTAATTCCCAGATGAGAAAAAGTAGGCTCAGTTAAGTTAAATAATTTGGCCAATGAATGGCCAGTAATAAATAGCAAAGTTGGTAGCCAAACCCATGCTTTTCCTTGTACTGTGCTGGAATACCCAAGGCTTAGCTCTTTTATTTGTGAATTTGTGTCTACGCACGTGGACCTGTGTGTGTGTGTGTGTGTGTGTGTGTGTGTTTGTGTTTTAATCATGGATTTGGAGACAAAGCAGGAAGCTGACACCTAACAGCATTTTTTAAAAGTGCTAATCACTAGAATATTCTAGCTTTGTGGTAACAGAGATTCTCACTCCATCCTTGAAAATTTGATTTACTAGACTGAGGTGTGGGTCTATAATCTGCATTTTTTGTGTGATCCCTAAATGATCCTGAAACCATGTATTTTATCAGGATAGGCTATCTAATGCTCTGGTAACAAACATGAAATATAAGAAATTTACCACATTTAATTTTATTCTTACTCCACATAGCCACGGCTTGGCTGATTGTCTAAATAAGGTGTCCTCTTCTTTATTTGTAACTTTATTTTTTCGAGCTTTATTGAGTTATAATTGACATATAGTATAGTGTAATTTTAAGGTGTTCAATATGTTGATTTGATACACTTATATATTGTGATATGATCACCACCATAGGTTAGCCAGCACCTCCATCATGTCAAATAATCAGTTTACATTTATTTTTCTTTGGTGAGAACACTTGATACGTATTCTCCCAGCAACGTTACAGGATATAATACAATATCATTAACTATAATCACCTTGCTGTACATTAGACCCCAGAACTTACTTTCTTTCCGCTGGAAGTTTGTTTCCTTTGGCCATTTCCCCCAGTCTCTGGTAACTGGCTTTCTACTTTTTATTTCTATGTGTTTGGCTTTAAATTCGAAGAGGATGTAAAAAAAAGGGAGCCACTGTGCACTGTTGGTGGGAATGTAAATTGGTACAGGCACTTTGGGAAAGAGTATGGCAGTCCCTCAAAAATTAACAATAGAACTACCACGTGATCCAGCAATCCTACTTCTGGGTGTATTATCCCAAGGAAATGAAAACAGGATCTTAAAAAGATATTGGCACTCCTATGTTAATTGCAGCATTATTTACAGTAGCCAAGAGAAGGCAGCAACTGAAGTGTCCATCAGTGGATGAATGGATAAAGAAGATGTGGTCTGTACTACAATGCAGTATTATTCAGATGATGTCCTCTTTGTGGCACGTCCAAGATACTGCATCTTTAGCCCTGACCCTGAAGCATTTATGTTCTTGCAGGACTCAAAGAGAAGAGCTGAAGGGCCGTCTGGTAGTTCTTAAATCTTTGCCAGATCTGTTGGTCAGAACTCACCACATGGCCCTCTTGGAGGGGAGCTGAGAAACGTGGAGGAGAACATGAGTTTGGGGAGTAGAGTGAATGTCTGCCACTGTCAGGTTTTGAGACTCACATACCTCTGAGTTTGTGTCTATGTGGTATGGATAGGCTTAATCTTCTGTTTTCCTAGGAAGCAATACCCTTACTGTGACAACTCCCCGCGGCATGGGGTGCTTTTTCTTATCTTCTCATTGACTGTTGTATACGTGAAAAAATGTGAACCTATAATATTGATGCTGACAATCCTGTCACCTCTTCCATTTGTCGCTCTTTAATTCTTTCAAGGTAGCATCGTTTCAGTTGTTCCTAGCCAGAACAGTTTATATTCCCAACTAGATGCCAGCTTAATGCCTGCCGATACTTAGAAGGCAAAGGTTTTAAGGTTCTAGCCTCTAGAGGTTATGAGCTGAATTGAGTCAAATTGCCTGGCTCCTGCTCCAAGCTCCACCCTTTACTAGGGATGTGAGTTAGGTAAGTGACTTAACCTCTCTGAACCTAACTTCCCCTTGAATAAAATGCGGGTAATTATAGTTTCTACCTTATGGGACTGTCATATGTATTAAAAAAGATAATCCACATAAGTGCATAGCACAGAATCTGGCATATCGAGAGCAACCAATAAACTTTGTCTGCTCTATAATAGGATGTCTTTAAGACCACAGATGTGCCAATATCTAATAAAAGGACACTCCTCTGCGTTGTCTCACCCAGAGAAAGGGATTTCACCATTATGATGCTGAGAGAGAAGGCTTTTTTGTGCTTTCAGATTAATCAATTTTAATTCCTTTCCCCACCTACTTGTAAAACCAGGTTTGACCCTGTATTTCAACTCTGAGTGATGATTTTATGAAAGTTAAAGTAAAATTAGCAAAATGGTTCTTTTCTGTCAATGAAAAGTCTATCAGCCAAAAAAGGGCTGTGAAGAGGAATTCGCATGTCTCCTGCTCTATCCTTCATGAAGCTGTGTGTTATCTAACAACAGGAGGATGTTCAGTCATGCAGTATAAACTTCCCCCAGAGTAGCGAGTGCTTTTCAACTTTCTATTGTGACACCATTTTTTTTTTTTTAGGTTGTGTCAGCAGGCCTATTATCAATTTACCTTTTCACAAGCTGTGTGCATTTTCTCCAAAAGAGTTTAGTGAGATCTCTTCCCGAAGATTGTCTAGGCATTTCCCCTGGATGTCCGAATTGGATTTGTGCTTGAAAGTGTGCTTTCCTGCTCAAATATGAATATCATGTAGGCTCACCTACCTAAGAGACTGGTAATATATATTGGCACATTAATGTACAGCACCACATCCAGCTTGTATTCCCAGCTATTCTCAAGTAATATCTGTTTAGCTGTGTTTAACTGAATACTTACAAGACTAATTTGGCCATTAAAAATTTATTCTCACGAGAAGGGGTGTTTCACAGGATGCTGTATTTGGCAGGATCATGGGCAAGGTCGACGGTAACTGAAGCCATAGAACTTGGCCTGTTTCTCAGGTTTAGAAAAATAATAATAAATACGTTATTTCTTGGTCTGATCTGATTTTATAAAGCCAGTGGGGGCCGTAAACACATAACTCTCGTCTGTTTGGCAGACCTGGGGCTAGGGTGAGAAAAGGCAGGCGCCTATCACAGGTGTCACTCCCTTTAAGGAGGTACTGCAACGCTCAGTAATCCAGATCATATTTTAATGCAATTTTTTTTTAAAAAAAGCGAAAATTCCATGATAAACAGAATGGTAAATTTTAAAGAAAGGCAAGATCCATATTACTATTTTTTCTTTTGCTTTCAGTGCATATTAATACAGCTCTGTATAGTACTGTTACTACTTGAAATTTTGATACTTGTCTGTCATGGATTTTTTTTTTTTTTTGCATGGAGGTTTATATTTTAAAAGACTGCATTGAAATACTATGGGCCTTGATCGCTGAGACTTTGGAGCTCTTTTGACTCTATGCCCAAGGCAAGTGCCTCCTCACCTCGTCATGCTTCCAGCTCAGCTGTTTGATCACGGCCCAGATGCACCTGGGGATGGAAAGGCAAACTCATTTCATCTTGTGCTGAGTTTCTGCACCAAGTCAGCATTAAGAAAGGAGAGCACATCCATGTCCACAGCATCATTAATTACAAGAGGCAAAAGGTGCAAGCATCCTACATGTCCCCCACCTGATGCATGGATAAGCAAAATGTCGTATGTACGTACCATGCAACATTATTCAGCTTAAAAAGGAAGGGGATTCTGATACGTGCTGTAACACAGAAGAAACTTGAGCACATTGCACTAAGAGAAGTCAATCACACATAGACAAATACTCTGTGATTTCACTTCCAAATAGTATCAAGGGTAGTCAAACTCATAAAAAAAAAAGTAGGTAGGAATGGTGGTTGATGGGATGGGGGCGAGGGAGATGGGGAGTTTTTATTTAATGTGTATAGAGTTTCAGTTTTGCAAGATGAAAAAGTTCTAGAGCTAGGTGGAATAACAGTATGAGTCAACTTGACACTGCTGATCTGTACACTTAAGAATAGTTAAGATGGTAAATTTTATATTATGTGTATTTATCGCAGTTAAACATTTAAACAGCAGAGGAAGAAATGGCAAGTGTCAGGAATAGAGAAGCACATCATCAAAAACAGAACTTGAGAGTGGAAACAAGAAAGCATAATGTCAAGAGAGGGAAGAGAGAAAATAGAGGTTAAGTGAGTGGCTTGGGTGAAGACCAGCTGCAGGGCTTCTGTCTGTCATGGGAAGCAGGTGTGTCAAACATATGCATCAAAAAATGGGACTGAAACACATTCATTCAACTTCTGGTGTCTTTTCTGGCTCTTCCTCTTTGGCTACTTTCTTGAAGAAAAAGTCTTTAAATGTAAGATATAGTCTGATTAGAGTTCCCGTCTGTTAATGTACATCTTCACAGTGCTGATGGACTGGCCAGGATGTGCAGCACATTTTGGATGCTTTTATAGAAAAGCTAAGACTTATTTTTCTAATAACTCTTTCATCTGCAGCCTCTAGTTTTTCCATTAGGAAAACTAAAATAGCTTGTGGAATTGCTTTTTGTCCTTCTACAATAACAGACACTGCAGTGAGCTCGTCGCTTTGGGATATATGTAGAATATGATGTGGATACAATGAGAAAAAAAAATCTCTCTTCACTCCACACCCTTTTGGCAGAAGGACATTTTTTGATATCTCCTTTATGTTTCCAGGTCAGAGAACATCTTCCCTTGTGTGAGTGAAAAAGAGAAATTTATAACAACATATGCTGAAAGAATGGACTGTGATCTCTTTGAGGGCAAATAACATCTATAAATAATTTTAATAACTCACAAAGAGCCTTGGCCATTCTTAGTATGCCTTTTTTGGCTTTCGGTTTGCTTTATTTTTTTTTTCACCTGCATACACTGGATGCTTTTTTGTTGTTGTTGAGGTGGGGACACACCCTAGCTGTTTCTTTTATTGTCAGGGTGGGGTGCCTGGGTCTGCTAGATTAAACTGTGATAATGAATGCTTCCAATCCTAGTGACTCAGAAAATGGACGTTCTGCTTTCTCATTATTTACGTGTCCATTAAGGGTCAGCTGTAGCTCTGCCCTCTGTTATCTTTCCTCAGAGTCTTCAAGGAGAAAAGGAAGCAATTGCAACTTGAGGGAAGCAAGAGAGGGGAACATAGTGGGAGAGAAGGTACGGGGTGGTGGGTGGTGGCAGGGGAACCACGTGAGCCTTGGAGACAGTTGTGAGGGCTCTGGCTTTTTTACAGAAAGAGATAAAAAGCATCTGGAGGATTCCGAGCTAAGGTGTGGCATGATCTTGTGATGGATCTTAAAAGGATCATGCTGGCTGCTGTGAGGGAAGAGATTGGGGGCAGGGCAGGCCAGGCAGAATCAGGTAAGAAATCAGTAGCTGGGACTCAAAGATGGCAGCAGGGAACATGAGGAATGTTTGAATTTAAAATATTTCAAGGATGAATCTGACAGTGTTTGCTTATGAACTGGAAATGGGAGAGAAGAGGACTTAGTCCTGACACTCAGACTTGTACACTGAGATAAGGTTAAATAAAGATGGTATGTTAGATGAAGTTGCCATTTACCAAAATTGTAGAAGGATCCAGTCTGGGGGTAGAATGGGTGGAAATCAGGAATTTGGTTTCAGATGGAATAATTTTGAGATGTTTAATCAAATAGATAGAAAAACACATGCGTTTAACCTTCGGAGGGCTGAATGAGACAATCTCGGTGTTAAGCATAGTTAGATGAAAAGAGTTCTGGGCACAGCCCTGGGATACTTCTCTATATAAAGCAGGCGGAAATGAGGGGAAAAAAGAAAACTGGCAAGTAATGACCAGTGTTGTAGGAAGAGAACCGAGTGGTGTCTCAGAAGCCAAATTATATCTTTATTTATTTTTAATTTATTTAACAAAATTGAAGTATGGTTGATTTAGTGTTAGTTTCAGATGTACAGCAAAGTGATTCAGTAATATATACATACATAAGTTTTTTCCAGATTCTTTCCCCTTACAGGTTATTTTAAAATACTGAGTATAGTTCCCATTGCTATGCAGTAGGTCCTTGTTGTTCATATGTTTTATATGTAGTAGTGTGTGTATGTTAATCCTAATTTACCCCCCCCCGACTTTCACCTTTGATAACCTTAAGTTTGTATTCTATGTATATGGGTCTACTCTTAGTTTGTATGAGTTCATGTGTTTCTTTTTTTTTTTTTATTCTACATATAAGTGATATCATATGATGTTTGTCTTTTACTAAGTTCACTTAGTGTGATAATCTCTAGGTCCATCCATGTTGCTGCAAATGGCAGTATTTCATTCTTTTTATGGCTGAGTAGTATTCCATTATATGTTCATACCACATCTTCTTTATCCATCCCTCTGTGGATGTACATTTAGGTTGCATCCTTGTCTTGACTATTGTAAATAATGCTGCAGTGAACACTGGGATGCATGCATCTTTTTTTCCCTGCTCTTTAGGGCAGCACCCTTGACGTATGAAAGTTCCCATACCACAGGTCAAATGGGAGCTGCAGCTGCCAGCCTACGCCACAGCCACAGCAATGCCAGATTTTAGTTGTGTCTACAACGTACACCCCAGCTCATGGCAATGCTGGATCCTTCACCCACTGAACAAGGCCAGGGATGGGACCTGCATCTTTATGGGTAAATCTGGTTCTTTACCTCTGAGCCACAATGGGAACACAGCATGCATCTTTTTGAATCATGTATTTTTCCAAAGCCAAGTTATGTATTTAAAGGTGAAGGAGTTTATGTCAATTGCCACTGATTTGATAAGTGATAACAGAAATCATTGACAGGAGTTGCCACATTGAAAACTGAATTTGAATGGATACAAGGAAGGGGAAGCAGGAAGGGGAGAAGGCAAGACAGCAAAAGTCCATCTTGTTCTTGGAGTCCACCTGTACAGGGGGACAGAGATACTGAGTAATTGTGTAAGGAGGTTCTGAGATAAAGGGAGAGCTTTTGGTGAGATTAGCAGTATACTGGTTTTGTATGATGATGGTACAGTACATAGGAGAAACTTGATAGTGCAAGAAAGAGAGAAGGTAACAGCAAAAGAGAGATCCTTGGCCAGGTGAGAGAGGGCCCAGGGCACAGGGGAGAAACTGGCCTTTGAGACAAGGTGAGTTGACTCATCATACCGGGAGCAAAGACACACCTTTGCAAATCGTGATAGTGACTTTGGTATACTTGGTGATAGGTACCGGTGAAACTCCTTTTATGAATATAGCTTCTATTTTCTCAGTGAATCAGGAGAAATTATGTTCTTTTCCCAGGTCACATAGCAATAAATCATAGAGTCCTCTGGATCCCAGATTCCAAACTGTGTTCTTTCTGTGACACCACAGTGGTATTGCCCTAACCTTCCTCAGGGTAAAAAAAAAAAAAAAAAAAAAGCCTAAAAGTTTATGTTTTAGACATCCTCATTCAATGCTAATATTCTGAGGAGGGGTCATCATTCAACTACCACAGCTTGAATTGAAATCATTGTTATCAGCCAGAGGCATCCCTTGAAATTTGCCACTTATACAGAAGTTAATCCCTTAGCTGATTTCCTAAAGTTTCTAAAGCTCAATAATAATAACAGCAGTAGCCTGTTCTCCATAGCAAGATTATGAGGTCAGTATTAGCAGCACCACTTCGCAAATTTGTGAGTGAAGGCTCTGGAGGCTGAAGAAACTTGATCATCACTTTTCCTTTTACTCCTAGCACAGCTCACAGGGTGCCCTCAGGATTTGCAGGATGAAAAGAGATCACTTGTCTTGTGAACTTCATTACTTATTCAGTTGCGTTGTGACAAACAGAAAACTCTTCTGAAAGTGGCTTGCGTGATGCTACTGCTATTTCAAGTCCAAGGCCGTTTCATTCAGTGGCTCAACGTCATCCCAAAAGGTCGAGTTTCCCACAGCTTCACATTTTGCCACCTTTAATTTAGCTTTTCCAAACAAGGCAGCCTGGCACACACAGCTGGCACTCTCTAGAAGTTGAACTAAGGGAACATATCTGTCTTGTGTCTCTTTTAGATCAAGGAAAGCTTCTCTAGAAGCTCTACCAGAGCCGGACTGTAGGTTCATCTAGAATTTGCACCTACACACACACCCCTAAACATTTCAATTAGCAAAATAAGTGAGAACACCATAATATGACCTTAGACCAAAAAGAGTCAGATCACAGAGTGGAGGTGGGCTCAGTCTCCCTGCTGACATGGCCACGGAGAGAGTAATGAGGATAGAGATCAGGGTGATCAAGGAAGACAGGAAATGGAAACGTCTCCAGGGAGTCAGCCAATCATTTCTTACGTCCAAGTAGAAGAGGTAGGATTTGAACCCACATTTGGCTGATTTCACAGTCCAGGTTTTCTGTCTTTGCGAAAATTATTTATTACTCCTTTTTTTCTTTTTCTTCTTCTGTACTTCTCCTCTTACTTTGTCTTTGTCTTTTCCTCCTCCTCTGGCTCCTCCTCTCCTTTCTCTGTCTCTCTCCTTCTCCCCCATCCCACAGTTCACTTTTGCCCTGAGTGTTCCAGCAGCCAGTGCCAATTAGGTAACTTAATTCCTCAAAGGACACCTTAAATTATCTAATAAATGGCTAGATTCTTAAAAAAAAAATCCTAAGCACATTATAGTTCATCTAGGATTAGTCTAGGGTCATCTTTTGGTTTTTTGATTTTGGACTTTATTGATCTTGGTTGCAAATTAATTATTTTATCAAGCTATTAAAGAATAGACCTTATCCTGATGTGAATTTACACATGAAACTTAAAATCAGATTTGCAGAGGCCAAGAAATCAGTCACCAGCCCCGTCATTTATCTGATGATAATTCTGCATCAAGAGATATTGTGTGACCTGGTCAAGGTCAAAGTCAGGTAAAATGATGTTTTATGGAAAAAAATATAAAACCTGTTGAATGAGGACCATTCTGTATACATAAACCAAAGAATTTAAGAGGTCTCAGGCTCTACCTGATGGTTGCCTCCCTCATCTTGCTACTATTTTGACCTTATGTGCTACCACTTGTTTTTGTTGGTACTTTTACATAGTTCATGCTTCACGGCCTTTGCAGCAACTGATCTTTTGCTTGGAATTTGTATCACCTTAGTTCGATTTCTTCCAAAGCTACCACTTCTAAAGTAACTCTCCTGCCTTCTAAATACACTCCCTATTCCACTTTCTGGGTTATTTTTCTCCTTAAAGACTTCATAGCACCAGGTACGCTATCTATTTGTAAAGCCGTATTTGTCTGTCTTCCCCCTCCAGAAAATGAACTCCAATAGGCTATGTTGGTTTTTTTTTCCTACTTTATTCCTGTTAATCCCAGGTACCCAGAACAGTGTCTAGTTTGAGTAGAAAATCAATTCTTTAGAATAAATAAGTAGGAGTTCCCTGGTGGTGCAGTGGGTTAAAGATCCAGTGTTGTCACTGCAGTGGCTCGAGTTGCTGCTATGGTGTAGATTTGATCCCTGGCCTGGGAACTTCCACATGCTATGAAAAGAATGAGTAAATTGTAGTCCTTGTTTTCAGGAAGCTTCTTGCTTATTGGGTAAGGCATGCAAACCAGTAAACCAGCTGACCAGCCCAGCAGCCATCCAGTCCAACCATCCAGCAAGTGGGTCCCACTGCTTGAGACTTGAGAACATTGTGCAAAGCTAGACTGCCTGAGATCCCCTTTCAGCTCCATCGGTTCAGCCTGATGTTTCAGGGAGGATTATTAAACTCTCTGATCCTCAGTTTTCCCATCAGTGAATGGATTTTTCTTGAGGAATTAGATCATCTCTATAAGACTCTTTACACAGTGCCCAGCAAAGATAAGTGCTCAACACGCATGCGGTTGTATTGTATATAAACATACAAAAGAGCTGGATTATCTGGGGGGACAGTGAGCCCTGTCCAGGCAGTTTGGTAAAACAAGGAGGAAATAAACTTAAAACTCAGGTGCTTTTTAGAACTGTATGCATCATTTTAGAAAGGGTGAGGGTGTGTTAATTTTTACTCCCTTAATACTTTTTAGGATAGAGAGACACACACACCATTATTCCTTTTTTATCTCTGATCATCAATCCATGTTAAACTTGGAGTGATTAGTATAGGAATATAACCACTTCCCACGTCCTGAAGAACGAGCAAGTGGGATATGCCTAAGGAAGCACATTTTAATTTATTTGCTACTATAATTTCCCTCTTGTTTCACAGGCTAGAAGGCAGCAACAGGGTGATTCAGAATTCTGATTCAACTTAATGTTATGTAATCAGATAAAACTAAGCTACTGTGCCATCACGTTATGTAGTTGATTTCTATAATATAAAAATTTCTGTATCATTTTGTTGAGTTTTTCTTCTTTTGCTTTCACAATAGAGGATATGATCATTTCTTCTGCTTAATCGTACATGCATAAGAGAGAGGCTATTAGGCTATGGTTTGCACAGAGTAGGTGCACAGGGAGCGTTAGAGTTCAAAACTATCAACTGCCGTGTAATTTGTTTTCACCTATAATATGCAACCTGTGTCAAGAGAAGAAAGAAAGGCACACATTATTTCACTTAATAACAATTATCTAGGAAATGTTGAGTCGTTATTATTCTGTATTAGTTCTACTTGCCTTCATGTTAAATGGATGAAAGCTGAATTAAAAGGTGACATTTGGGCTATTTCCTAAAAAATGTGATTTCTCAGTCTTTAAATACATTTCCTTAGCTTGTGTTTTCATCTAGGCAACTTTGCCACTTTAATGTTATTTAAAATTAAATTTGTTCTTTGGTTCGTTACAATGCTTAGCAACTTAATAAGTTTATAAATCATAATTAACTACGACTCTCTGTTCTATTACCCTTTTGAATTGCCTTCTTTTGGACTTTTTTTTTCCTTTCCCCATGTAATTTGCCACATCCGTACTTTATTTTAAAGATGGGTGGACCTCATTTTCAAGAGGTGGTGGGTTGGCTTCGCTGGAAATATGCGACCTTATCATAAGTGATGCATGTGTGAGTGTGTGGATACACATGCTTGCACAGGTGTGTCAACATACATGCGCATGTGAAGGCTTAATTGCTTTCCAGGGAGCATCTTTTTGTAAAGCTTCTCCTCTGCTTTGCTGGGTGTAATACCTGAAACACTGATTCCAGGATCCCACCAGGGACTTCTTATTTCTGTATAAAAGGAAGTCAAATAAAGTATAATGGATTTTCAAACACTTCATCAAAGCTTTAAAATGTTCAAAAAGAGAGTCAGAAGGCCTCAGTCATTAGGATCCTACTTAGGGAATGTGGGTGAGTGTCATTAGAATGTGGAACCACGGGGGGCAGAAAGGATTTCTGAAGATGCCTTTTCACTGTATCACGTCACACAGATCTTCCCTAATGGTTTGTCTGGAAGGAGCCATGCTTTTAGCAAGAAGGGGTGCAGGGGCAAGTGGTTATAATGAAAGCGTTATAGGCCTAACGGTACTCAAATACTTGCAAGCCCTTCCTCTTCCTCTGGCAGACCCCACCCTCGGGAGAATTCTTATTCACCTGCATGCCATCTTACGTGCATACTTGTTCCAGATGTTCTTAAACCTAAGATTATACTTTAAGATGTTGATCTTTGGAGTTCCCGTTGTGGCTAGGCGGAAACAAATCTGAGTGAGATCCATTAGGACGAGGGTTCGATCCCTGGCCTCACTCAGTGGGTTGAGGATCCAGCATTTCTGTGAGCTGTGGTGTAGGCCCGCAGCTATAGCTCAGATTTTACCTCTGGCCTGGGAACCTACATATGCCTCAGGTGTGGCCCTAAAAAGACACACACACACACACACACACACACACACACACACACACACACACTTATCCACTCACACAAAGGATGTTGATCTTAAACCTAAGATCTTCTTAGACCTAAGATTTATTTTTTCCCCAAACGCTCTGTTTTCTCTCTCCTGGTCATTACAGGCTTGCTTTTTTTTTTTTTTTTCTTTTCCTTCTTGTTGAAATTGTTTGAGTTTTATACTGATGCCAAAACAATTGAAAAGCGGTTTATGCTATACTGCAGTTGATCTCAGGGACTTTTTGCAGTTCTCCCACATTTTGGATAGTGCTGTTTTCCCCTCTGTAAGACATGAGGACAGATGCTGCTCATTTCTTCCAGCCTTTTCTCCAGTCCCAAACACACAGTGATGAGTTGAGGATACATCTTAAACTCATTTCTTGGTTTATTTGGCAACCTTCTATGAGGCATGCCTATGACATGAGACCGTCTTCTAGACTGACCTTTTAATTGATGCCATGATAAATCTTCAGCCTCCAGCACTCTCTCCTTGCCCCTGAATAGGTAGCAGGCACATCTCCTATCTCTGGATGTCCCGGCCAGGGCAGCACCTGGAACATGTCCACAGGCCCTTTTTAAAAAATACACTGTGATGACCCTCTTGAACCTCAGGGAACTCTACCAGATCTTGCCTTCCACCTTTGTTCTCTGGACCTGTACTTGGTTTCCGTGGTGATAGCTCTATGTGTAGATACTTACCTTCATGGATACCCTTACAATGGAGAATTAACTTGAATACTGTCCCAAGCTTTTCTACTCCATATTTGCCTGAAGATGCTGGGCCCCTTCGTGTGTACGTATCATAAAATGGGTCTGTAATCTAAGCCCTGATGATACCGTAATCATGAAAATGATGCAGAATTAAAATTTTATGCAAAGTGGGAGCAATTTGGCGTTCTAGACTGGGAGGAACTCTAGATAAATGCTTTTACAGATAAAGGGGAAGTATCATAAACTCAGTGCTTCTCAAGAAAATTCTTTGGAGGTAGTTGATTATGCTAATACTGATATAGACAATACTACTTTGTAGTACTGCCTCTCTCACAAACCTTAACTGAGAAATATTAAATATGTCTCATCCTTTCTTTGATATTTAATTTTCCCATTTTTTTAAAAAAAGAAAATGTGTTGTTTTTCAAAAAATAATTCCTTATTGAAAATTTCTGATTGTTGTATTTTAAACAATACCATCTTTAAAATTGTGTGACAATATTAACAGATGAGGCCTGTAATGTATTGTAAATACATACTGCTCTTCTCTATAAAATCCGAGCCATCTATTTAGTGATGGATTCAATGGCAAACTTTAATAACTTTAGTCAGATTTTAGTAAATGATTCTGTATCCTGAATGAATGAACTTAGAAATTCCAGGGTAATATAACGATTAGAACTAAGCTTTTTTTTTTTTTTTTTACTTTTCCATTATGGTTTATTGCAGGATATTGAATATAGTTCCACATGCTCTACAGTCAGACCTTGTTGTTTATCCCAAACTCCCAATCCACCCCTCTCCCATCCCTCTCTCCCTTTTGAGTCTGTTTCTGTTTTGTGGAAGTTCATTTGTGTCATATCTGTATTCCGTATTTAAGTGATATCCTGTGATATTTGTCTTTCTCTTTCTGACTTACTTCACTTAGTTTGAGAGTCTGTAGTTCTATCCATGTTGCTGAAACTGCATTCTTTTTTATGGCTGAGTAATCTTCTATTGTATATATATTTCTTAGCTCTTAACATAACATGGAGGTCCCGCTATGTTACATTAATAAGATTTGATACAGGAAAGGACTTGTCCACATTTCTGCAATCCACACACCACAACTCAGGGTTGATGTAAAAGAGTTAGAGAAAATGAGGTATAAAAATGCTTTAAAACATACTAGGTAGTAAGTTTTAGCTCTTATCAAACACAGGTATTTAATTTATCTGCATTAATGTATCATAAATTAAAAGTCTGTATAATATAGTCAAATCAATTTTTACTATATTGATTTTTTGAAAAACATTCAAACCTTTTCTTCCCTCCGGAGACAGGATAGAGACGATGACTTGTTTGAAGCCTGCATTAGTCAGGTAGCTCACATTATGTTACGTTAAGGAAGTACCCTCAAACCTCAGTAATTTACAACCAAGGATTATTCTCATCCACTTTCCATGACCATCCTATGTTCAATGTGACCTGCACTGTGCCACTTTTATGCCAGAGCTCAAGCTGAGAGAAGTTTCTGTTGGGAAGATTGCCAGAGTTATGTCAGAGGGACCAGGCATATGGGGACCACGTGATGACGTACAAGCTTCTGCTTAAACATAAAAACCACTCACAGTTCATTCACAATGCAAGTCACAAGGCCAAACCAGAAGGCACTGAAGCCAGAATATTTAACCTTAGACAAGGTAGATACCGTAGATATTTGAGAGTCCCGTATCGAAGAAACTAAACCACAAGCCAACATCCACTAGATGAAAAGCACTTGGCATATGATACCAACACACTGGTACCTACCCTGTCATTAGTTTGCTGTGTGCTCCTAAGCAGTTCACTTAATCTGTCTGTGAATGAGAATACCAGCTTCTTTGCTTGCTTCCTAGGATTGAGAGCAGGAGGAGATCAGGTAGTGAGAATTTCAAAGTGTTTTGCAAATCAAGCAAAACCTAAATAAAATTCCAGTGGGATCCAGGCATCAGAGGCCACTGTGTTTATTTACCCCACAGGTCAGGGATTGTTTTAGGCAGGGAGACTCACTGTGCTCTAACCTGGCAATATCTGTAACAGGGAGCAAGAAAATAAGTAAAGGTTTGCTTTGTCTTTTGTATCTTAGAAGAGTTCTTTTTTTTTTTTAATGATTTCTATTTTTTCCATTGTTGGTTTACAGTGTTCTATCAATTTTCTACTGTACAGCAAAGTGACCCTCTCTCTCTTCCACACACACACACACACACACACACACACATTCTTTTTCTCACATTGTCCTCCATCATACTACATCACAAGTGACTGGATATAGTTCCCGGTGCTATACAGCAGGATCTCATTGCTTATCCACTCCAGATGCTATAGTTTGCATCTATTAATCCCAGACTCCCAGTCCTTCCTACTCCCTCTCCCTCCTCTCCTTCTTGGCAACCACAAGTCTGTTCTCCAAGTCCATTAGTTTCTTTCCTGTGGAAAGGTTCATTTGTGCCGTAAATTAGATTCCAGATAAAAGTAATATCATATGGTATTTGTCCTTCTCTTTCTGGCTTAACTTCACTTAGTATGAGAGTCTCTAGTTTTATCCATGTTGCTGCACATGGCATTATTTTGTTCTTTTTTATGGCTGAGTAGTATTCCATTGTGTATATATACCACATCTTCTTAATCCATTCATCTGTTGATGGACATTTAGGTTGATTCCATGTCTTGGCTATTGTTAATAGTGCTGTAATGAACGTATGGCTGCATGTGTCTTTTTCAAGGAAAGTTTTGTCCAGATATATGCCCAAGAGTGGGATTGCTGGGTCATGCGGTAGTTCTATAAATAGTTTTCTGATGTAGCTCCATACTGCTTTCCATGGTGGTTGTAATATCTTGGAAGAGTTCTAATTCACCATATTGATTTCAAAGAGAAGTCCAAACAGTAAAAAGAATACCATTTTAAATGTGAAGGAAGTCTGCTCTTTCTCAATCAATCTTCAGACCTAGTCTAAAAGAGACATCTGACCTCTAGGTCTGAAATCAGGGTGTCCACAGGGCCATGCTCCCTCTGAAGATGCTGCAGAAGGATCCACTCCAGGCCTTTCTCCTAGATTCTGGTAGTTTCCTGACTTGTGGCAGCATAACTGCAATCTTTCCATAATGTTGTCCCTGTAAGCATTTCTATCTCTGTTTCCAAAATTTCTCCTTTTTTTTTTTTTTAAATGTCTGTAAAGACACCAATCATATTGTGTTAGGGCCTACCCTAATGAGATCATCTTAACTAATTATATCTATGCTGACCCTGTTTCCAGTGAGGAGACATTCTGAGGGACTGAGGGTTAGGACATCAGCATACAAATTTCTGGGGACAGAATTCAACCCATAAAAGGACCTAACTTAACTTACTCTGTGATTTTAAGGAAATCATTTCTACTTTCCCTTCTTTCGACACTGGGTTTCTTTAACTCAGCATCTCCTTGCCAGAAAATATCTAGCAGCACCCTCAGTTTTAAGTTTCTACGATATTTGAGATACCAGGCTCTAATTCTGTAGAGGGTGAAACCAGCCTAGGTGTCCCCCATATAGTTGATCTGATGACTTAAGAATCCACAAGCCTTTGACCTAAGGGGAAGATCTTAAAATAGCTGAGTTGAAAGACCCTGTCTTGGTCAGAGGGGAAACCACCTTCCTTGTCAAGTGGTCTTCTCGACTTTGCTTGAAGTCCTCCTGCAGAGGAAACATGGGAACTCTAAGGTTGCACCTTCATGTTGGGATACTTCACACCGCTCAGACATTCTTTCCAAAGTTGGACAGTTGCACTCATGCAGAGTTTCAAATTCAGTTCTCTGGGACTGGATCGAGCTAATGTCATCTACTTGGAGCAAGTATCAGCCCTCTTCCCTGCTGATGATCCTGATTTTCAACACCCTCGGGATAAATATTTGGAGCTACAGTCTTCAGGGAGAGCAGACAGCTTGGATGTCCCTGGTTCTTTTCTCTCTCTGTCTAGATTCCAAATTCCTCAGCTCTCAGTCTCTACCACACAAAATCAAAGACAGTGAACCCGCCTATCCAGTAACTGAACCACTCATTGAACCAAGAGGAAAGCCACAGTTAAGACAGTCTGGTTCTGATAAACATAAGCTGTGGCATTTTTCCTGTTTCAGTTGAAGTGATTTAAAGAAAAAAATTACCTTTGCACTCATTACATTTAAGAGGACAGATTAATTATGACATGCTTAGAGAGCATTAATATGTGTGGATTCCTATCAAGTAATTATTCAAACCCACACATTCACCAAAAAAAAGATTCTTGCTAGAAATTTACATATACAAATTTGAAAAGTTCATTTCTAAACTCTGCTATGATTTATTACACCCACATTTTGATCGTTTGAATTATGTATTAAACACATACTTTAAAAATACTTGTCATTATAACATACTTTATCCAACGATGTGTTATATTTCTTGCTGGGAATTATTAATATATACTTATAGGACACATGTATGTCAAGAAATGTAAATGCATTTATTGGTAACAAATGAAGTTAATGAAGCATCGGTGAAGGATATTTTAATTTACTGTTACCTGAAACTTAATAAAATCTGAAATCCTGATTTACAAATTCATCAAGATGCTAAAAAATGAGAGTTTTTTTTAAGGATAGAAGAGAAGGAAATTTAACATGTTTTTACTTTTCTCCTGGCACAAAGCACAGTTTACTTAAAGACTTCAATAGGAGTATGACATTGCAGTGACTTACAAAATAAAAGCAGTCAGAATCCAGTGTAGGCAACCTATCTGCAAAATTATACACACACACACACACACACACACACACACACACACACACACGAAATTGACTATGATAGCTTTAAGGCAGCACACGGAGGTGCGAGAAAAGAGAGATTACCAGAGAATAAAAATGCATAGCACAAAGAATGTTAATTGCAGTATTATTTAAAACAGCATATTATAAAACCTCAATGAATCCTAATGAATCAGAGGATTTATTTGAGCCTAACAACAGCTAAGTACTTCTTAAAATGAAATCAAGAGAGATTAGAAAAAGAAAAAAAAATTAAAGGGTCCATCTTGAGCTTAAAAGTCAGGGAACAAAGAAGCATTACGCGTAAGGTCAGTGCAGAACTTAAAAATTCACTCTTATTTCATCAACATATTTAATTCTCTGGGTCTTAGCTTCACAGCCAAGGCACTGGACTCCACCCTTGGCAGTATTCTCTCAGCCCCCCGCTCTACCTTCTGTTATTTATTTCCCTTTTCACCTAGAAATGGAGACTTAATAAAAACATATTTTGTTCCTAATTTGCTGTTTCACAGGTCTTGCCCTGATAATCATTGCTTTATTGCAAAAGAAAATACTTCTTTAAAAGGCCTGCATCTTGAGTGACCATATTTATGTGCTGGCTATTCCATAAATGATAGCAAACTTCCCTTTAGCTACTCCAGCTCTTCTCAGTGGGTTGGGGACAAGGATTGAATGAGTGATGGCCTTTATTGGTGAGTGAGGCTCCTGCTTTGACCCCCTTGGGCCAGAGCCAAAAAGCCTAAGCAAAGTAGAGGGTTGATAAATTACTCAAATATTTGTGCCCAAGTTACACTTGAAGCCCCACCACCATAAACAGATCTGAGAATAGAGGAAAATGCTGACAGGATTCCAGGGAATCCAGATCAAGTTCCTACTCCCGTTACCCTCTGAAGCAGAATAATAATCTCCTTTACCATCTTCTTTGGAAAGTACTGGTGGTGACTCTCAGGAGACATGGGGTCAAATCTAGGCTCCACTCTGAACCCCCTGTACCCTCTCTTGGCAGCTTAGTTTCCTCACCTGTAAAATGTGAGTTTATTATTTCATTTAATCATTGCTAAATACATGACAATTGTGATTGCCCCACCTCCATGAGTGAATGAATATATAAATGTGAATAAACCTCAGAGGGATTTAGCAGTTTTTCCCCAGGTTGTGTATGGAGCAACTGAGCCAGATTTCTAACCCATTTGCAGGAGGGAGGGGGGGGTTTCCCACTACATAAGGCTGCTTCTGTGGGGATTTGGTCCAAGGGATGTTACACCAAAAGGTTGGAAATGAAAAGAGGAAGATCCCTGCGTATTTGGGGCTTTGTGTTCCCGTCTCCAAATATCTGCTTGTTCACAATTCCTGGAACAATCCCTATTTCACACTTTTTATACATGTAGAAGTTAAACTTGTTTTCAGTTTATTCATCCTGGTGCACCCTTAGCTGGCCATCCAGTGACCTCTTATTTCTGTTTGCACTGCTGCCTCCTTGAACTCTCCTGCCTGGGGATTTGTTGCAGATGGCATAAAATGGGACAAAGTATGACCAGAACCATATCTTAAGGATTACCCATGGTAAGAAGATAGAAGCTCACCCTGGAGTTAAGAGTTTATTCTTCTATAATTTGTATTCCTTTGTAACTAAGCACACAAGCATGGGCTTGCATGACATACATTTTGGAGGGAGTGAGTTTCCTTTGCCACGTTAAGATCTCCCTTTTGTGTACGAAGGGGTGTGTGTTTGTTGTTTTAGCAGATCAGGTAAAGTTGCACATTTGAGAGGCCTCTCTGAACTCTGTCTTGGCACCTCTGTCACAGCATTGCATTTATTTAAGATTTGGTTTCTTCCATTATATTGTCATCTCCTTGGGGCAGGAACTGTGTCTTGTCTAACTTTGTATCTCCAGTAGGCAGCAGAGGGTTTGGTATTTACAAAGCACCAAATAAATATTTGTGGAGTAAATAAACAGAAGCACAATTCGTTTTCCCAATTTCCTGTCACCTACCTCAGAACAATCCTTTCACACACTCTGGAAAATTATTTTCATTGTCTCAGATTTTGCAGTAACTCAGACATCCTGTCTGTAACACTTATTAATCATAATAACTTTGAAATAATTTCTCTGTGCAAATATTCAGGGTCTCATCCATAACTAAGTGAAATACAGTCTAAAATAATCAATCATTATTTTCTAAACCAAAGACCCTGTAATTAAGGAGTCCATCAATGTGCCAACAACTTGTGGGTCTGGAAATTAATTTTTGTTTGTTAAAGGACCTTAAAGATAATGTAATAGGGGATTATTGTGAAATGGATTAATAAAGTGCCTGTCTCATTTCACTTGTTCTTTTCTATTTAAATCCCGTGGGACAGTAATAAAGTTGTGCAGTTTTATTCCCTAAAATTTTTGACATAATGTATACATTATTTTTAAATCCAAAGGAATCATCCTTCTTGCCATCATACTGTTTACTTGCTTTGACTTTAAAATGCATGGATGGAGGAAATGGACACCCAAATGCTTGTATCAGGTGGTACAGATAGGTTATTTTGTTTAGTCTTCTGTTGAGTTCATTCACTCAACAAATATGTGAATGCTTTCTCCATGTCGCGCACACATTGCTGTTTCTCTTTTGAGGATGATGGATGCCAAGGCCCAGAGAATGGGTCTGATTTGAGCCTGGGATTCACAATTAGTAAGTTGGCAGCACCAGGATTGGAACCCAGGTCTGTCTGACTCCAGGATCCAGGTCCATTCTGTCACATCTTTGGTCCATAAGCATTTGAATCTAAGCCCCTTGAGTCACTGATGTCTTTTCTTAGAGGCAATTGAAGGCAAGTTGAAGGAAAGCCCAGAGAGGCCAACATTCTTCTGAAAGATCTACTTGACATGTAACTAGAGTATTTCCGAGCTGAAACAGGACCTAATGAACATCTCTTCCAGCCTTTTCATTTGAAAGGTGAATGGACATTAACTGTCGTCCATAGTTCATGCATTTTTTTATTCATCCAGCCAATGTTCATGAACCATCTACTGTATGGGAAACAATGCAAAACAATTTTGTTAAACACAAACAAGGCAGATTTGCTCTTAAGCTCTTATGGAACTCAGAATTCTACTTAGAGTAATAGCATGGGGAAAATTTAGCATTTCCCTGAGCTGTTGTAAGTGTAGGGCCAATTTGATGACATTACATTGGTGCATTATGCTGATCATCGTTCAGACAGATGGAAGACCCGTTTGTAACTGAGTTTACATTAGGAAACCGTGCCTATCCAGAAGTAATAGAAGGATAAAAGACAGTGTAAGTTGGGAAGAATGAAAAGCATTCTGTTTAGAGAGGAGGTGGAACAGAGGTGATAAATAGTTTCCCTTCCCCAAGAAGTCCATCCTGCTCACCCTGTCTTCCTTACACATGTTCATGGACATTGTATACTCACCTCTGTTGAAGCACGCATCCACTCCTTGTGGATATAAAATGAAAAGTTGGTTGATCCACCAGCTGATTAAGGTCTGAAATGAGGTCTTGCTCATCAGGAACATAATACATCCTTGATACTCGTTTGTTGACAGAGTAGGTGAATGAATGAATGAATAAATGAATGACTGAACATTTGACATACATTTTGGAAGGAAGCGAGTTTAAGTTCTGTAAAGCAAACATTAATGAAAACATCAGCCAAAGCCAGGGATTTCATGCATAAGGTAACAAGAGCTTCAGTACATGAGAGTGGAATGCAGAGAGTGGAGTGTGAAGGAACAGAGAGGACTAAATGGAAGCAAATCAGCAGAATTTGGGAAACGTGAGAAACAAGTCCAGAATAAACTTCAGCTAGTACAATGGCCCCATAACAGTGGTTGTTAACAGGGTTGAATAATTGCCTGATGAATAGGAAATTAAAAGTTTAGATCAGAAATACAATCAGCAACTCTTATGGGTTGTTTTACATTATTAACTTGAGATAATGATATAGTAACTCTATGTAGTTCTTATCCCAGTAGTCTTTGTTCAATCAATAAATATTTTAAGTTGTTTACTATCTGTTAAACACTGATAAACAGCAGTTCTTATGACTAATAGTTTAAGTCATTTTTGATTAAGCCTTTTATTGTTGCACATGCATGTGGCTAAAGGAATTTCTTCAAGTATCAGTAGAAATGGGTATGTGTGTTGCCTGGTTGCCAGGTCACAACTGGAGCCCAGATTGAACAAAACTAGTTAGGTCACCTTGATTTCAGAATATTACCTTTGGACAAAGCCAATAGCTTGTCTGGATGTGCCAGATGTTACCATTTCTCATCTCATCTTCACATCATTTCTCCCTGTGACAGCCAGATTTATCTTCCAAAGCTCATTTGCATTTTAAAATCAAGGTTTTATTTCTGATGATAAAAGTGAGATATGTTCACTATAGAAAACTTTGAAAGTACAGAAAACCTCACGACTAAGAGAAAATCATTCTTTACGTGTTGCTTGTATTTCTAGGATTTTTCTGTTTAAAAAATAAGCCAAACATCTCAAAAGATAGGCCCTACTACCTTTTTACTATTTACTGTATCTTTTTACACATAAATATCATTCTTTTTGTTTAAGGTCTATAATGATTTCTATTTTTTCCATTATAACTGGTTTACAGTGTTCTGTCAATTTTCTACTTAAATATCATTCTTAAATGGATATCTGTAATAATGATATTAGGTTGTAGTATCGAGGTTGTGGTTAATAATGATGCTATACTTTTTTTTTCTTTTTTTAGCATTTACTACTTAGCTGGAAACTAATCCACTGATATTTACAAATTCATCAATTTCCCCACAACCAAGCTATGAAGAAGTCCTTCATTTTATTATGAAATTGTCTTCAGTTTACAGATAGAAGAATTAAGGCAATGAGAGCATAAATAAGTTCCCCAAGGCCACACAATTTGTAAGGCTGTGGGGCCAGAGGAAAAATCCAGACACCCCAGCTCAGAGCTTACCTCTTAACCACCTGGTTTCCAACGCCTACCACATGCAACAGCCTGTGTTACCCTAATGCTGTGTTCACTAGATTTTTGTAAAGGCAAAAGATAGACATAGTTTTTCTTAAAATAACATCATTCTATAACATAGGTAACAAAAAAAAGCAGTTTCTTATCCAAACTTTCCCCAGCTTTATATGTTCTACCCAGAAACAACTATTCTCAAATCCCTTGCCTTTTGCCAAGTATTTACCTTCATGTTTCTGAATAACATGCCCAAGGGCATTATTCTCTTTTTTTTTCATTTTTAGATACCATCTAAAATCTACTAATTTCCTAACATGAAGATGAGATTCAGTTCTTTAATTCTTTTTCATCACTTTCTCTTCCCAAACATTCCATCTTCCTCTCCCTCTCTTTTTATTTCTAAAAAGCTTTGTATTTCTTTCTCCCTCTATCCATCCATTCATCCAGCCAGCCAGCCAGCCATCTCTTAATCTATTTTTTTTTTCCATTTATGTCAAGCTGGCCAGTTCCCCCAGTAATGAATTCTCACATTTCCTATAGTTCTGAGACGGCTCACTGGAATTCCAGGAGCCAAACGGGGGAAAGATTTTTGAGGTAGAGTTTCGTATTTAAATCTGTAGACATTCACTTATTCTCTCCTTTTTTGATTTGTTGTCTCATTTAAACCCTCATCAGTGCCTTGTGACCTGGATCTGGAGTTTCTGGTTCTCTTTCTCTTAAGGATTCAATTCATAGTCTTCAGCTGAAATTGGGAAATGGTAAGGACGGGGTCCTCCAGCGTGGAAGAGGTGACCTGAGCAACCTTGTAAAGACATTTAAAAAACCCTCCTGAGGTCAGTCTCGCAGCTCATTCTGCTGTTGGAGACAACTGGAGTGTCCAGGCTCAGAGCCTTTCTCAAAACAGACACAAAGTCACCTGCTTTTGTTGGTGTCCCCGGCTGTGCCCTTTTTATTATGTCAGTTTTCACTTTTTCATCTGCTTTCTATGTTTTTGTTTATTTTCTCCTCTGATTTCTTCTGTTGTTCTCCCTGTACTTTTCGACTTATGCCCCTTTTAGACTTTTGCTGTCATTTTAGTGACCTCTTAGGAGGAATTAAAGAAAGAGAAATGTGTTCAGTCTGCCTTGTTCAACAGAAGTCCAGGTAGAGCCTATTGCTACATTTACAGATCAGGTGGCTAAGTTATGGGGAGTTTGTAGAATACTTAAGTCAGAAAGTAGGTGAATTAACTTGTGAACTAGATGCTCCTCCCAAGGGCCCAGCTAACTCTGGCCTGAAACCTGGGTCCCCAATACTACGGTGTTTTTTTCACCTTCCTTAGATCTAACCAGCCAAGCTCCAGCCTTTATTTATCAGTCCACGCTAAGCTCTGAAGTCTAAAGAAAGATATATGTGATTTCCAAAGCTTCATTCTCACCCCTCAAATGTATCCTTAATTTATTTCCTTGAAATCAAAATAAATAAAATATTGTATATGAATTATGTCATGGCTTCAGGCCAGAGCTCCTTGTGATCCTGCTACAAACCTTGGACTGGCTGTTTCCATAAAATGTCCCTGCCTGTACCTCAAAAAGTACATACCTAACATCATTAGGAGCTGTGTTTTCATCTCAGATTGATGAGTAGATTTTGGAATCAGTACATAAAGACCACCTGGTCTTTATAATGATCTTTAGCAGCTTCTTTCTCTTATGGAAATAACCTACACAGATTCCTTCCTACCTATCTTATGGCACAACCTTGCTGTGTGAAACATAATGGGTATGTTTATTTACAGTATTTTTTCTTTAAATGTAATTAAAAATAAATTATTGAAAAAGTTGAGGTAACGTTGATTCTCAGAGTCAAGAGGGATCATACTGATTACCCTATTTGCATTTATACATTCCTTGGTTTTCTTTCCTTTTTACCTTTTTTCCTCCAGTGTTTTATTAAATTTTTCAAATATATAGCATAGTTGAAAGTTGAAAGAATTTTACAGTTGGCTCCCACATACCTACCACCCAATTTCTACCATGAACATTTTACTTGTTTTGTATCTCGTGTATCTATCCATCCCTCTACCCATCATTGAACCATCTGTTTTTTCCACATTTCCAAGTAAATGGTAGATACCTGTATACCTCCCCAAATTACCTCAGTATGCACATTACTGACTAGAGTTAATGTTTATTTACAGTATTTTTTCTTTAAATGTCAACATTTATATACAATGAAATGCAAAAATCTGAAGTGTATGTTCATTGAGATTTTATAAATGCATTTCTTTCCTGGTCTTTTATTTTCTTTTGTAGTCCCTGCATTTATCTAATTCAATAGATGTTTATCAAACACATCTTTTGTGCCAAACATTAATAATGGCACATATTAACATGATGTTTGCAAGACAGAGAAGGCAGTGGCTAATTCTCACAGTGGAAATCTCAGAGTTAAGCAAAAGTGTGAGAACAGTTGCAGGCAACATTTATCACTGAAGAAACCCATGAACAAAAGCACAAAGAATTAAAAAAATATAGTGTTTGAGGGAACAAAATTATTTTTTTTTTTTTATAGCTTGAGCCTAGTGAATGGGGCAGTGTGGCAAGGGGATGGGTAAGAGACATAATATTCTAAGTCCAAAATTCAAAACTACGTGTATTAATCAAGTCAGCAGTAAATGAGGTGCTTCATGCTATAGCCCTGAGCTTAGCAGAAAGCCTGCACTTCCTCATGTGGTCACTACCCAAACCCAAAATGACAATTTGACAAGTTAAGATTTCAGTCTGTTTTATTTCATTGGTAAACTGCTCAGCTTTTTAATATGTGTTTGGTGACTAGCATAGTACAACTTCTCTCCCCAAGTGTCTTAATACAAATATTTTGGAAGGAAACAAACAAACAATTATTCTAAATGTGAAGAGATCACTGTATAAGATGCTTCATTGCTTAAATTGAACTGTAAATGAATTTGCTACAAATTGGTGAAAAGGGGGAAATGTGAAGATTCAAGACAAAGATTTAAAATAGTAAGAAAAAAGACTATAAGTGATCTTTAAATTTGTGAATTTATTACTTTGGGTGTGACCCAGTGCAAACCTTGTCATCATTTATTCATTGATTCAACATGCTCTGGTGATAGATCCTTGAGAGAGACTGTGTGTGTCCCTAAGTAGGGAAATTTTTTCTCAATTATCAGGTTAATTATCTAACTTTTCTGCCACTAAACTTGTTCAGGACCTCATTTCAAGCTACACCCTCTACCTGGTCTTCCCTTATCATAACTTTATCTATCCATCCTGAATGGTTTGCTAAAATGTAAACCTGTTCATTCATTCATTCATTTAAAAAGTTAGTGTGCACTTACCATATACCCTCCGCTCTCAGCACATCTTTCACCTTCAGTGGTAATGACTACCATACTGTACTGCTATGAAATATGTGGGAAAGAAAAACAAACTTCTTGAAGGAAGAACTGAATTTTGACCATTTTTTCTTTAATCTTGAAGTCATAACACAAGTCTGCACACAGAATAGGTGATCAATGAATCTGTATTACCTTGTGTTCTGTTATTCAGGCAGCGAGTATTAAATTGGTTCAGAGAACAAAGTAGGTTGTTGAAGACAGAATTGTGCAGGGGAATTCTTTTGGATCAGGGAAGGAGGATGAAACCAGAATGGAGGCTAGGAAATCACAGATTAGGAGAGCCGCATCAGACCTGAGCCTGGTGCATTTGAGATCAGCAAGATCAGTCACCTTTGGTGCTGGTACACTTTAATTTTTTTTTCATCCTTTCTTTCCAACCAGAGTTCCAATTTTAACCTCATTCGTTCTCTTCTGATATTGCAACAGGAAGAACAGTGGGGGAAATTTAAGATAAATGGCCAGAAGGAGCTCTTTTCCATCAAATACACCCATCCACTCATCCATAAATCTATCCATTTTCTTTAGATTCTCATCAAATTGCTTACCCATCACGTCAGCCTTATATAAAGCATTCTGTTCCAAGAAAACCATCCAGAAGAACCACAGAAACCTATCAGAAGGGAGTGAAAATTTTGTGTTCTGCCCACAAGGTGAATTAAGAATGGGAGATTAGCCAGGAAACAAAAGATTGGGAGAAAGAGGTTATAGGCCAGGCAGTAAATGACTACCAGTGTCAGTGACAATGAGAATATTGAGGGGTGTGTACATAGCTGTAACTAGTGCCAGATCTTTCTCTGCACAGTGGGAAAGACACAAGAATTCCAACCACTCTCTAAGACACCTCTGCCAACACAAAGCCTTCCTACTTCTTTGCCAGGCATTACTGATTTCCAGACACCATGCTTTACCTGGGAACAGAATGCATCATTATGAAGGCCCACCCAGACCCCTTTTAGGAATAAAGAGCCTATTGTTCAGCTGCTGAAAGCACCACTGGCAGATAGTCCCAAGGCAGTCAGTCCTCTTTGAGAAGTGTCTTGGCTGAAGAGAACTGCCTTGCTCAACTGGGGAAGCCTGTTCCCAAAGTCTAGTTGACATAGGGATGTAAAGTTCCATCTCTCCACTGCAACTGTGGTCAACTCTAAAAAGCCATCCAGGTTTCAGAGCTCCTCATGAAATCATTTGAATCCCTTTTGTGACCACACAGCACTTGACTTATCCATCTATCCAGTTTCTCCTTCCTTCCTTATCCTTCCACAGGTGTTGACCCCAAGAACATTCTATAATAAAGTTCCTGCAACATTAATTTTCACCTCAAAGAACCATACACACAATAGAAATGAAGACAGATAGGTGGTTTATCCAGGGGAAGCTCAGACAGATGCGGGTGATCTACTGAGACCCCATAGTCCCATCCTGCCCATAGAGGATGCAATTCATGGTTCTCTGAGGTCAGTACAGTGGAAGCCATGCAAGGATAGAGCTTCACTTGTCGGTGATCATGGTGAGGGTGATCCTACCTCATTATTTTATCTAATGTCTTAAATTTACTCATAAGGAAATTCAAATCCATAGGAAACCCACTGATCAGGCATAACAATATATCTTGCCTTTTTTTTTAATGGTCTTTCAGTATATCTTTTCATTTAATGTGAGGTAAGTAGGTGGGAGTTACTCCTAGGATGGCAGGAACTGGGGATGGGGGGTATCTGAGAACTGGGTAGCGCTAGGGTCTTCCTGCTTTCATCAGTAGGGGATCACCAAAGCCAGTTCTCCCTGTTTGGTACCTTGGGCTGAAGTGACATAGGAAGTTAACTAACTTTTCCACATATTTAAGTCTTATTCTGTAACACACACTGTGATCTGCTACCTGTTCTCCATGTATGCTTGTATCAGTGCATCAGTCCTTCCACTCATCCTTTTGCAACTCATTTTAGAAATGAAGGTAGGCAATGGCTTGAATTCACATCAATCTATTCTTGTTATCACATTATTTCCCATGTGCTTTCCTCCTCTCCTATGTCATTAATAGTTCTTTAGGTCATTTTATACAAGTTGCTAAAAGATAAGAAGCAAGATAGAGACTGGATCCAGGGCTTCCAATGCAGAGAGCCTGATACCAGCAAATAAATGTATAAACCAAATACATAGATATAAATCAGTAGTTAAAAAGAGGAGGGTTTGATTTTTTAAAGTAGTGCAGTCATACGTACACACTCACCTACACACATGCACATACACAGATGGAGACAGAGGGTGGGATGTATTGTAACTCATTTTTAATTTCAGGATAAAAGTTGTAAACTTAATTCAGTATCCAGTGGAAGTCAGTAATTGTTACTGAAGATCATGAAAATGTAGTGATGCCATGAACTATTAAATAGAGAAGGGAAAGACTGGAGATGAAAAGTCAGGGTACCTGCAGATTCAGTTCTTGATGAGGTCCCTCTTCCTGACTTGAAGGTGGATGCTTTCTTGCTGTGTCTTCCATCCTGTGGCAGACACAGTGAGAGCTCCAGACTCCCTTTCTCTTCTTAAAAAGACACTAATCCTATCATGGGGGCCCCACCCTCATGACCTTGTCTAAAGCTAATTACATCCCAAAGGACCCAATTCTAAATGACCACCGCATTGGGGGTTAGGATTTCAATGTAATGAATTTTAATGGGTCACAAACGTTCAGTCCATAACAGCCAAGCTTGGGCAATGGGAAATTGCGATTCAGTTTTGGACACGTTAGTTTGGAGTTGCTTTTGATGCCCAGATGGAAACATGGGTTGTTGACTGAATATATGCCTGTGGCTTAGAGAGTCAGAATCTGACTAATGAGACAGATTTAGAAGATGCCCCATTGATATCAGTGAAACCATGAACATTGACACCAGGTGTGAGGAGGCAGAATAAAAAACTCTGTGTCCCAAATACTGAATATCATGAGACAATAAATGTTATAGTTTGGGAACTAGAATGGGAAATTGCAAGAAAGAAATATAATGAGTGTTTAGGGAGACATTAATGGAACAGACAACATGAATCATGAAGAAATGCACAGGTCAGAGAAGGATATAAAAAGAATAATGCGTCATTGTGTGTGGGTGTGTAGGGGTGTGGGGCTGCATACTGCAAAGCAAAATCTCCAAAAGTGGTCTCATATGGAACACCAGTCCCATGAATTAGCTCCCTGAAAGAAAGATTATATGGAAAGGCATTCAGGGGATAGTTTCAGGCTCTGACAGATTCTAAGAGGTTCATAAAGTAAATCACCTAATTACAGGCTCACAGACGTGTAGCACTAAAGCGGGTGGTTTTGCTCAACATTTTAGAAATGTATTTGAATAAGACTCAGCTACCGTTTCCCTACTCAAATTTCTTTAATTAAATGAGTGTTCTTCAAGATGGAGTTTGGTAAATATTCACCAAATATGAGATCTCTTTAAAAAAAAAACTGAGAAGAAACCAAAGCATTGCCAGAAACCTCAAGGAAAATAATTAGAATGAATTGGCAGGAGGTTAAATGAGAAGGTGAGTGATAGAATGAATGAAAGAGAAGCATTAGAGGAAAATCCGGGCTATTTTTTATGGGAGGAAAAAATGGGGTTCATTTGTAGGCATATTGTGCTCCAGGAAGTGGTTATTTTTTAATTTTTATTTTGATATAATTGTGGCCTCTCAGGTAGTTATGAAAGAATGTTTGAGAAGTTTCCTTGTAGCCTTTGCCCAGTTTCCTATAGCAAAGACATCTTCTGTAATTATGCACAGTATTGATATTAGGAAATGGTTGTTGGTACAAATCATAGGGCTTATTCAGGTTTTGCAAATTACAGATGCACTCATTTGTATGCATATATAGTTATATACAGTTTTGCCATGTGTTGATTTTATACACTACCACAATTAAATCAAGACATAGAATTTTTCCATCACCACAAGGCTTCTTTTCATTTTCCCATTATAGCTAACACCCACCAGTTCCCCCACCCCGATCCCAAGGCCTGGCAAATCTGATCTGTCCTCTCAATCTCCAATTTGGTTATTTCAAGAAAAACATACAAATGGAATTGTACTATATCTAATGTTTTGATATTATCTCTTTCCACTTAGTACAATTCCTCAGAGATCCATCCAAATTCTTGTATGTATCAATAGTTCATTTCTTTTTTATTGCTGCATAGTATTTCAGGTGTAGCTGTACCACAGGTTGCTTAGTGATTCACCTGTTGAAGAACAATGTAGGGTTTTTTTCCATTGGTTTTTCCTATTGTGAATAAAGTGTCTATGAACACTCATGTGCAGGTTTGTGTGTGAACATCAGTCTTCATTTCTTCAGGATAAATGCCAGAGTGTGATTGCAGGATTATGTAATAGATGCATATTTGGTTTTGTAGAAAGCTGCTAAACTCTTTTCTGGTATGGTGACAGAGACACTATTACCTTCCCACCCCTGTGTGAGTGGTTTATTTGCTCTTCTTTGTTGCCAGTATTTGGTATTTTCTCTATTTTTTTCTTTTCATCATTTTGGTAGGCATGTAATGATGTCTCATTGTGGTTTTAATTTGCATTTCCCTAATAGCTAATGACATTGAGATTCTTTATATGTACTTATTTCCCATTAGTATATCTTCTTTGGTGAAATATCTCTCCATGTCTTTTATACACTTTCTAATTGAATATTTTTTGTTAGTGTTTTTTTCTCTTGTGTTTCGAGACTTCTCTTTTTATCCTAGAACTTAATCTTTTGTGAGATACATGGTTTGCAAATATTTTCTCCCAGCCTGTAGCTTGTCTTTTCATCCTCTTATCAGGGTCTTTCGGAGGGCAAATTCTAAAAATCTTGATGAAGTCCAATTTATTATATTTCCCTTTTGTGGTTCATGCTTTTAGTGTCAAGTTTAAAAATATTTTCTCCAGCTCTAGCTCCTAATGCTTTGATCCTGTTTTTTATTTTTTTCTAGGAATTTTATAGTTTCACATTTTTATATTTGTCATTTATTTCAAGTTAATTTTTGTACAAGTTTTGAGTTGAGTTTTAGGTCAAGGTTCCTTTTTTTTTTTTTTTTTTTTTGCCTGTGGATGTCCATTTGCTCCAATACCATTTTTTGAAGAGGCTGCCCTTTTGTGCCTTTGTCAAAAAATCAGTTGGGCGTATTTATATGGCTCTATATCTGTATGTTCTATTCTGTTCTGTTGCTCTTTGTCTTTCCCTCTGCCAGGATCACACTGTAGCTGTATAATAACTCTTAACCTCAGCTAGAGTGACTCTTTATTCTTCTTTTTCAAAATTGTTTTACTTGTTCTAAGTACTTTGCCTTTTCACATAAATATTAGAATAAGTTTGTCTATGTCTAAAAGAAAATCTTGCTGGGATTTTGATAGGAATTGAGTGGGAGGGACTAGAGATAAATTTGGAGAGAATTGCCCTCTTTGCTGTGTTGATTCTTTAAGGGAATGCTTTTAGATATTGTCTTTTGGATGGGGGATTTTCATCAGTTTTAGAGTGAGGAATTAAAAAGGAGTATGTGTTATGTTGAAGTGGAGTCACTGAGAGAAAAGAGGTGAGGAACAGGGCTCAGTTAGAGGGCTCAACTGCAGACCTCAGACACCCAAGCTGCCATGAACTGGGAGAAAGAGAACCTAGGGGAGTTACCTGACCAGCAGTGAGAAAGAGGAAGCCACCCCTCTGACCTTGAAGCCAGTCCTCTAGATCCATCTGGGAGACCACATCCACTTCTCATCTCCTACCCAGTGAGAAGAGGAGGTGAGGACTACTCTGCAGATCCATGAGAACCAGGCTCTGCAGTAAAGAAGCAGCATCTCATAGAGAAAGGACGTTACAGAGAAAGAGGGCAAGCAGCAGGGAAGCCTTCCGAGGGAGGAACAGCTTTGTGTGTGGCCGCAGTGGTTGCTCAGTATCCCTTCTCCTCTGGGATCCTGTCTGAAGCCCTCTCTGATGCAAGAGATTAGAAACGTTTTATCCCTGCGTCTCTCCTGCCCCAGCTGATCTCTTCGTAATGCTGAGTGACTGCATCTCACATGACTCTCCTTGGTCTTGTAAGTATCCTTTCAGATTAATGGTTCCCATCCATACTAACCCAGACTGGCTCTACACCAGCTGCTTAATTTGTTGGCTAAAGGACTGATATCTGAATATGAGTGTAGAATACACCCATTCATCAATGATGTGCTGAGGAGTTCTGCAGAAAAATGGGTGAAATGGTCAGACAGCAACCCAGCCTCTGGCAGGCCTGTGGTATCCACAGTTCTGCATCAGCAGACTCAACCAACTGCAGATTGAAAATATTGGGAAAAAAATTCCAGAAAACTCCAAAAAGCAAAACTTGAGTTTGCTACACACAGGCAGCTATTAACATAGCATTTACATTTACAACCATTAACATAGTATTGACATCAAATCAGGTTATCTTATGTAATCTAGAGGTGATTTTAAGAAAGGCTTTGTCTATGTTATAGGTCCTTTTAGATAAGGGGCTTGAGCATCCTTGATCCATAGTGGCAGCGGGGGTGAGGTGGGGGAGTCCTGGAACAAATCCCCCCAGAATCAAGGGAAAGACGACTGTATGTGTAGACTTTCTGGTGGAAACACATACTTTTGTTTTTGCTGTCTGCTTTTTTTTTTTTCATTTCTCTGCTCTTATTTACATGCAAGTCATAACCCCTCCCCCCCCCATTCTAAGTTACAGATTGCAGTCTCTTGCCACCTGTCTAATTTTTACGTGATAGGTTTTTAAGCTCAGTACCACTGTTTCTTTTCTGAGTTTCTTATAAGAAGTAAATCGCTTATTTCTAGTGGCACTTAAATGTCTCCACATATCGAGAAAGTGCTATGAGCAGCCCCTGGAGAACGCCCAGCCGAGTTTGGAAGGGAGGCCCTCTGGTATATTAATCTCGATTCTACTACTCCACACCTTTGTAACCCTTGTCCCTTCAAGTCTCTGGGACTCCTCGTCCCCATCTGTAAAGTGCCACCAAGAACATCTCCTTCCTGCTGTTGCAAATGGGATTTGGTGAGGTGATGTGATCGAAATATTCTGACATTAGATAGCGGTGATGGTAGTTCAGCACGGCCAGTGTTTTGGAGACCACTGCACTGTATGCTTTAAAATGGTTAAAACAGTGACCTTTATGTTATGTGAATTTTATCTCAATTAAGGAAAGTTTTGTGTTTTTGTTTTTAAGTGCATAGTGCAAATCACACACTTGAATTTATCCAGTAGATCTCATTACCGTCTGATGTGGTGAAAAGTTGCAGCTCCTGACACAAAGCTTGGGGCCTTGTGCTTTCCTCCAAATCAAAATCATTTGGGAAAAAAAAAATCACTTGGAAGCAAGTCCTGAATTCCACAAAAATGACCAGTAGGGAAATAAACGGGAGCAGCGCTGGAAGGGCTTTCCATGCCTGCCCATCAGCCCAACCAGCAGCCCCCCTCAGCCACTGAGGGTCCAGAGGCAGTTTTGGCTTGAATTTTCCTTGCCCTCTGTTCCCTCCAAGCCTCACCCCGTCCCTCGTCCCTAGAGTTCTCCCCTCAGAGAGCACCTCTAACTGGGCATGGTAGGCTATGGCTTTCAGACCTTGGTCTCCAAAGAGCTTCAGAAGCAGTTGGAAGATTTGATGTGGATGGTGATTGTTCACACTTAAACCCATAAAAAAATAATAAAACAAAACTAAATTGTGGGAGAGGAAGGGTCAGTGAAAACAAACATCTTCTCTGGAAGGCATCCCACAGCTGTGTGCAGATATAGCACAGTGCTGGGATTTGGGAGCTTCCACACACATAGCTGTGGGTAGGAAAGAGAAAATCAAACTCCTACCCGTATGTTCCCACCCCTTCATGGTGGCCACAGCTCAGAAATGAGAGAGGAATTTCCTGAGTGTTCAGATTTGTCAAAGAACTCCTTTCAAAGATGGGAAATTACTAGAGCAAGCCTAGGGCTTGGCCGTGGCAGCCAGAATTAGGCAGTACATTGGGGTTTTAGGTCGGGAAGGTGTGTGCCTGTATCGTTGTTCTACCATGTGCTGATGACCCTAGTCAAATCCCATGACCTTTCACATCCTCCATATCCCGCTCTCTGAAATGGTGTTTCATAAAGCTTACCTTGATGTTACCTTGAGAAATGAGAGGTTCTGAATGTGAGAAGCATAATAGTATCTGCCCCACAGTAGACCCACTGGAGTGATGCTCTTGTTGCCATGGTTCAGTCCTGCGACATTCAGTCATCTTTTGCACTTTGTATCACGGAAATATTCACAGAACTGCAGAATTCTTTCCAGCTCACGTTTACAGACGTTATTAACCAGGACAGAGGGAGGAACACCTGGTACCTTGCAGAAAACCAGGTAAAAATACTTGCAATTTAAAGTTTGCAAATCAGCCTCTGTGGGATAATAATGATGACGATAGTGATTACATTGTTGTCAGTAGGAAGGTGGTGCTTCCCATTACTTTTCATATTGCCCAGAGCTTTCATTTTCAAAGAGAGATTATCAGAATAGACTTGTCAATAGTGATTATAATGTACTTAAAAATAGGCCAGCTCCTGCCTCAGTGATTTCATCAAGGGCTCCCTAGAATGTGATTCTCCTTAAAAAGACAGTAGGTTAAGAACCTGCATAGTGTCCATGAGGATGCGGATTCTATTGCTGGCCTGTTGCTAGGCTGGGTTAAGGATCCGGCTGTGACCTAGGTCGCAGATGTGGCTTGGATCTGGTGTTGCTGTGGCTGTGGTGTAGGCTTCAGCTGCAGCTTTGATTAGACCCCTAGCACAGGAACTTCCATATGCTGCAGGTGCAGCTGTTAAAAAAAAAAAGAAAAAGAAAAAAAAGGTGGAATTTAAGGATTAAAAGCACAGGCTATACTTACCTTTAGTGAGTCCTTCCAGTCCTAACTTGGGGACAATTGCTCAGGCTCGGCATTACTCTGGAAATAAAAATCCCCCCATCACATAAAGGGGGAATACATTGAGCTCAGATGTTTAGGATTGTTAAGAACCCCAAATCTTAGAAGAGGTCAATTTGAATGGAGGTAGGTACAAGAAATGCCAGACTGAAGGTTCAAGGAGGCAGGAGGTCATGAGGAGTCATGACTGGGAGCCAGTGAGCCCCAGTGAGATCCACAGGGACATGGTTGTGATAAACCAGTCCTTTTGGAAGGTCTTTACCCCCAACACTGGGGCTCACAGAGTAACAGTCTGAGCCTGGTGTTGGAGCCAGAGCATAAGTAGAAATGTCCCCTCTCGTGTCCCCACTCCCCTAACTGGGACTTAAAGGCATCAGCCAAGAAGGCAATGAAAAGTAATGCCATGTGCTCAGCTGGGGACACAAAGACATCCCTTTGTGAACCTTGTACTTCCTTCCAAGGTAAATGGAATAGACAGTTTAACATTTATTCTATAAGATCTACAATACAGTCTAAAATTCAAAAGAACTATCTAA
This sequence comes from Catagonus wagneri, assembly GCA_004024745.2. Lineage (NCBI taxonomy): Eukaryota > Metazoa > Chordata > Mammalia > Artiodactyla > Tayassuidae > Catagonus > Catagonus wagneri. The sequence goes on from PVHT020000180.1 coordinate 12,285,708, forward strand.
GGCATTAAAATAACTTGTGTTAAATCTTGACTCTATACTAACAGGGTAACTTTGGGCAAATAACCTCACCTTCCTATGTCCTGAATTCCTCATCTGTAATATGGGGTAATATTGCAACCCCTTAATGGTTTTGTGAAGATTCAATGAATGAATCAATCCAGGCAAAGAGCAAGGAGGCATTCAGTAAGTTACATAGACACAGTGGCTCTCTCTCCATGTAAGTGTATATATACACACACAGATGTAGATGACTTAAGTTTTTAAACCACTTCAAAATATTGTATTTTATGGAGGGAGGATTATTATGTAGCCAGACTTGCATTAATGGATACTGCCATTACTTCCATTTTGGTCTTTCCAAACAATGCTGAAATAATCTCTCTTGTACTCATTTCTTTATACCTTTTAGAAAATATTTCTGATTAATTCCTCGAAGTATACGTGTTTAATATCTATTACCCACTTGTCCCCTAACGGTGTTTTGAGTCTGAATGGGTGTGTGGAAGTTGTCTAAGTGGAGAAAATGTGTTTGTAAAAGGAAGGATTGCTATGACTAGGAGAATTTTCTAGATCCTAGAAAAAGCATGGAGAACCTCAAGAGTAAAGGAAGGCTTCTCCCTCTGTCTGAACCCTAGAATGGAGAATATGAAGCAGGCGGGGTTGATGGGCTGGAAGGAGATCAAAAAAGAATCTAAACTTCATCCACTCTCAGGTGCTAATGACTCATAAGCTCGTAAAGAATTGTGCATTATCTATGACAAGGGTCCCTTCCATAGAGAGCAGCAGCTGTCCAATGGAGAAGGATTTCCCAAGGCATGAAATACAAACCACAGATGCTATTAAAGATGATTGTTCATAGTGGTATGAGCACACGACAGTAAGTATTACCAAGTGTAAATATACAGCTTTTTCAGTAGTCAGTCCATTTAGTGATTTTATTGGTAATTTAACATCTGTTAAACCTTGCTAACCTCCCTTTAAACAACAACCACTGCAGTAGAATAGGCATCAGGCTAGGAGTCTGCAGGACACAGCCATTTCTAGCACTATTTTATTTTCATTGTATTTATTTGTACATAGTGTTCTACTTGGGGCAGTGGATATTGGTTTTCTGTATGCGAGAAAGGTACGCATGTGCTTTTCAAAGAGGTTAAACATGTAAGTCAATTTTAATAATGGAATTTTTGAAAAACACCTAGCTAGACTGGGAAGAGTATGGGAAGTAGACTTTGCTTAGTTTCTGCTGTATCACAGCCTGATGATTGAAACTTTGGTTCTGCTGTTCACGTCAGTGAGCATAGGCAGCTCTACGCTGTGGTCTTATTCAGACGGCTCCAAAAGTTAAATCAGCTTATATAGCACATGTGATTCTTTGAGTTGCGACATGGAGCTCATCACATGAAAGTGGTTTTCCTCAAACCCTCTCTCACCAATGTTCTTGTGACGGTGACCACAACCTCAAACAAATCCACCCCGAGTTCTGGCCATTTATTTTAAAAACCATTCCTGGACTAGGAAGAAATAACCAGAGATGTTTTAATCATTACTGTCCTAAATCCAACTTAGGGATGAGTTTACTAAATTCAGAGTGTCTCACTCAGCCTCTCTAAAAAGGTTTAAAAATTCGTGTTTGTTAGTGCCCTTTGGAAAAGAAATCCAAGAATAGTGTTACTGCAGCTACAGCACACTCCGTGCACAGACATGTGGCAGATGCTTGAAATTTGGAGATCAAATCCAAAATTTCAGAAACACATCTTTTAAAAATTGTTTATTAATTTATGTATTTATTTATTGTGTATTTCAAGACAGAGAATGTAAGCTCAGAATTGGCCTGATTTGACTGGTTCAGTTTTTTTTTCTGAGTCCCATAAATGGAACTGCATATTTATGAATTTTATGCTCCACATAGTGTTTATAGGTTATCTATGATTCCTCGAGATTTTGGAGAGTTATATCTATGCAGCGGGCTTTCCAAGATTTTTTCTTCTTTTAAGTGCCAGATAGGCTGAAATCTATCCTGGGAAACTGGTGAGGATTAGCTATTTTTTAGGTCACAAGTTAAAAGATTCCTAATATTCACAGACATTCTATGTCTAGGAATGTTTGTTAATTTGAGCCCCTTTCTCTCTCCATGTGTATCTTTAATCTCCCAACCAGCTGTCTCCCATAAAAAGATATTTCTGTTTTTAGTTACAAATCTGTTTAGAGATAAAACTCACTCATAAATACACAACCACATGCAAAGACTTTTTTTTTCTGCTGACAGTATAGAAATAACTCCAGATGAAAAATATTAAAGTTTGTTTAGAAATAGAAAATGCATTCTGTTTCCCTCAGTGGCGGCCCATGTCTTATAGATGTTCAATGTCTTTTTGTGTCTCAGTGTGGGTTCCTCTTGGAGGGCAGTCTTCTTTTACCTCTGTGACTTAGCATTGTTGGGTGCATTCTTAAGTGAGGAGTTAACTGCTTGTAAAGGCAAGTATTGGTCACCTAAGGAAAAGAGGAAGCTAAGAAATAAATCTGTGAATTGCCTCACATGTGCTTGCTATTGGCAAAAAGACCAATTCAATCCCCTACTCTTCTTTGCTTGTGGTTTACTTTCCCTGGGAAGCAAGTAGAGTCCTGTGTTTTCTTTCTTCTATTCCTCTTTCAAAAACAAGTACTGTGTCTGCCACGTAGTATTTAATCAGGGCTGAAATATATTGTTTGCTGTTAACTGTTATAATCTTGTTATGTAATAAATTGCACAAAACAAAAGTATTTAGACATCACACTTCTTTAGTAACTTACTTAGGGCTTCAGACTCCATTTTTCCCACATATTCATCACCATTACACTTAGTTAAAAAGGGAGTGTTCCAGTTCTTTTTCTTGTGGATTGGTTGTAACTGCCTGAACAAACCTTGTAACTACACCCTACTTCTTGTTAAAGCCCATTCAGTCACAGCCGATACAGTTTATGACTATCATACATTAAACAATGTTAAATGTAACAGATCATTGCCTGTATTTCATCAACTATGTCTAGTAGCTACTCCCATCATTTTACAGATGAAAGAATTGAGACTCAGGGAACTTCAGTTACTCAAGTTCCTAAGACAGACTCTAGGTTTAACTCCAAATCATCAGATATTCGATTATATGAGACTGTAGCCTATAAACAGAACGTTGGCCTGAATGGCTTCAAGTAAGCCTTTCTGTATATCAAACTGCGCAGTGGTCGTGTTACTCAGTTTCTCTTCTTCCTCTCACTGAAATCTGATGAGATCAGTTTTTGCTTGGTTTTGTCTTTTTAGGGCCACATATGGAGGTTCCCAGGCTAGGGGTCGAATCGGGGCTGTAGCCACTGCCCTATGCCACAGCCACAGCCACACCAGATCTGAGCTGCATCTGCGACCTATGCCACAGCTCATGGCAACGCTGGATCCTTAACCCACTGAGTGAGCCCAGGGTTGGAACCCACAACCTCATTGTTCCTAGACGGATTCGTTTCTGCTGCACCACAATGGGAACTCCAGAGATCAGTGTTAATTACCCCCTTTAATGTTAAGGAAATGAAGGCTGAGACAACTTATGTAAATTATTGAAGGACAAAGAAGCTGTTCATGGATTCATGTTGCTGAGAACTCAGCGTTTTGGGAACTGGTGTCTTTGGTTGAATTTCTGTTGAAATAACCCAGGCCCACCAAGAAGCCAGGTTGATCTCTCTCATATTATAGAATTACTTCGTCAAGCACAGGTTCTTGCCTGAGTATTCAAAGATGCAACATGTCCTGAAGCATTAAGCCTGTTTTTTAAACATTTGCGTGTAGAACTTCATGCTACAGATTCCAATCACCAACTTTCTTCCAAAAATACAGCTGCTGCTTCCTAACAGGAAGCCTACCTTGGGCACAGTTGTGATTTCAAGAGACTACTCGTTCTCCCTCAGTAAAGTTCCATCTTCGAATCTGCTGATCTTACAAATGGCAAAACAGAGACCTGAGGGGAAGGGCACTTGTTTGGAGCTCCCCTCGTGATAATTTCTTTACTCACCCAAATGTGTTAAGCCAGCAGACTGAAAACTTGCTCTTGTCCCCATTTCTTCCTACATCCAACTGAATTTTCCTTAGAAGTATCTTCTCAATTTCATGACTCTTATCTGTCCTCACTGTAATTTCTCTCTTTAAACTATATGTGTTTGTTCATGGTTAGGAGGTAGTTAAAATATTCACATAAGGAAAAAAAATATATACGTATCATTTAGAATCTGGAGTACTTCAACAAGTTCCTAACAGTGTTTTGTTTTCTGGTGTCTATATTATCTTCTCTCCATCCTTCACAAAACCTGCCAGAGTGAGAGTGACATTTCATAAACATAATCTGCTTGGGCCCAAGCCTCCACATCTACCCTGCATGTGCTGATTGCTTTTTACTTATGAGAGAACTCTGAAACAAGGGTCCTTCAATCACTCTTCCCAACATCCCTGCTTGACCTTTCTCCATCACCATCCCTTTGAACCCAAAGGCTCCAGTTGCCCAGAGTTTTCCGAATGCTTTCTACATTCCCCAGGTTCTTTGATTGCCTCTGCAACTTCGCACACACCATTCCCTCTCCTTGGATGCCCTTTTGTCAGCCGAGTGAGGTCCAGACTATGTTTCCTGATGCCAAGTGAGTGCTCCTTGACTCTGGTGCTCCCAGCAATATTAAAAATGGAAGCTTCTGTTAAGAAATGCCCTGTGGGCTGATCAGAGTTTGGGGGCAGCCCAAGCACATTTGCCATTTCCCGAGTTAGATGCTGCAAGTGAAAAATGAGCTGACAAATTTAAAATTCTTTGCAGAAACCACGGGGGAGAGGATCTGGCAGCCGAGCTCACCAGGTTAATACCTGAGTTACAAGGTGTTCACGAGCACCCGTGGTTGCAGGACTCAGCTGTGAACAAAAGCCTATGAGGTGGGCCCCCAGCACCTTGCCCTACCACCACCTGGCTCAGAACAGTAGGCAGACTGATTCTTTTAGGCTCCATCATCCACTAGGCCCTGGGGAGTCACCCTTTTTTTTTCTATTTTAGGGTTTTTAAAAAAGCATCCACTGAGTCTTTTTAAAGGCATTAGAGAGAACAAGAACAAAGGCTGATGGCCGGCTTAGCCTGACCTCAAACCTGCATTGCTTCACATATGAAAATTCCTGTGACATCACTTTGTGGTAGTATGTTAAGCTGTGGGTTTATTAAAAGAGTGACTGATTAAAATCATGAGTCATGGAAGACAAAATACACTAGTGTTTATTATACTTCATAAGCTGGACACTTTACATATATTATCTTATTTATCCCTAATCATTTGACAACATGTTTAACATTTCCAGTGGAAGTGTGGTTAGAGAGGGTTTGCATAATTTACTCCAGGGTATACAGCTGGCCATTGTCACAGGCAGGATTTGAACCCGTTTGCTGTGATCAGTGTTGAGCCCACATGCAGCCTTTGTGCCTCCCTGCAGTTTCCTGTAACAAATTTGGAAGCTGAAAGCTTCAGCCCTGCAAATCAGAGAGGCCAGAATATGATCGTGAAATGATCATAGATGTGACCCTGGCTCTCAGGAGGTCCTGGGTAGCTTATCCAAGATTCAGGCTTTTCATCGAGGTTGGCTTGCAAAGCATAAGGTTTCACTCTCTAATGGAACCCACCCAAACTATCCTTGCCAGGATTTAAAATCTTAAACACACTGATGACATCCAAGTTTTCAAGGGTTTCTCTGAGAGAAGCAATATTCTTGGACTATGGCCTGGAGTATGTAGAGTCCGCCTATTCCTCCGAGGACTCTATAAGTGAACCCTGGCTGAAACCAGAGCATCAGCCATCAGCGGGGCACCTGCACAGTATCACATTCTGTCCACCCACCAGCACCATGGCGTGCCCTGGAAGGCTTCCCAGGCACGTGCTGGGCAGTGAGTGAGAAGCAGGAGCCAGGACCTTGATTTCTGGGTCTGAAATCGGGATGATGTCAGCTCATGTTCTGCTGCTTTGAACTTTTTGGATGGACCCGGAGCTTTGTGGTACATGCAACCCCCACACCAGTGTAAGAATCAGTGATGGGAGTTCCCTCTGTGGCCCAGTGGAAATGAATCTAACATCCATGAGGATGCAGGTTAGATCCCTGGCCTCACTCAGTGGGTTAAGGATCCGGCATTTCTGTGAGCTGTGGTGTAGGCTGCAGACGCGGCTCGGATCCTGCATTGCTGTGGCTGTGGTGCAGGCCAGCGGCTACAGCTCCAATTAAACCCCTAGCCTGGGAACCTCCATATCCCATGGTTGCGGTCCTAAAAAGACAAAAAAAAAAAAAAAGGAATCAGAGATGGTTGTAATAATCTGAACACTTGAGTTCCTTGCAACTTACAGGTGACATGGACTGTAGGTTGCATAACTAATGGTTTGTTTGTTTTATATTGTGGCTAAAGAGTTATTGCTAAAGGTGAGCTCAACTTTAGCGAGTACATGCAGTCTTACTCCACTGAAATTAAATGGCTTTCCCATGTCCCAAGTAGCGTGCTAGTGAAAGGGTGGGTAATCATGAGTTCAATCCATTTCACTGGTAACCTGCCTTCAGTAGTCAAGGTCCTTTTAAATCTTGCTACAAAAGACTTTCATGTCCTCTGAGCAGCAGGTAGCCTAAACAATAAGATGGTTGCTGGAGTTGTTGTCCAGGAACTTTGAGTTGACTAGTTGGAGCTGAACTGGTTCAGACTAGATAGGACCACCAGCCCTCCTGAGGTTGGTGTCAGATATGTGACCTTTTGACGTCAGAGGGCCGAAAACTCCACAATCAGATCTTGCTCATCATCTCCATTTTTGAATGTGCATAGGACTGTAGCTTAGCTACACCCATGCAGAATGCTGATTACCAACCGCCTTTCCCCATGCTCCCCACGCTTCAGACCGCCCTGCTTCCTTTTTCTTTATCCCAGAAGTACCCTGAGCCCCTTGACCTCAGGAAGGCAGATCTGAGACTCACTCTCCCATATCCTCACTTGGCTGCCTTGCGAATAAGCCCTCTCCCTGATGCAAAGCTCAGTGTCTCAGCATTTTGGCTTGCCGCGCTTGGGCTAAGTAAACGGACCTAGTTCAGTAACACTAGGACTTCAGGATAAATCAATGCACAAAACCAGATTCAGCTTCCATCCTCATGGGGCATGGAGTCTAGAGGAGGAAAAAGATTAATCTGCATGTCACACTGATGAGTGAATACTTACCAATTCATAGGCATTGTAGAGAAAAGGAACTGGGTTCTGTGGGAGTACAGAACAAGAAAACCTGATTTAAAACAAGGGAGTCCCTGTAGAAATGACACATGAGTTAACTGGACAGTGTGCTGGAGATGGAGGTGGGCAGGGCCTGTGCCATGAGGTTAGCTGGTGAGAGGAAACTACATGCATGGGCGGCTGTGCCTAAGGATGGTTCACTTAAGAAACTGGGTGAAGGACACTGTAGTGGGAGCTTAGGGGCTCAGGAGACACGATTGCTACACAGACCCAAAGAAGGTAGAAGCCAGAACTCAATGGCCTTGTCAGGGGAAATATGCTGTCCTGATCCAAAGAGTACATGTTGTGTGGGAAACCACGAGTGCAGTGGGTCTCAGAGTGTGGTCCCCAGACCTGCAGCTTCAGCATCACCTGGAAACTTATGGGAAAGGCAGCTTCTCGGGCTCCACTCTAGACCTGCTGAATGAAGAACTCAGGAGGAAGAGCTCTGAAAGCTGGTTTTTAATAAGCTCTCCAGGAGATTCCCATCCATGTCAAAGCCAGAGGCACACTGCCAGAGCAGAGATGCTGTGCGAGGAGCTGGGTGTGGCGAGGACTGGGGAGGCTTGGAGTCAGCCTGATGAAATCAGCATCAGGAGAGGATCACGCAGGCTGATGGTGCTGCGGAGGCCAGGGAGGCCCTACAGGATCGTGACACAGACTCATGCTTGGCTTCATGTTACGGGTGTGTTCTTGCTTCTCTGTCTTTCCTTGTCTTCACCTACTTCCAATGTATGTTTCCGGTATATATAGAATTACATTTAAGAGCTTTCCTTAATCTATTTTGGAGCACAGGCAATATATAAAACATATACTTTTTAAAAAATTAATAAAGGGAGGTATGTATTTGGGAATGAGCATCTCTCACCTGAGGTTACCAGCTCAGCCAGTGGGGTTATTTCAAGGGCAGGCTAGGAAGACAGTGGTCATTTCTCGGATCTGCAAAACTTTTTCCCACCCGAATCCAAGCTGCATGGCAATGAAACATACCATGGCCTTTCCAAACTAAATTTTTAAATAAAAGTAAATGAGGTGTTCCCGTCGTGGCTCAGCTGAAGTGAATCTGACTAGCATCCATGAGGACACAGGTTCCATCAACGGCCTTATTCAGTGGGTTAAGGATCCAGTGTTGCCATGAGCTGTGATGTAGATAACAGACACGGCTTGAATCTGGCATTGCCGTGGCTGTGGGGTAGGCCAGCAGCTGCAGCTCTGATTTGATCACTAGCCTGGGAACCTCCAAATGCCTCAGGTGTGGCCCTAAAATAAATTAAAAAGAAAGATAAAAAAAGTAAATGAATGAAACTACAACTTCAAAAATGGATATTTTTCCTCAGTTTATTTCTGCTCCAGTTTTTTTTTTTTTTCATGCAGGGGGCTTTTCCCTTGGTTTTAAACCAGAATTCAGCATACAAAATGTTTGGAGTCCAGCAGATTTCAGAAAGTAAAACAACCAGTGGTGAGGAAGGAGATAACAGGGGTTATGTGAGATTTTATAGAAAGGAAGTGGAGCAGGTGAGGATGAGGCAGGGTCTCCAAGCTGGTAATAAGGAGGACACCTGCCCTCTGCCTGCTGAGGCCCGAGCCCTACTTCAGATCTATGGATTTGCTGGCTTATGACATGCCTCAGACATCAGTCTTTTTAAAATCCCTTCATCCAGTGGTTCTATGGTTGATCTAGGCTTGAGAACAACTGTTCTCTACGAACCATTATCTTGGGGAAAAGACAGGACATACAGTATAGAATTATCTGCTCAGCCAGTGGTCTGGCAGATTTAGCATTTTAGAGGCAGAGTTTTGAACTGGAAAGCAAAACTCTGGTTTCAAAACTGAGCTATTAAACTGTCCACGTCAAAATGTCATACGGCATGTCTTGTGCCTCTTTGGGCACCTGGAAATAACTCTTTATAAAGAATTGGTGGAGGTTTCTCATGAGGCTTACCTGTATCTGAGTTGTCCAGGGATAGTTTTTGATGAGGTAAATATTTGGACTTTTAACCTCATAGATTAAAATCAGAATCACAGAATCAGAATTTTTAGGAATGGATCCTTATCCTATATTCCACCAATGATCCCATCCACTTTAAAGTCTCAGCACAAATGCTGCAATCACCTGCTCATTTATTCATTCAACAAAATTTATTCAGTGCCCATTGTGTGTCAGGAACTGTGCTTGGTACCTAGCATTATAGACATGGATAAGATAGGCTTGGTTCCTATCTTATCACATCGATTTTTCCATCTAGTCTTTTGCCATTTCTTGCTTACCTTTCCCAATTTCACAATATGCACATTTGATTTGCCCACTTTCTGTTACCCTTAGTGTTCTTCATATTCCTGTTAGAACCCTTAGATTTAGTGGGGCTTCTGGCATATTAAAATGTAATTATATTATTCACCAAATTTAAAGCAACTGGGTCTGTCAAACTCTTACTCTTTTACTTATAATTTAACTTTTTTCACTTATTTATTCATCCATCCATTCATCCACCCACCCATCCATCCATCAGTGCCCACAAAACCTTATAATAAGATAAAGCCATACTTTATTGGATTAATTTCCAATTAATAAGTGAAAGTATGTTTTCCTCATTGTGAGATGTTACACTGGATCTGTCTGCATTGAATTTGTATCTCTTGGGTCTAATGTTACTTGGTAACTTGGTGATCACAATCCGGGAACCAAAATGAAACCCCAACATGCCGGTTTGTTTTGGTGAGAGTGTGGGACTCTGATGGCAACATGCTGCTGACAGCTTCCGTTCCTGGGAGAACACGAGGTTCTCCTGCTGTCTTCAGTGAGATTGACTTGCTCTTGTTTAATGATGATTCCACCATTCCTAACGACCCGTACCCTTCCCAGATCTGCTAAGAATGTCAATTTCCTTGAAAACAAGGCCTGGGTTTTATTGCCACTTATGTCTTCTAGCTCCTTCCGTTAATGATATTGGTCCTAATGAGGATTAAACGGTCTGACTCCTGGCAGCGAGGACTGTAAGAACCTTAATGGCGCTGCAGCCATGTCATGCATGTCTTAGTTGCTAATGTTGCCGTTTTTGTGATTTGGACACTTTCACAAAAGTGCAGTGTGCAATGTGGGGGACTTTGTACAGTGAGATTTTCATTGGTGGAGAGAGGAAAAGAGAGAGCTCAAACATACTTATATGACACCTTTCATGCTTCACAGGGAACTTTGACATCTGTGGTTAGATTCATCAACAGCCAAGGGGGGAAAGCGGCACAAGGCTGGGAGGCAGGACACGCGTTTCTCAGATGGCATGTACTTCTTGAAGGTCCCATGAGACAGAAATGGTAAAGCGGAACATCTAGCTTACCTGGGTCCACTCACAGTGCTCTTTACAGCCCGGTCACTCCAAGTGTGTGGTCCATGGCCCGGCAGCTGGAGCAGCACCTGCGAGCTTGTTGGAACTGCTCCAGCTGCACCCCAGGTCCGCCGACTCGAAACCACATTTTAACCTGCAGGATCTGCAGGCCAGTCTGAGCTACCTGAGAAGCACTGTGTTTAGCATTTAGCTGTTTCCTACTCTCTGCCCTTGGAATGACTTGAAAGTCAGTCAGTGAAGAAAGCCCAGCTATAGCCCATCCTTAAGAAATACTCTCCTGGGTGGAAGTTGTTTTATAAATAGATTTGAACATGTTAAGTGTCCAGTAATAGAGGTTGAGTAAATCATGGTACTGCCATACATAATTTTTGCTGCAACTGCAATGTTTTAAGTAAAAGATTTTTTTTTATAATAAGGGTAACTACATATCTCTAAAATAATACAGAAAAAGAGATTATATGAGTGTATATAAAATCAGAAAATATTCTTGAGGGAAATGTAAAATGATTTTAATAAAAAAAATGAGTCCATTTAAAAAATCTTTTATAAATGCACTTTTATTTTAAAACAGTTTTAAATTTACCCACGTTTTGTTAAGATGGTGTTGAGTTCTCATATATCCCACACCCAGTTGCCCTTAATGTGAACACCCTGGCGTGGCATAGTACGTCTGTGACAATTAATGAAGCAATATCGATACGTTGTTATTATCTACAGTCCATATTTTATTCAGATTTTCTTACTTTTTTTTTTTTTAACTTAATGTGTTTATATGTCTGGGGGTCACTAAGGATGACACTTTTATATCTAGTTATTGTTTCTCCTTAGGTTCCTGTTGCCTGTGATGGTTTTTCAGAGTTTCCTTGTTTTTGATGATCCTCTTCTTTTTGAGGAGTCCCATTCAGATACTTTCTAAAATGGTCCTCAATTGAGAACTGTCTGATGTTTTTCTCATGATTACACTGGTGTTATGTGTTTGGGGGAGGAAGACTGCAGAGGGAACGTACCATTTTCATCACATCACACGAAGGCCATGTGTTCTCAGGGTGACTTACACTGTCAATGTTATCTTTGGCTTCCTGGCTAAGTTATTCTTCATGCCCTTCTTTCCAAACTGCAGTCTTTAGGTGGCAGTCACTGTGTACAGCCCCCATGAAAAGAGTAGACAGTTACGTAGAGTCTCTACAGAAAAAAATTGGAATTCGTTTGCACAGGGAGATTTGTCTGTTTCCCACACTGTTTTATGTATCCAGTGATTTATTGGTGTCAGTATGGACTCATCAGTTTTTCCTTCATACTCAGAATTTTAATCCATTGATCTTATTTCATGGGTCAGAGTGTTTCAGCCTTGATCATTGGAAGCTCTTTCAGTTGCTCCCCATTTCCCTTGGGCGTATCCCCGTTATTGACATTCATTTTTAGCACTTTCTTACTTTCTGATGCCTAGTGCATCTTGAATATTTTCTGTCCCAGTCTTAGAATAATCAGTTTTACCAAGAAGCTCTGTTTTCTTTCACTGGAGAATGGTGTCAGAAACCAAGATCTGGGAGCCTGGTGTGCTCAGTGTCCCCAGGGTGTCTTTGCTTCTAGGTATTCAGCCTACAGAGCAGGGGAAAATGTGCTTGTTTTGAAAGCTGTGTATCTACGTGTATCTATACCTATGTCTGTGTATAACTTAACCTGTACCTATATTAAGCTAAGCATGATTCTCACTGGTCTCTCCACCTATAATCCATCGTAACATAGCTTATCCTGGCCTCTTCCCCTTGCTTCTGTGCAACCTCCCACCCAACAGTGAGAAACCTGACTGCCATTCACCCGCATTTAGGTACCGTTTCATTCCTGTGCTCACGTGTAGTGGTGTATCAGTCAGCCCCTCCCCCATGAAAAATACCTTTATTGATGAGAGTGCAGTGCTTCTGTACAGCTCTTTTCACCTCTATCTTTTGGCCCCCACCTGTTTTTCACTTACCTCGGTCATCATCTTTTCTCACCACCTCTTCAAAGGAGGTTATTTCATATATCTGTAAAGCGGTCTGATTCTTTTATCACCTTATGAGTTTCATCCTGGGAACCCCTGAACTCCTAAGTGATACTTTAAAAATTTACACATGCAGAAATTTCACTCTGTGTGGTAAAGTCCTTTGGGTTTTGACAAATGCAGGGTGTCACCCATCCACCATTACAGTATCGCACAGGAGAATGGTACCACCCTAAAGTCGCTGGGTCTTCACCTGCTCAACCCTGTCCCTTTCCCCACTCCCTGGAAACCACAGATTTTCTACACTCTCTGTTCCCTTTTACTGAATGTTCTATAACTGGACTCATACAGTACGTAGCCCTTTCAGACCGGCTTCTTTCACCTCACACTGTATATTTAGTTTCATCTCTGTACTTTTGTGGTTTGATAGTTCATTTCCTTTTAATGTTGAATAATTTTACATTGTATAGATTTGCCACAGTTTGTTTATCCATTTATCTGTTAAGGGACGTACTAGTTTTGGGGAAATAGCACACACTATAGTTCCTACTGATTTCTTTTTATGTGAGCACAGGCCATAGTTTCTTGTATCGTTGCATGCCTCATCATTTTTTGTTAAAACTTGTTGACATTTTAAGTAATATAACGTGGCCGTTCTAGAACTCAGATATTGTGTTGTAGCTGTTTATTGTGTTTTGTGGTTTTCTAGACTCTTTGTAAATTCTGTATTATTTGCCATGTGTGTGCACTAAAGTGTGTTCCATTTGCTAGCTGGTCAGCTAGTGTTTTGGTAGAGTTTCTTTGAACACCTAAAGCCACAGAAAAGAAAAGAAAAAAAGGAAAAGCAAGACGAAAACACATTTACTGTCCCTGCAGAGGACCCCGGGGTAGGGTATTCAGTGCTTAGACAGTCCGTACAGCCCTGCCTCTGTCTTTACTCCCTGCTTGCAGAGTCTGAGGTTCAACTAGAGGTAAAAGTTGATGTCCTCTTGGCCATTTTTGGAGCATGTTTCCAACCCTGGACTTGCATGTGCTTGTCCTTCTCAACTATCTGATACATGAGGAAGTTTTTTAAAGCCCTTCCTCAGATATGGCTCCCGTTGTGGCTCAGTGGTAATAAACCCTACTAGTATCCACGAGGATGTGGGTTCAATCCCTGGCCTTGCTCAGTAGGTTAAGGATCCTGCGTTGCCATGATGAGCTGTGGTGTAGGTCGCGGAAGTGGCTTGGATATGGCTTTGCTATGGCTGTGGCATAGCCAGCAGCTGCAGCACAGTTTCAACTCCTGGCCTGGGAACTTCCAAATGCTACAATTGTAGCCCTAAAAAGACAAAAAAGAAAAAAAAAGCCCTTCCTCTTCCATATCTCTTTTTCTCCAACTTTGTCCTTCCTAAGAATTGTGGTTTCTGCTCTCGTCCTTCAGCCATCCTTGCATTCTCCTTGCTTTGCAGTCACAGCAAGCCCGGTTCATCCTCCATATCACTGCATCTTATCCGAGGCCACAGTTCCTTCTGTGGCCGGAGCTATTCATAGCACCTTATCCACCCTTTCCCATTTTCCAGTTCTGGTAGGAGTTGACAGATGCCACGTCTATTATGGTACCAACCTTGTCGTGCATCTGCTTTAGTGCAACATAGTTATAATGAAAAAATAAACCCTGGAGGGATTATGGAACATATATCTTTTTTGTTAGTTTAACACTTAGATAAGCCCTAACCCCATTTAGATTTTTCCTACTTGGTGCCAGAAGGAAGCAACACTTGCAAATGAGTCACATTTTACCTGGTCTTTGAGAGGGGATTGAGACAACCACCAGCAACTTTATGCTGTTCCAGATTCTGCTGCCACCACCACCTCCTATCAGCATCTGGTCAGCTTGTTAGGCTTCCTTCCGTGCATTTCTTAATCTCACCCCCTGTGATCTGTCTGGCAGTGATCACAGAAGGAAATGTCCTCAGAGTCCCCAGTGAGGGTCTTTCTGACCTATGTCTTTTTCGATTGTATTTGTGGTGCCTTGAGTCACTGCTTTTGCCATTTTTTCGCTGAATCACAGCTGTTCCAGCCAGCTCCCAAGGCTGGCATATTCAGAAATGTTGGCATCTTTGCTGGCCCAGTTGCCTCTACTGACGTCATCACCAGTGCCACTGCCTTTCTCTCCCCAAGGTGATAGTGATGCTTCCATTTCAACCTTTGGAGGAAGATGATGGAGAGGGACACTCCAGAAATACTTACCCGTTTTTTCCTGTTATTTCTTCTCGGTGGCATAGCCAGTAAAGAGAGCTTGGGAAGCTTTTTTATAATCACTTACAGTGTCCCACAGGTAGAGTCGGGTTAAGGACTGGCTAAGAAATGAGTCACTTGAGTTTCCTTTTGTGTACTGTACCGACTCTTTATTTTAACTTCTACCTTGTTAAAAGTGGGAGTTTATTCAGTTTCACGTAGATTCCAGGCACATTGGTGCTCTTTCCATAGGTCATTCCACTATTCTTTTAGCCTCTTCGAGGCCAGCCCCTAACAGGAAGGAAGCCATCCCTGGCCCATGGGCCTGGGTTCTAAAGACAGGTATAGATTTCTCTACACAGACTGATTATTCCTGAATTGCTGGGTTAGTGCTCATAGAATTAGATGCAGTTTTTCTGTAACATCTTTTTTTTTTCTTTTTAGGGTTGCACCCGCAGCAAATGGAAGCTCCCAGGCTAGGGGTCGAATCAGAGCTGCACCTGCCAGCCTACGCCACAGTCACGGAAATGTGGGATATGAGCCATATCTGTGACCTACCGCACAGCTCCCATCAATGCCAGATCCAAGCCATGTCTGCACCTACACAGCTCAGGGCAATGCTGGATCCATAACCCACTGAACAAGGCCAGGGATCGAACCCATATCCTCATAGTTACTTGTCAGTTTCATTATCACTGAGCCACAACGGGAACTCATTTCTGTGATATCTTTATGGTCACCCTTGCTTTCCAACAACCTGTTCTTCACACAGCAGTTAGAGTAATCTTTGAAAAATGTTGAATTATGTCATTTCTTTCCTTAAACCCCTCCACTACCTGCCCCTTACACTTCAAGGAGAAGGTATAGTCTTCATCACTACTTACAAGTAGTCCTGCAAATCTTTGCCCCTATTGACTCTTGAATTACCTCCTGTGATTGTTCCTTATGTCCACTGACACCATTTTGTGCCGACCGTACCCTGACCATGCTGAGTGTGCCCTTACGTTTGGTTTTTTCTTTCATCTAGGACCGCCCTTTTCTGATTTATCTACCTAGCTCATTCCTTCACTTCCTTTAGGTCTTTTTGTCCCAAATGCTTGCTTACTATAGAAGCCTTCCATTACCACTAAGTACAAAATAGTGACCAGTACTCTCCCTTCCCCCAGCCTAGCAATCTCTTTCCAGGTTACCCTGATTTAACATTTTCCGCAGCACTGATTATTATCTGATATGTTGTCACCAAACAGTGCAGGAGGAAAAAAGCTATACCTGTTGTCTTCCAGCTTAAGGCTGAGGGAATAACTTTCTACATAAAAAGTGTAGGTTATTCAATTCTCATGATCTGTTGAAATGAGAGGGTTAACACTGAAGGTGATGACCAGGTGTCCAGGCAGGGTGTCTCTGGGCTGTTAGCCTCAGTATGACCATCATGATTCAGGGCCTTGTCTCAGCATCATGGACTCAAAAACAACAACAGGGAACACAGAGGTGAGTGGCTACTTGGGACTGACTCACACTGGCCAGAATCACAAGAGATCCAAGTAAAATTCAGAGGCCAATGTATTAGTTCACAATTTGAAGGTTATTCCTTGCAAATAATCAGATGTATGCCTCTGTAATTGCAAGTAATCAGACATTTCAGTTATTCCTTGTGAACAGCAATTAGAGTAAAAAGCAGTAAATGCTATTGAGAAATACATTCTCTGGGTATGGAGATAGCTCTTGAACTCTGCCTTAATGTCCAGAATATGGGGGTGGGCTATATTTAGTATCTCTTTCCATGGACAGCAAGGAATCAACACTAATAAAGTGTTGTTCTTCCATTTTTCTTCTTGGATGCAGAAATATTCTCCGCTCTCTACTTTTAAAAATATGTTCTTTCATCAGGTGACAGAAATCATTTCACCAATTCTACCAATGCCCACCCTATAGGATGCTTTTACACCTTTCCAGACCTTGACGAAATGTCTAAGCACATCTCTTCTTGCCTTGGAATTGGGATAAATCTGGTCCATAAGGAAAACGGCTTCAGGGACCCATCTCATGAATTTTGTGAGTTGACCTTTCAAAGGACAGCTAGGCCTCCTCTTTGGGGACTCTGATTCTCGACCTCACATTGCTTAGTTACCTTGACTCTTTCCCTGAATCCATATGGCCTTACAATGTCCACCAACTAACACAGTTATATTGCCATTCATGGATAGTTCTAGATGATATAACCGTTTTAGTATGCTCATTGACCACCATAATGACTTCCAAATCATGTCCTGGGTTCCTACTCAAAGTCAAGGTGTAAACTCATGCCCTTTAGGAGTCCACTGCCTGTGGTCATGGTAGATTATGTCCTATACAGGGCTCAGGTCAAAGTCATCAGATAAAAATAAGTTGAATGCTAGACTATTCAGGACCTTGGTTTCTTTGGTAAATTACCCTACCTGGCTATGTCCAGTTTCTTTTGGACCTTTTACAATAATGGTACATTGTACTTGGATGACACTGAATCAATTTATTGACTTGTTTCCACCTTCCTGATTTTACTTTTTCCCTCCAAGGAAAACTGTGATCTATATATGACTAGTGAGAAGCATCACAGTATAGTAGAAAAAGAACATTTGAATCAATAAGACCTGGGGGTACGCATATTGCATTGCCTTTTACCGTTTGTATGATCTTGCTCCAGTGAGTTAGACCCTCTAAATCTTCATTTTCCTCCCCTTTAAAATGGAGTGCAAATGCTTCTCCTTTATAGAATCATTGGAAAGATCAAGCGAGATGATGTTTAATGCACCTGCTCCTCTGTCTGGCCCCTGGCGGATTTCCTGCAGATGGTGTTTTTATTGTCCCCTCCCCCTGTTTAGTGTGGGACTCGTGGAACTTGGGTGTCCCCGCCCCCCCCCCCCAGGAAAGCTTCCACGGCTGCAGAATGACAAAGTGTTATGTGTCCAGTGTTGCCAGAGCTCTAGAGGCCCAGTTGCCAATGTGGCAGACATTCTCCCAGGACCAGGTCTGACGGCATTCCCATGGCGCCTCCACAGCCCTTTGCTTGCGTCTGTCCCATAGCACTTCCTGAATTCTCCCAGTTTATTTCTCACGTGTTTATTTCTCTGTTTCTCCTTAAAACTGCCTCTCCCCACACCCCCTAGACAGAAACACCATGCTTTTCGCTTTTCACAGCCCACAGTAAGATACCTGGAATATAGCAGATGTTAATAAAGGTTAATTAAGTAAGCAGGACCCAGGCCAGAACTGGCCAGCTGTTTTCATTGGCTTTCAGACCTAGTCAGTTTTTCAGTCCTCTCTTGCCTTTGTCAATTTGTCAGTATCTCAGTGTGAGGGGTTTCTGATTCGCAGACTTCTCCTGAATGCCAGGAACTATGAGTTATCTCATTTCATCCTTACCCCAACCCTTGAAGGTATGGGTTATTACTGCCTCCAATTTGTAGGTGAGAAAACACACTTCAAGAGGTGATATGCCTTACCTATAGTCATTCATATGTGGTAGAATTGGGAACAAGACTGGTTGGCCTGACCCCTGTAGGGGAGAAAAAAGAATTTTCCCTCTATCCTTCTAGGTGCTGGACTGAGATACACCCACCTCTCTTAATAAAAAGACAGATTAACAGGAGAAAAACAAACAGAAGTTTAATAGCTTGTACACCTCCTGGAAATATCAGGTATATCTAGGAGAAATGAGCGACTCTTCAAAATGGCCCACGTGGTCACTTTAAATACCTTCTCCAGATTAAAACAGAGGAAAAATGTTATCAAGGAGCCAGTTATCGGAAGTTCCCAGGAAAAGTACAGTAAACAAGGGTATGGTTGTCCTGCAGATTTTTTCCATTGACAAAAGTTTCTGGGGATTTAGTCCAGCTCCTCTTCCTGGTACAGAGAAGACATACCCTTATAGATGGAAACTTTCCTTGTAAATGTAAATGCCTCTTACAAAAAGGTAACGTCTACTCAGTTTTTCAAGCTTCCCCTGTGTGGACCATTTCTCCGTAATAACTAGTTTAAGATAATCCTCATACCAAAGAGGCTTATTTGGAGGTTGCAAATTCCTCTCCCCTTTACTGCCATACTCAGTGGTCTTTACAGTGGGATGTTACCGTTGAATAACCTAATAGATGTTGCTGTCATCTATTAAGTACCTGCTTCATGCCCCACACTGTACTCAGTTGCACACACGTAGTATCTTATATGATTCACTTGAGTGTAAGATTGTAACAGCACTGGGATCTGTGTCTCTCTTGTTCTCTGTTGCACCCCTGGCACCTAAGCATTGCTGAATACGATGTAGCTGCCAGTAGATATGTATAGAATGAATGAAACATTATGCATCATCTCCCTGAGACAGATGTTTTATTATCTCCATCTCGCATCTATTAGATAAAAAAACTGAAAAATGAGAGGTTAGTACCTTCCTCATAGTCACATAGTAAGTAGCAGACTCAGTATTTTAAATGATGTCTGTTTGACCAAGTACTTAACCTCTGTTATCCCACCTAAAGAAAGACAGGTAAATATTTATGAGCAAGAAATAAAAGAAAAATAATAAAAATAAACTTGGCATTATCTTTCTCCACCTCAGCTCTGAGTATAAAAATTCTTTAGCAGGAAAAAGAAATAACAGGCCATAAAACACTTATCAGCCCTCGCCCCTCACCTTTCTTTGTTTGTCTGTTGCTACTTTCAAAATCATTAAGCCCATGACTGTTCATGGACTAATTCTGAGTGTATGAGAATTGCCTCTGAGTCAAAAGCTGTATCCCAACAGCTTAAATTTAACAATGGTAGGTTCTTTTCAAAGGGTACGTTTTCCCTCACAGCTGCCTGCTCTGCTTTCTATACAAACCCAAAAATAATGATCTTTCCATTATGGGAGCACTAGTATTGTTGCTTTCCCCGTTAGCTTATATTAGTGCTTAAATTATACACCCCTGGTCTCCAGGGGTTTAAACTTGGCTGGGAAACTTTTCCTGAAGCCAAGTCACGGAGTTAGCTCTAAGCAGTAGGCTTCTACTGGATTCTCCTGCAGAGACAGGGGCAAAATTACAGGACTCAGATTGGCTCTGATATCATTGTTCGTCAGCTAGGAAGGTTCCTGACGGAGCCTTTGTCATCCACCCCAGCACACTTGGCAGTGGCAGATCCTCTCCTCCCTCTGTCTGTCCTCCTCACGAAAACAAGGCACAAAGTGACCTCTCCTCATTTGGCAAGGCTGCCAAGGAAATCTTTATTCAAATGCTTAAATGTAGGCTTGTTCTTTAAAGGCAATAGTCACCGTGGTGCTGCCTTTTGCAAAAGCAGGAGAGCAACCTTGCTCTAGTGCATTTCCATTCTTAGAGGGGGAGTGGGCCATGGTAATCAGGGGAGCAAACCAAGCTCTAAGGAGGAGGTAGGTTACGGGGTGAGTAGGAGGTGAAGAATGGAAAGCGAGGAAGTGGAAAGGAGTGTGGGAGAGTGCAGCAGTGGAGAGGAGAGGGGGAAGCCAGCCCTTGGAGGGTTGGAGAAAACGTGTGTTGATAGCATAGAAAGTTGTCTCCAAATGATTGGGCCCTGGCATCTGAGAGCTAATATAGAGTAAGAGTAATTTTTTTTTCCTCTGCAAAAATTATTGGGAAAAATAAGACTCATTTTTCTTGGCCCCTTCCTTTTTTCCCCTTAAAGGTTTCCACCTGCCATGGCTAATATGCTGGCAGCACCGTGTTATTGTATAATTGCACATTCAGGAAAGAGATGTCATACATTTTGTCAGTGTGGGATTCGCCAGCTTGCACACGCAAATCTTGATGCTGATGGTCAGTGAAGGTCACAACACCTAACTCCCTGGCTCTGATAATCTCTGGAGAAATTCTTTCATTCGAGATTCATAGGGAGGGCCGAATTAACTGAGAATGATTAAAGCACACTTTGGAATGAGAACCAGACACTAAGTAACACACCTTTTTTTTTTTTTAAGGCCACACCCACAGCATATGGAAGTTCCCAGGGCTAGGGGTCCAATCAGAGCTACAGATGATGGCCTACACCACAGCCACAGCAACGCAAGATCCGAGCCAAGTCTGTGATCCTCACCACAGCTCATGGCAATGCCAGATCCTTAGTCCACTGAGCAAGGCCAGGGATCAAACCTGCATCCTCATGGATCCTAGTCAGGTTCGTTAACCACTGAGCTCGAGGGGAACCAGACAACTATGTAACACACTGTTAACTGAAGCATAATTGTATACGATAATACATACTACAGACTGTATTCTAGTTTTTTGTTTGTGTGTTTTTACTACTAAATTCTAATTCTTCTTCACCACGGAATTGCTTAACACAGAAGTCTGAAGAATGAACTTCTGATGTTGTCCATCTTCAAAGAATTCCCTTCTGTGTGTTCCAGGTAGATCCTCCAATGTTAGTAGGATCCACGGTGGTTGATTCCTCCAGTCAACCTTTATTTTTAAGCCCTGTTTAAGTTCTTGTTTTAAGACACCTCTTTGTCAGTTCCATTGCCTCTCTCTCATGTGCTCTGCAGATGAGACGTCCACCACCTAGTCGTCTTGGAAAATATCTGTTCCCTGCTCTTTGTCTCTCGGGGACTTCTTTCCCACGTAGGAGAACTCTGGATTCTGTAGTCTCTGGGTTTTTCTTCCAGAAACAGTTACAAAATGTTGACCTAGAGAGTAATTTTAAGATTGGGTCCAGCATATGTCTTCCCAGTGGACACAAGTGTAGACACGTGGCTTTTCTTTTGACACCTAAATAACCTTGTCAAGTGCAACCTCTTAAAATATTCTTGCATCCCACAACCCATTGTCCCATGAGCTCCTAAAAAAATATACAAATAAATGCACATTAAACATATAGGAAAGATTCAGAAACTTAATTAGGTTGACATTAGCAGATTTCCTCCTCCTTTTCATGAATGCATTATAGGCTAAGAGCACAATTGTGTTTTTTGCTGGGACTATTCTTAGTTTATGGGAGGACATAATTATGGTGATACATCTCAAGGTTCTACAAAGACTGCCGTGAGTCCTTCACTTTTGACCTCTTAAACAGCTTTGAAGATCATAGATTTCTATTTCATAAGACTGGGAATTTCAACATTTGAATTTTGTTCCTGGGAATCCAGTTTACTTATATAAGAACTTACATAAACCTGCTGTTCTCTCTTAACACTTTAGTTTCTGAGTGTGTACAGTGGGAGGCAAAACTGAAAGGTCCCCTCCCAATCTTCCCAGCCATAGTTCTAAAATATAAGCCGCTGCACCTGTTGTTACCATCACCGCTGTTGTTACTGATATGACTTCAGTTACTGCCGTGGTGGCTGGTGCTACTCCTGTTGCTGCTGCTATTTCTATTATTACAAACACTACTATAGCTATTTCGTATTTACATACAGGTTTCATTTACAAAGAGTGTTGCTCTATATTTTCTAGTTTAAAGCTGGAAATCAACCAGCTATAATGGAAACATAAATAAATAAATCTAGAAATCAGATTCCACCCGTGTCCTGGAGGAGGTGAGCTGTTTGTTTCCTAAATACAGAAAAAAGACCCGGAGTTCCCTTCATGACTCAGTGGTTAATGAATCCGACTAGGAACCATGAGGTTGCTGGTTCGATCCCTGGCCTCGCTCACTGGGTTAAGGATCCGGCGTTGCCGTGATCTGTGTGGTGTAGGTTGTAGATGCAGCTTGGATCCTGCGTTGCTGTGGCTGTGGTGTAAACCAGCAGCTACAGCTCCTGTTAGACCCCTAGCCTGGGAACCTCCATATGCCGTGGGTGCAGCCCTAGATAAGGCAAAAAGACAAAAAAAAAAAAAAGACCCAACATTTTCTTACCAGCAACGTTTTTATTCCTCAACCAGCTACCACCTCAAGTAACTTTCCTTTGACTGAGTCAACCCCTACATTCCTATAGTTTGGTTCATCTTGATTAAAAAAATGAAGTTAATTTGATTGCGTTGAGTTTCTGTATGTCCAATAGTGAGACGACTGACTCAGAGTTCTTGGCTACTGCCACTCCAGCAAAGTATCATTATTTTACGATGTTATTCTTATTTACCAAATCCAAATGTTTCTACCTAAAAGTTGTTCTATTTGAATATTTCCTCTGAGGGACAGATATGATTGATGTTATTTGCCCTCTTAGGTATTAATGAAAATTTTCCCATGAGCCCTCCATTCATCAGAGACAGATGACAGGCTTTGTAAGCAAGTTTCCATGTTGCTCCATTTCTCCAAAGTCGCCTATGCCCCAGCGTCTTTAAGGAGAAAATGACTATCATTTCTGTTGAGATCCATATTTATTCTAAGCCAATGCCTTTTGGATGTTAGGTGTGTTATTTAAGATCAAATAATCACTTTTTGCTCGAATGGATTTACCTCATTATTTCAGGCATAGTACTTATGGAAATCATTAAAAAGCATCAATAACAAGAATTAAACACATATTTGGTTTGGAAACAGGGAAGTATTTGGCTTATGGAATTTCAGACATTCACTGGCCCCAAGGGTGCCTATAGATGACACAGAAGCAGGCCGTCTTTCTCCCTAACCCTGGCTTGAAGGAGTACACTTTTCTAAAGTCCTCCTTTGTCCCAAAGCCAGTTCTGCATACATCTCTGATTTTGGCTCTCTTCTGATACACGTAGCAATCTCAGTTTTGTGCCAAGGATTTAGGCCATTCCTGAGATGAATAGAAGAGGTTCACTGCAGCCTTCATTCCTAATTTGGAGGTCTCAGTGTTTAGTGATCATCTCTTCTTGTTGTGGCATAATTAATTCATGAATCTTGTGACTAGAACAACACTGACCCATAAGCCCTGAAATTCTTTCAGGTGAATTCAGTATTCCTGGTACACCAAGGATGGTGATTCTTTGAATCCCTTTTGCTCTAAGGGCTTCCTGCTGGCCACCATCAGTTGCACAAAGTGGCTTTTTGGGTTGTATAATATTTACATAAAATGGAGGAAAGGGAAAAGCAAACTATTCTAAGACGAAAGAGAATGGTCCTTCACCCATCAGGAAATGGAAGTAAAAGTTATATGAGATCCTGACCTGAGGTTCAGTAGGACAGAGAAATAGTTGCCTGGGAGTATTAACCTGTGACCCTAATGGAGGTAAGAACCCCCAGTGTAGTTTGTACCAGTTTCACTAAGGGCCTCCTTGATAATCCTGCCTCCATAAAATCACCACGTCACAGAATCACTTTGAAAAATGAGAGTTGCTTAGTGCAGTGGGTTCCACATAGAAAGGCCTGGAAAAGTGACCGCCACCTTGAACACTTGCCACCCTCAGGTCTGGATGAACACTGTCATCGCTACAGATGGAAGCAGAACTCCTTACTCTCTGTTTCATGGGAAGAGTGACCCTATGGTCCTGAATGGCATTTGGCCTACTGCGTTTTAAATTTGTGTACCAAGGAAGTTATGGCGAGAAGCCTTTGTTGATGGCCCGTGTGGGTTGGGGGGGTGGGGAGTAGAGAGTAGGAGACAGTAAAATGAAACCATCTCACAGCTGTGAGCAAGCTCTGATTCTGGCAGGCTGTGGAGAGTTTGACAGAGCTTTTCAGAAATGAAACATTTGAACTCGATGTGAACACCTGGAGTTGTCTTTGTTCGATGTGTCGCGGGGAGAAATCTCAGGCACACTGCTTCTTCACATGTTTGCTGAACACTGTAATCACATGAAGTTGACACAGCTCTGTGGTCTGCTCCGGTCTCCACCTGTGAAGATGGAGGGGTGGATAGAGACTGTCATGAGATTATAGGTAGATGTCCCCCAAACCGTGTAGATTGCTGTAAGCAGGCTTCGTTTTGGACAGGGAAACTGTGACTTCTCATTTAGTGCTCCTGGTCCAGGGTCCTTCTGCCTGGTTCCCTGTGGAAGAGCTCGCTCCTTCCTTCCTCCCTCCCTCCCTGCCTTTCTTCCACCACACCTGCAGGATATCGAAGTTCTCAGGCTAAGTATAGAATCAGGGCCGCAGCCACTGGCCTACACCACAGCAACTCAGGATCCGAGCTGCATCTGTGACCTGTGCCGCAACTTGTGACAGCATCAGCTCCTTAACCCACTGAGCAAGGCCAGGGATCGAACCCGCATCCTCATGGATACCAGGCGGGTTTGTTTCCACCGAGTCGCAATGGGAACGCCACCTTATTTATTTTCTGAGCCCTTACCATTCCCTGCCACTACTCATTTTTTTTTTTTTACTTCTTTATTATCCCTTTCCTCTACTAGAATGAAGATCCCTTGAAGGGAGACTTTATCTTTCTTGTTCAAGATCGTATCCCTTTAGTTTATAATAGTCCTGACATCCAGAGCTCATTACTAGGTACTCAGTAAACATTTAACAAATGAATAAATGGATGCATATGAACATTTTTGCATGGTGGCCACAATAAGAATTTAAACTTTTATCACAATCTGAGCATATTTTTATGATATATTTAATATTCTAATCTGAATTTTTGAACTGATAATATTAATTATGATAATTAAAAATCTGGTAATAGTTGCCTTTTTCTGGTTGGAATGAGAGCTTTGGTCTTTAACTGTAACCAGAATAAGGCAACTATTGCCAGACTTTTAATTATCATAATTAATTTTATCAGTTCAAAAATTCATAGGACTACACCAGTAGGTAGTGTTTTTGAGGCCACTTGAGCTTCTCTGAGTCATGTTTTTGTTTTTGTTTTTCCTGAAAATTGCAAATCACTGTTGGAACCTGAATCTTTTTATATTTGGAAGGATCAAAACATTGATAACCTACTGGCTTACAACTATTATTTCTAAATTTTTAAAATGCATTTATTTATTTCTATTTATTTATTTTTTTCTTTTTTGGGTGCCATGCCACATATGGCGCTCCCAGGCCAGGGATCACATCTGAGCCACAGCTCTAACCTACACTGGAGCTGCGGCAACGCTGGATCCTTTAACCTACTGTGCCAGGCTGAGGATCATACTTGTGTCCTGGCACTGCAGAGATGCCACTGATCCCATTGCACCACAGCGAGAACTCCAGTATTTCCACATTTTAATTATGCTATTTTAATATCTATTTATTTGTGCCTGGGTGAAGAAGAAAAACTAGAGGACTTTTGTTAGGAGACCAAGCTCTGATACCATCTGCTAGAAATAGGGACTGTCTCTTCATCTTCCTGGACGCAGCTTTCTCATTTGTAAATGCGGGTCTTTTGGGCCAGGGCTTTCAGAAAATATATATCTATACTATTTTCACATGCGGTGTTTTGGGAGGAAAGTCTGGCTATTTCTCATCACTGTCTCTCTCTGAAGGATCCGTTTCTGCCCACAGCTTTTCAAACAGATCAAAATCACTCAATCACTCATCAGTCTGTCAAACAAAAGAATGGAAAACCTTTCCAGTGAGCAGCTGGTGCCTGGGTTTTCCCCCATCTGGGTCTGTTTCTCTGGAAGCACGGGGTGAGGGCACGGGCTGCAGGTCCATGAAGTTCTCTGCAGCAAGCTCGGTGCTCCCAGAGCTGGTGCTCAGAGCAAGCTTGTTGACTTAAGAGAACTGTCCCGTGTCCTAGGGTCCCATTCTCCTCCTCACCGGATGGACATGCACGGCAGCAAACCTGAGGAGAGAGGGAAGCCCAGGAGGAATTTTTTACAGTAGAACTGAAACTGTTGGAATGAAAGGTGCTGCCTCAAGATGGGAAGGGAAGAACTGTAGGAGATCTTACGTTTAAAGGATGGTAGAAAAAACAGAGTGAAAAAGAGGACCCTGAAATGAGTTGGAAGTAGCACCGGAGTTGGAAGGAAAAGACCAAATAGAATAAAAAATTCTGCGCTGCCCTCCAGACCACTCAGGATTCTGCTCGGTTTTCTCCACCTGTCTTGAGGCTGCGTTGTCCCCTGTCTTTTTTCTCAGTCACTTCCTTAGCCATGGCACCTGTTGACACAGTGACTCATATTTCAGCCTTGCTGTCCCTTGCCAAACATTGCTCTTGATCCATAGCATTCTACTCAGAATCCCAAAGCATCACATGCTCTTATAATTGTTTCTCATTTAAAATACACTCTCTAGGAGCTCCCGTTGTGGCTCAATGGCAACCAACCCAACTAGTATCCATGAGGATACAGGTTTGATCCCTGGCTCTGCTCAGCGGGTTAAGGATACAGTGCTGCTGTGAGCTGTGGTGTAGGTCACAGATGCGGCTCGGATCTGGTATTGCTGTGGCTGTGGTATAGGCCAGCAGCTGTAGCTCTGATTAGAGCCCTAGCCTAGGAACCTCCATGTGCCGTGAGTGTGGCCCTAAAAAGACATAAACAAACAAGCAAACACCCTCTAAATCAAGGTTTCTCCATGTGTTGTCTGGGATGCTTTTTAAAATGGATTTTTCAGGAGCTCCCTCCATGGCTCAGGGGTTAACAAACTAGGATCCATGAGGATGCAGATTTGATCCCTGGCCCAGCTCAGTGGGTCAGTGTTCTGGTATTGCCGTAGCTGTGGTGCACGCTGCAGATGTGGCTCGGATCCTGTGTTGCTGTGGCTGTGGTGCAGGCTGGCAGACGTAGCTCCAATTCGACCTGTGGCCTGGTAACCTCCATATGCTGTGGGTATGGCCCTAAAAAAGCAAATAAAATAAAATAAAATAAAATGGATTTTTCTGGGCTCACCTCAGACCTACTGAGTTAGAATTTCTTGGACCAGATCCTTTCCTAGTTGAGAAGTTCTTCAGGTGTTTGTGGCTCTTGTTTATTCTTTCTTCCCAAGTATGGGCATTGGCTCTTTCTCCTTGAAGTTCTTGAGTTGGGGATGGGGAAGGAAGAGAGGAAAAGAGCATTTATTTGTGTGTGTGCATCACAGGTGGTATAATTAGATAAGGAACACATTCATTAGAGGCCTTGGATTCGGTTCATTAACTGTAACATAATAATCACTACCATGTTTGTGAGCTTCCAAGGCTGGGACTTAGATATCCTTTTCTTTGTTTCCTGGTATGTGGAAACAAAGTGTCTGGCACAGCAGGTAGTCAGCCAGGCTCTGTCCACTGGAAACTGAACCAAATAGGAGTTCATCATCTTGCAGATAGCACCTTGGATCCTGTCAATGGTGGAAAAATAAAAGTCAATAAGGAAATTCTTGATAACTTTAGAAAAATACAAATCATATGGAATTTGATGATGGTGGTGTTGCTATCAATGACAGTAACTTAACATAACATTCACTGAATGTGAATAGTCAATTTTAAATTCACTATTTATTTATTTAATAACTATTTACTAAGTGTGTGTGACACGGTGCCACAGAATGTTTTGACCATTTGGAATAATCATCGGTATACGCAAAGAGCCCTGCCCTCATAAATCTCATATTCTTCAGGGTGACAGAGAAATAAATAAGCCTAAAAACTATGAACAAGTTATTATGTAGTATGTGAAAAGGTGAAAAGAAACCTCGAGCTGGGTGAAAGCTTCCAGTTCCAAAATGAGGTAGGACATTGTATTAAATAGGGAAGTACATATCCTATTTTCTAGTTATCAAATGATGCAGGCATTATTTTTATTATTCCTACTTCTCAGAGTAGTGGATTTTGTTTTATGCAGGTTTGTAAGTTTTCCTAGGATTGTACTTCTAGTAAGTGACGGGGCTGGATTCAACCCCAGGTAGTCTTCTTGGAGAGCCTGGACTTCCGGAAGCAGCTCCAGTTTTATGTATTTCATTGCCAATTGATGGATATACTGTTTGCATTTAGGATGAGCTGTGGTGGCCTTCCAGGGGCTCTAGCGCAGGAGTAAGCAAATCCAACTTTCATAATCCCAGGCTTAATCACCTCCTGAGCACTGGGACCCACAGAGTTTTCTGCTCAACTAAGATACGTGATTCTTAATAAAGAATCGATAACAGAAAGGCCACTGCATACTGTCTTACATGCTGAGATGGGGAGGGGCTCCCAGGGGTTATCACACCAGGGTGCAAGAGGAGGGGAACTCAGACAGGGTTACATGTTTATTTTTAGTTTCCGTGAATAATTTTTGCTGAGCCATTAAGTTTGGAGAGACTTTTTAAAAACTTGCCGTGTAATTGCTTTCTAATTGCTGGAGATGAGTAGACATCTGAGTACAATATTCTCCCATTTTTTAATTGTGAAATTATTGGACATTGATTTACACACTCTGACACGTTTATTATTACCTGAGAGAAAGAAAATGGTCTTAGGACCATGGATTGTATGTATGAAAGGAGACCTCAGAGATCACCTTATCCAATTCCTCATTATAGAGATGATGAAATTTAGAGGCCCCAAGAAGGAAAGTACCACACCTGCGATCCCTCAGACAGCGTCAAAGAAGATACATGACATTTAGAAAATCGTAAATTACCAGCATTGGGAATCGTCTGTGCCTTTCCTCTCATTCTCTAGACAAGGCAAGTGAATCCCAATGCAAGCTTACTACCTAAGCTTATTCTCATTGGAATCTTACTCTTTTCAACACATCCTCCATTCAACCCACTGATTATCTTTAATGCAAGTATAAACATGACATTCACTTAAAATACTTTGGTGATTCTCTCTTCAGAATGAAGCTGAATTTTCTTATTTTGCACAAAAGGTTTCCCATTATGCGCCCTTTACTTCCTTTTGCAGGTTCATCTCTTACTGCTCTCCTATTGTATTTATCCTAATTCCATCCACTCTGCTCTCCTTCATACACACCTCTGTGTTGGCCTTGGTCTTCTGTTTAGACAGGTTTCCTTTCAGGTATCATGTGATCCAGGTTGCCCTCCCTGCCCTTCACTTTTTCTGCGAAGGTGCCCCCTTTCTGTGTATGCCTTGTCTTTTGGTTACAGTACTGTTATGTTGATGCCAGTCTTTGCCGTCCCTGGAACCCCATTTAGGATAGAGATTGTGATTTTATCAATCTATATATTTCATCCTTTGGTAGCACCTTGCCCAGCACGTGGATAGCCTGCAGTGAACCCTTATTGAAAGGATAAATGAATAACTGAATGGCTTGTGGATTGATAAAGGTGATGGATCTCTAATACATTTCTCAAAAGTGTTTTCCAAGAGGAAAACAAAACAAAAAGTAAATAGAATTTTGACCTCTTGCCAAAGAGTCTCAAGTGAAATAGATCCTTGTAAACTTTCATAATATAGATATGGAATTGTAGATGACTGGTTAAAAAAAAACATTTTGCAAAGACACTTTGTTGCTGTTCTCTAATCCTCAGTTTTTTCCTATGTTATCTTAGTTCAGTGGATCTCCACTTCATAGAGTTGTGACAAGCTTTATCAAAATGTTCCATATTGTATTGTGACTTCTTCGTTTTAATCTTTAAGACAGTAATTGAAGGTAGCTAAATTTATCAATATAATCCAGGGAAAAATGAACAGAGGAGTAAAACTGAAGGAGCTCCTAGTCTAGTAAGAGAGAAAGCACACAGGAATAGTTCATATCCAAAAATACTATATCCAGTTCAGTTTGGGTCTTCATTTTATGTTTTCCTCACCTTTTCTTAACATGTTCATACTCTCCTCTAGCTTCTTGAACATGTGGGATACCATATCTGTTTTAATGACCTCATCTACTAATTATATCATCTGTATAATCCCTAGGTCTATATCTGTTCATTGATTTTGCTTCTCACTATAGGTGGTACTTTCCTGACTTTCTGTATATGTAGTAATATTTATTGGAAAGAGGACACTGTGACTTTTACCTTGTTGGGTGCTGGATATTTTTGTAGTCCTTTATTTAAGCTTTGTTCTGGTATTCAGATAATTTTACTCGAAAACAACTTCAGACTTTCAAGGCTTTCTTTTTAGCTTTCTTAGGTAGGTTCAGAGCAGTGTTTGGACTAGAGGGGGCTAATTTTACGCTGCTATTGAGGCAGTATCCTTTCTCTGTACTCTACCTGATGTCACTTGGATTCTTGTGGTATTTATTCATTTATGTATTTATTTACTTACTTACTTAAACTCTGGCTGGTAGAGGCATAGACTACTTCTGGCCCTGTGTGACGTCCAGGGGTTGTTTCTACTATTCCTTTCAGGGGGTTCTTTCCCCA
Source organism: Catagonus wagneri (assembly GCA_004024745.2). Lineage (NCBI taxonomy): Eukaryota > Metazoa > Chordata > Mammalia > Artiodactyla > Tayassuidae > Catagonus > Catagonus wagneri. The sequence continues at coordinate 12,316,565 of PVHT020000180.1, forward strand.
TCCTTCTGCAGTTTCCATTGCATGCACGCACTGTCAGTACGCAGGTGGTGACTCTAGGCGAACCCTTTGCACATCTCCAAGACCTCTCTGTGCAGCTCTCTCCTCTCCATACAGCATCCCACTTCCTGACCTTTGTTATCCCTGTGAATCCTGGCTGTCCTGGCCTCCCTACACTCCTCCACTCAGAGAGGCCACGGCTCCGTTTGAGGCTTCCCTCCCTTCACTGTGGTTGGGGACTCTGCAGGCGATAACCTCCGGGCAGTTGTGGGGCTTACCACATTTGTTTTCTTTTTCTCAGAGGCCGCTCCCCTGAGCTACCTTTTGTCCCGTGTCTGAAAAACATTGTTTAATATGTTTTGTGTGGTTACTTACTAAAAGTAAAGTGGAAGCACAAGTTACCCAAGGGGTGTTACTGGAATTCATGTAGTTTAGTATTTTTCACTGGTACAGTGAAAAGAATGGAAGAATAAGAGCTATGTGTCCAGAAAGCTGAAGAGAAGTTGTACAGCAAAGGACCTTTTTATGACGATGATAATTGTGATACTTGAATGAGTTGTGAGTAGATTTGTAATTAAGAACTATGGTGCAGGGGCATAGCCCAGCCTAGACTGGGTTTGGAGGAATCATGTGTTGGAAATCAAGGATAGAATCTCTGGAAATAACTCAGACGAGACTCTCTGAGGATAGAAGCCTAGACAGTGATGGTATCCAGAGCTGAGTGGGATAATTTAAGAGATATCTGGATCTCAGTAATGATAAAACTCAGTGCCCTAACCCATGCCTTTGATGGAGTTCCTGTTGTGACTCAGCAGAAACAAATCTGACTAGTATCCATGAGGACGCAGGTTCAAGCCCTGGCCTTACTCAGTGAGTTAAGGATCGGGCATTGCCATGAGCTGTGGTGTAGGTCCCAGACGCAGCTTGGATCTGGCATTGCTGTGGCTATGGCTAGGCCAACGGCTACAGCTCCGATTGGACTCCTAGCCTGGGAACGTCCATATGCTGTGGGTGCGACCCTAAAAAAAAGAGACAAACAAACAAAAACCTAGTCCGTGTGTTGAGTAGCAGGTAGCAGTTGGAGTGGAGAAAGATTTTAAGAAACCATTTAGATTTTAGCCTTGGATGAACTGATAGATGTGATGCCAGAGGGACAAGAGAAGAGGGACCATAGAATAGGGAATACGTATCGTGCAGAATATGATTAATTCACCTTGAGGCTTGTTGAGTTGAAGAACCTGTGGAATACTCAAGTGTATAATATCTTATGGATGTTCACGTACAGGGAGCTAAAAAGAGCAGCATGAATTAGAAATAAAGCTCCAGGATTATTAGCATTAACATGTCAGTTGAAGCCATACTAGTAACACCCTTCACCTTGAAGCCCCCATGTGCCATTTCACTATTCCGTTTTGGTTTCAGCCACTGTTGGCTGTCTCCCCACAGCTCTTTCTCTCCTTCCGTTCATCTCCATTGGCAGAACCTCACTTTTGTTTGAGAGTGTGGCGTCTGCAGTCATGTGCTCAGAAGGGCAGAAAACAACTGCAGACCAGGGTGTGGATCTTGTTTGATATAAACTAGTTATGGTTGGAACATGCCCACTGAAGTATATGGAATGACTGGCCAGTGGGGACCTGCTGTATAGCACAGAGAACCCTACCCAATATTCTGTGCTAACCTATGTGCGAAAAGAGTATGAAAGAGAATGGGTGCATGTATATGTATAACTGAATCACTTTGTTATACAGCAGAAATGATCACAGCCCCATACATCAACTACACTTCAATAAAGCTTTGAAAAATAATAAATAAACTAGTCATGGAGAGGTCAGTCAGTGATAGGCTTAGACAGAGGAGGAAAGGTGCCAGACAGACCAGATTCAAATACTAGCTCTCGTACTCACGTGCTCTGTGATTTTTGGTCAAGGTACGTAAACTCACTAGGCATCAGGGAATTGATTTATATGATGGGATAATAGTGATATTACCATTCACACATTTACTCAAAATATTGAACATTTACTCAGTTTCACACACACTGCTAGATCTAAAGAGAGAGGGACGATGTGCATAGACCAGTTCTTGCCTTCAGTAAATTGACTACTTCTCAGTGAGCACAATATAAAGGGAATGGCAACAGAGTGGGACAAATAAATAAGCTGAGCACACTTATCTACTAGAATTTATTTTGATTCCAGAGATCAAAGGATCAAAGCAATAACATTTGGGCATCTCTAAATGAACTGCCTGGCACAGTAACATAACTCACTAAATGATGCTCACATTGCATTAAGAGGCAGTAAATAGTTGAAAGCTTCACTGTTGAAGGAAAGGGCATTAGGAGAAGTCTGTATCTTTATGGGCTATGCGGGAGCGCTGGTGATCAAGAAATTTGATCGAAGCCTTGGATATACATTAACAAACAATTCAGCAAATTTGGCTGTAGAGCTTGGCCTTGGATCACTGAGACCTTTTAGAGACAAGTAAGAAGTGTTTGGCCTAAAGAAATTTTGTATATAACACGTATAGCTATATTATGTGCATATATGCATTTGTACATAGGAAACTTTTGCCACTTTCCCTTAGCTTGATAACTTTTACAAAGTAGCTTTGATCAATCTCTAACCAAAAGTGTCATCAGTGAATAATGCCAGGAGAGCCGTATTAAACATATCCTGCACAAGTGTATCCGGAGTAAAGATAAAGTGTCGACAGGATGATGGAGTTCAGCTTGCAAAATTGATTATTTTACTTCCCAACTGTCTAGCCTTTAATTGAAATGGATAGGTTTGACGGAGCACCCTTGGCCTTGGCCTTGGTGTCTGGTAGAGCCTGAAAACTAACACCCTGACTTCTGAGGGCACCGAGCCAAAGGTTTCCACAGGTCAGTTCTGCCTACCCCCCTCTGTCCTGTTGTGAGGACGGAATCAGTGGAAACCGGCCAGGTCGCCGCTCTGACGCCTTGCATTCTCCATGCGGGAAAGGGGAGCTCACGTTACTGCAAGCGCAGGGAATAGAATTAGATTTCAGTCTACACATAAGTGTTTGGCCACCCATCCAAATCGCCCCCACCAAGGCAATGAAATAGCCTTGCTGAAAAAAAGGAAAATCTGGGAATTGTTTCTCTGGTTCTACTCTGACTGACTTGGAAATTGTGGGCGAGGGAGCCTGACCTCAAAGTTTGGTACCACCTTTTCCATAAAAAACGCCAGGTGAACGATGCAGAAGGACTGAAGGAACTGTGTGGTATTCATTAAAGATACAGAGGTTGAAAAGGCCATTGCTTCTATGGTAAGATATAGGACATGCAAGAGAACCAAAGAGGAAATTGCACGGGTTTCACCTCCTTGAAAAGACAACTCAGTGGTCTACTCTGCAAAATTTTCACCCAGTGTCCCTTGTCCATGAGGTTCTTGGTACGCTTCTTTTGGAGTGTCCGCTTGGCCTGGCCTAGTCTTTGAAACAAGCATATGGCGGGATTTGCCAAATTGCTGCACTTGTGTAATAGACAAAGGCACTGCACTCCCTTTTTTACTGAAGTCTTATTAAAAGTTTATTGAGGAAAAAAATATGACTTAAAATGTGAGGATGAGGGCTCCATCCCTGGCCTTGCTTAATGGGTTATGGATCTGGCATTGCTGCAAGCTGCAGCATAGGTCACAGATGTGGTTCAGATCCAGTGTTGCCGTTGCTGCAAGCTGCGATGTAGGCTTCATCTAAGCTCCAAATCAGCCCCTAGCCGGGGAACTTCCATATGCTGCAGGTGGAAAAGAAAAAGAAAAAGTGAATCAAAGTTATGAAAAAGTCTGTTGTTTGGGGACTGATTACTGCTGCCCAGTCTTTAGTCTGTTTTCTTTTCTTAGAGGACCTATAAGACTGTTAATAGTCGAATGCTACCAGTTCCCTTCATCAACACTCTAAATGCCGTCATTTTTTGCTGTTAGAATGATGCCCCTGGCCTGATTTCTCCTGATGATTTTGTTTGATTGTTGATTTTTTCCCCTGTGTTTTTGGTGGGGAAACAGTAACTTTTAGTTTTGATCCTCTTGAAATTTTCTTCATCCCACAATTTAAAGGAATCTGTCTCCCTCCCTATCAAAGCAGATTTCTGTGTTGCATCAACAACAGAAGTAGTGATGGAAACACTGTCCTTTTGCTCTTTTAGTTCTTTGTAATTACTTGGAAAATCACCAATTAGCACATGTGTTTTTTCTGAAATGCCCACATTCCCAATGGGACTAAATATTATATTTTCTGAAGTATCATATGTCACATACTTGTTTTATTTATAGTGGCAAAAACAAGGGCGTGTGTGCAGCATTCATCTCCAAATATAGACCAGCAAATAAGTTACAGTGCATGTAATAGATGGAATACTATGTAGCCATTAAAATGATACATATGAGGAATTTCTGATGGTATGGGGAAATGTTTATGATTCTGAAGCTAAGATAAATCCTTACAGAGAACTACATATTTACCAACCTGCAATACACACTATACACTTATTTACTTATTTGTATAAATGGAAACATAAAAAGAATCCCCACAAATTAACACTTCATCAAAAGTTTAATAGCGATTATTTCTAAGCTGAGAAAGTGTATTTTTCTTCATTTGTTTTAGTACTTTAAAATGGCTATGCATTGAACTTTAAAATGAAAGCAAACCAAAGCCATTAAAAAAAAAAAAACCTGTGTGAAGGAAAAGAATGCTAGGTGGTTGCTTAGTCATCAGATACACTGACCTTCTTTTCTAAACCTCTAGTTCATTACTGTTATCCCAGAATCTACTGAGAATGAACCCAGATTCCCTAGGTGCTGAAATGACTTGCCAGAATAAAACAGTGACTTAGTAATGAGGTCACTTCTGGACCTGTTCACTGACACTGACATCTGCCGTGAATAGTTTGAGATCTTCTGCTTCTGTCATTCAACCAGCTGTTTTATGTTTGTGACCCGCGACTCAACAGCTATTGTAAATATCTGCCTCCCTCTCCATGAGAGACTTTTACTGAAAGTGTTAAGAACCCTACTGATAGCACTTAGTTCATGACATTTCCCAAAGTCACCAGTAATATGACATGACATTTTACAGTGTTGTGATTTTGCAAACATTTCTGTAAAACGTCATGGAAGTTTCTCATTAAACTAGATCAATTGGACCAGGACAACTGGTGGTTTGGAAGATTTCTTCTTGCAGCAAAACTAGGTGCTCCAACTTCTGATTCATTCATTCATTTATTGTTTGTAGTTCCCTTGCCAAATCATGGAGGCATGCCTCAGAAGCTAACTCTTTCAAATTTCTCATTACATTTGAGGAAAGACACTGACTGTGCCAAGATATACTTAATTATTATTATTATTATTATTTTTAGGGCTGCACCTGTGGCATATGGGAGTTCCCAGGCTAGGGGTCGAATCAGAGCTGCAGCCGCTGGCCTATGCCACAGCCACAGCAATGCCACACCTGAGCCACGTCTGTGACCTACACCACAGCTCACAGCAATGCTGGATGTCCAATCCACTGAGTGAGGCCAGGGATCAAACCCGTGTCCTCATGGATCCTTTATAAGGCAGTTGTGATGGAAACACTGTGTTTTTAATGATCCTGGTAAAATATTGGTTTAGTCATGAGTATTTTTAAAATGAGGAAACTGAGACCCAGAGAAGTTAAGGAATTGACCCAAAAGTCCGTCAGTGCACTTGATGTTTTATACATTTGAGTTCTCGGTTCTCCCACAGTAATCTGTCCATACTGCTGTGTAAAGAGTGCCCATTACTTGATGCCAGGCTCCTTGATGAGTCTGCCTCCTCTGGAGCATTGTCTCACTGAAACATCAATGTGATCAGAGGGCTTGGAATGAAATCCCTTTTTTGCCTGCAAAGCCGAGGGTGTGACTTCTCTGAGGCTACACAGCCATGTGCCCAAATGTTAGTTGGGCTCTTCCCCATTCCGCATTTATAATGAAGGGGAAAGACTGCCTCTGATTCAGTGCCATCTCTTCACCTTTTGAAAGACCGCAAGTTTACCTCAAAAGTGTAAAGCACAATGAACACAGGAGTACATGTGTCTTTTCGGGTCATGGTGTCTGCTGGATAGATGCCCAGGAGTGGGATTGCTGGATCAAATGGTAATTCTATTTTGAGTTTTCTGAGGAATCTCCATACTGTTTTCCACAGTACTCCTGTGTTCATTGCAGCGCTCTATGCAATAGCCAGGTCATGGAAACAACCTAAATGCCCATCCACAGAAGAGTGGTTAGGGAAGATATGGTACATACACACAATGGAATGTTACTCAGCCATTAAAAAGAACGAATTACCAACATTTATAGCAACATGGATGGACTTAGAAATTATCATGCAAAGTGAAACCAGTCAGACAATTAGACAGCAACACCCAATGATACCGCTTACATGTGGAAACTAAAAGACACAATGAACCTTCTTACAGAACAGACAATGACTCACAGACTTTGGAAAACCTTGGTTTTTCAAAT